>CM018680.1:40423563-40815555 GCA_009363875.1 Mikania micrantha | reverse complement strand
TTGATTTAAATGCCACCTTAGATTTGAGACACTTTATCAATTTGACCTAAAATCTAGTGGTAGTGCTTACCCTGCACTGGGTCTATGGTTTTATTGAAAAATATATGATCGCGATTCCTAATACACTTAGGCCGGTCATTCAGTCAAAAATCGTAAGGCATATACTTGAAGAGTCAAGTTGGCATAGTTGGGGTAAATGTACAAAGTTAGAAATTAGTGTTCTAACAACCCCAAAACTTGAGGATTATGATTGTCATATTGGTTATCGTAACCCTCATGTATTATTGTGAACAGTAAATAGAGAGCTTAGCCAATTCATTGTTCATTAAAATAAAATAGGATTTACAATTCTAAATTAATTTTGTTAATGGGTCATATTTAATTTCGGATTTTATAAAGCATGAAATACGAAAACTTTTCTTTTGATTTTATAGATGTCTTTCCTTGATACTACTAACTCCTCATAAGATAAGTATTTTTCGAAATCAATTCAATGGGAGTAATTTTTCAACTTAGATATGCTTTGGATAACAATATTACTCCTGAGCCACCAATAGGCTGCACCACATCTGAGAGGATGAAACATATTGGACACGAATGTGAGATAAAATATCTCATATTAACTTCGATATCTCGTGAATATGTGGATCGACTTATATTATCTCTCTTCATGACATGATTGAGGAGATCAAAAAGAGTTTCTTGCCAAACAAGTTTTGGCAATTTGAAATTTTTAAAGGGTCAAAAGAGTTTAAGACCGGATGAAGACGTAGGAGCTCACTTCGATAGGTTTCAAGGCTATTTTGATAGGCTTGGTAACTAGGGTATCCTATGAACCTGAGATTGCTATAGACTTCATCCTTGTTTCCCACCAGAGGAATATGAATCTTTTCTAAAGAGTTAGAAAAGAAATATCTTTGGAGGGACAATTGAAGAACTCAAGGGGATGCTCTTGTTAAGGAACAAAATGAGGATATAGGTGAGCAGTGGGAGGAAAAGGCCATTGACCGAGGTTGATGAGGTCCAGTACATTGTTCTCGCTCGCGTCTGAAGAAATCAGATATCCCGGGATCTTCTGGTATGCCTTGTTACTTTAACATATTCCTTGATTTGAAAATCTTTGATAATAATGTGAGTGTCACAATTATTTCAATTATTTGCAGGTATTCAAGGTGGTTGATTAGCTGGGAGCTTGAGTCTTGAATTCCATGGGATGGAAGACAAGAAAAAGAAGAAGAAATGTTCTTTTTTTCTTTTCATTTTTCATTGATGTTTAAATTGTTTAAAACAATTATGAATATTTTTGCATTCTTAATTTGACTAAGAATACTGCTTTTGGCATTATTTATGCATTGATTGATTAGTTATATATTTATGCTTGATAAATTATTTTGATAGTGCATAATTGATAATAATTATTGATAATGCAAAGTGATTCTATATGATATAATTACTGAAAGGCATACCCATAATTCATGAATGCCTAAACAATTGAAAATGGAATTCATTGTTACAAAGAGTTTGATGATTACATGACATGCTTAAGGAAGGTTAAAAGATTATGATCTTTAATATGCAATTCTTTTGCATAAATTGCCTAAAGATTAAATATGATATTTCATAAGGTTGTGAACCTAATGAAATCTTTGAAAGAGTTCAAAGAAGATTTCATAAAATGAAGATCTAAAAGCAACAATAGTTATATATGATATATAACAAAGGTTACCAAATTAATGCATGAAATGTGAAATTGTTTCACAACCAAGTACACAATAATGTAGGTAATTTAATAAACACCAATACATGTTGTGTTTTCTATTCAATATGATCTAATGAATGAATATCCCAATGAACTTATCATATGAATTACTACACTGGTTTAAAACAAACAAATTTACACAGTATATTCCCACTTTTCAGTAGGGTCTGGGGGGAAGGATGGACACAAACCTTACCCCTATGTTGGTTGGGGGAGAGGCTGCTCCGAAGGAGTCCCCGGCTCAAAGTTATCATTTAAAGTTGATCATCCCAACATTTTTATCGTTATTTTCACAAAACAAGTAAAATAATGTTAAAATTAGTGCAATTTTACTTTGGCCCCTTGAGGGCCAACACATATATACATTATATGTATGCACCACAAATGGGGACTACACTAGCTTAATTACAGGTAAATATAAAGAGTTATAAAATAAACCTGTATAAATTCTTATTTGGGGTTTGAGGATTTAACAAAGAGTTGTTAACCATTTATTTAAAATTGGTACTCATGAATGATAAAGATAGTTATCATAAATCCCCAAAATGGAATTGATAGAATTTTCATCAATTAGTTCCTAAGGCAAGGAACTGTATTGTTGGAAATTAGATTGTTCAAATTGAAAGAGTTTAATTCTGCAATGATATGATATATATGTTTCAATCAAAACAAAGTGTTTGAATGGATCTTAAATGAGTTTAAGAACCAGTTGTTACACATGACATCTGCGGAAGCTCATGGGATCATAGAAAACCCAAAACTTGTAGAAGTGTAACTATTGATTGATAAATATAATATATGGTTTGGAAGCATAAACACTAAAGATGCAATAAAACAAGCTAAGAGACTTGTTTAACAACATTTAGATGTTGTGTAGTTGAAATGAGATAATTTCAATGACAAGATCAACATGGATGTATTAGAATACTACAAATTCTGTAAGCAAGAGTTGTTTGACAGATAAGGTGGTTAAATATCAAAACTGAATTACTATTAGAAAACCTTAACTGAGTATTCTTATAAGTAATTAGAAATTTTTGAAATCCAAATATAGCAAACTTGTTGCGATAAATCCATGGTTGATAAAAGCATCTCAAGTGAGAATCTTTGTCATGGTAAGAAACTAAGGTGTTAGTTTTACATAAAGGACAAAAATGTTATACATCTATGTATATCAAGGCTAGTGGGAGCATAGTAAATTCTAATGACAAAATTATGTAAGTATGTAGATGACATACTAATTATAGAAAGGAGTTTCTATAATAACGACATAAACTTTAACATATGATGTTAAACGAAATAAGTGACAATTTTATTGACAAAATTGAATATATATTAATGGTTAATATATAAATTATCCAATGAGATTTTTAATAGATATTGAAAATAAATCTTAGATAAATTTTGCATAAGATGAAGAGTCACATGCAAATTTTCTATGCCGAAGCATGAAGTGTTCCCTAAAGGTTAGAGAACACAAACAAACGCATCAGAATGCTTAGAATGAAAGAGTTCATAACTAATCTCAATAAGATTCCTAATGACTAGGAATGGATTGAGAAAACATATGACAACAATATAGCATAGCTAAGACTATGAAATTGTAATCATGTTATAGTAGAAGCATTATGAGAAAGAACTAGAAGAAAGATATAATAATAAACAAAATTCATAAATCAGAATCTAGCAATTCAGTTCACTAAATCTATTTATAAAGCTGAATATAAGGATAAGGCTAATAAATAGATATTAGATATGCTAGATAGGGAATTTGATTTAACTTTAGTATTGGGTGCTTTACAATCGAAACAAGAAACATTGAATGTTCATTTTGATTTAATGGTTAAAGGCAAAATGAATAATGTTACAATATTCAAAATTTTGTACATTTTAGTATCCTTGAATATAGTATTCTAAATGTCCGTAGTTGATCAGATTCATGGGAATCAATTTGAACTAAGACTACTTGAATGCTTGGTTAGTTTATTGAGATAAAAGCTCAAGTGTTGAGAACCAAGGTTCATAGGCATTCATTAGAGAATGATGTCGGACGTAGCTCGCTTCAAGACATTCTTCATGGATCATTGTCATAAGATGTTTTGATATTAAAGTATATTCGATATACACAAATATCCTTAGACCTAAGGAGTATATTGAACTCACGTTAATTAAGGGTCACTCTTTGATCTTACCTAACGTAGTCTTGAAAAATATGTAGTAATAAGGGTAACGATTGGGAATGGTTCTAAGATTAAGTGGGAGTTATATGCTGCCAAAGGAATTCTATACTCTTATACAGATAAGAGAAGATATTCCGGTGCCCTCATTGATTTAAACTGATGTAAACGCGTGGCCACGCTCAAACTAAAAGTAGTTCTTGGATCATTTTAAATTGAGAACGAGAATCAAAATACTTGAACAATATATGAGATTGAAGAGAAATCCATGTCTCATGTTCAAGGAATATCAAATAGAAAGGATATACAGATACAGGTTATCTGAGACTATAATTGTTAGTTAAAGTAAAGAGTTACTTAAACTAAGGAGTTTTAGTCAACTTAAGAAGTCATACCTTACTAGGGGTAGTGTGATGAAGCTAGGCGTCCAACATTGTCTACGTTGTATCACTTAGTCGATGAATCGTCCAAGTGGGAGTCTGTTGGATATTGGATGTCCGATTAACGATAAGTTCAACGTTCCTATGAAAGGTATGATCCAAAGAGTTACATTTTGGAAGGCAAAGACTTGATGTTTAATTGTTAAACATAATATACGATCACAAACTATCGGTTTTAAGCATTTGGTGATATTATTATTTATGAAATAATAATCGGTGGGAATTAATTGTAGGGATAATTAATTTGTTAAACAAATAAAGTTTTGAACTTTATTATAAGGGATAGTTAATTAAATGTTAATTAACATTTGAGAATTAGTTAATTAAATAAACAATGTTTAAATTAGTTAGACATTGATTATTTAGTAAAGATTAATCAATTAATTGTTAATTGATTAAAAGGGAATTAAAGTAATTAAATCAGTTAATTACTTAAGGGTTTTAAGTGTAAATTATTATTTCGTAAATAACGAGGTTTACACTCCACATTTGGTGGATCTAATTTTGAATTCATGAAAACCCTAATTCTTCCTCTCTCTCCCTTTTGGTAGCCATCAACCACCATGTCACACCCCGAGCCGGCGGGACGGATCGACTTCCCCGCCGGCGGAAGGTTCTCGGGGCGCGATATCGTGAGTAATAATCGTGATGATCAGATTGTTTACATAGCATCAACATTGAGAATAACTAAAGCACAATATAGCATTAAACTAGGATTACAAAGTTAAATTACAAATGCTAATGTTTGATAATTTAACTAAGTAAACCTATCAAAAGAATCAAATGTTTCTATCTTGTATTTGTAGAAGATAACAAAAGTGATTCGCATCAATCACAAAATATGTGCTTCTCCAAAAGTATACTAGGTCCTCTAACTGGGTATCCTAGCATGCAATCCAGAGCCTTAGCTTACTCCTGTACATCACCTGAGAAAGCATGTAAGAAAACAAAGTCAACACAATGGTTGGTGAGTTCATATAGTTTAATTGTTGAAAAATAGCTTTAGAAAACCTCCTTCGGTAACAACCTTAACCTCATTAACATCACATGTAATATCCAAACCAGTATGCTTATATATAGGCATACGAAAGGGTCGAGACTACAACCCACCCAGACGCCATCCCACCACATACTAATCCACATATGACACTGTTGTTAATGAAAATTAAGCGTTTTACCTACAACCCAATTATGTCATCGTCATAGCTTTTGCATATTGTTAAAAGTTTACGAGTTTATAACCTTCACGTAGGTTAGCTTTAAAGTATGTGATACAAGGATAATAGTTACACAATTCAAAGTTTAGCTTTCACCAATCTCATGCGTGGGTACTGTTGGAAAATAAGGACTGACGAAGCAAAATCACCTTTCAAATAATCAATTTGAATAAATGTTGCAGGACACTAACTTCCGAAGACATGAAGAATAAAGCTGTAAAAGATGCTTCGGAAGACACTAAATAAAAGTCAATTGCTTCCGAAGACAAAACTTCAGAAGATGCTTCGGAAGACTCTATCCAAAGACAAATTTCAGAAGACACTATCGGAAGAGAATAATTGCTTCCGAAGAATAAAAGTCAGAAGACACTATCGGAAGAGAATAATTGCTTCCGAAGATTAAAAGAATAAAAGACAATTACTTCAGAAGACTTTCGAAGACATCTGCTTCGGAAGAAAAACATTACTTCAGAAGACTTATGTATTTACATCAGCTTCCGATGAAAGAATAAATGTTTCCTTCTTCAGCTTCCAATAGGATAGCTGATTCCTTTAATCAGCTTCCTATGAAGAACTTCCAAAAGAACAACTCCTTAGCAATAGTACAAATGTCTGAACCTCGAAAGACTTCAAGATCTTTGAAGATCCTAGTTGACTTTGCACTTGTACTTCTCTGATGCTACTGTGTCTGTAATAGTGTCATCAGTCTTATCTGTTTGTCTTCTTCTTGTATTTGTCCTGAAACATTAAATGTTGGGGCTATTTGTACCCCTACACCAACTGTATAACACAACACTTTTTCTGAATCTTCCTTGTGTTGCCTTACTATTTTCTGTTCTCTTTTTCTTTAAATCAAGAAAACTAAACACTAAAAACAACTTAAGTACAAAATCCTAGAGGGAGCTAATACCAAAGGCTTTGATTCAGTATTTAAAGCTCTTGTTCCTGGTTGGATCAGTCTCTCCTTAGGTCTTTGATTTTCTACAATTGGTATCAGAGCCTTGTTCATTAGTCTTGGTTTAACCATCAAGTCTAAAATTCAAAGTTCACTTTGATATCTTGTGTTTAGTTTTTCTGTTTTCATCTACTTTTCATAATCTGCTGAAGATTGATTTTTGAAACTCTAAAGTGTTCAAGAATCATTCAACCAAACTACCTTGAGTACTCATCACTTGTTGATTTACTCATAACTCTTTGAACACATGGCAGAAAAATTCACCCTAGATCCCCATAACACCGGTTCTGCCACAAAGCAACCAATTTTGGTTAGGCATCAATACAATATTTGGCAGAGACGGATGTTACATTTCCTGTCAAATAATCATACAGGATGTTGGAAGTCTGTCATGTTCGGACCTCATAAACCAATGGTCCTGGACACGGAGACTGGAGATGATGTACCTAAGGACCCCCAGAACTACACTAAAGAAGACTTTCAGAAATTGGAGCTTGATGCCAAGGCACATGCTCAGCTGGCTATGGCCCTTCCGAATGAAATTTATTCGGGTCTTCTTCACCATGAATCCGCTAAGGATTTATGGGATGCTTTAAAAGAGCAATTCGGTGGTACCGATGATGTTGTAGCCAACACTAGGGAAATATTGGCTCAACAATATGAGACTTTCTGCCAACTAAATAATGAGTCATTGACTCAGCAGTTTGAAAGGTTCACCTCTCTATTAAGTGAACTAAAATTAGCTGGTCAAGTGTACCCTCCTATCTCATTTCTTAATCGATTTTTAAGATCTTTTCCTGAAAAATGGGAAACTTATTCTATAGTTAAGAGATCTTCACCATATTTTGGTAAAATCTCACTTATCCAACTTCATGGTAAGTTGTTCATATTTGAACGAGAGATTGACCAGAAAAGAAAACTAATAAAATCTAGTAAATCAACTGAAGAGTATGTTCAAGGGAACACAACTCTTCTTAGTCATAACTCTATGATAAACGATCAGGGTTATGATGAACACATTGACATAACTACTGGCATCACCTCTTCATTTTCCTCACGTGATGACCATTCTCTCCCTTCTGACCATCTGTGTTTTATCATGGATGATCTTCATCAAGTCCCAAGTGATGACTTGGAAGAAATGGACATTCTCCATCAACTGGCTCTCTAGAGCATAAGAACTAACAAGTTCTACAAGAGGACAGGAAGAAAATTTCTTAGTATCCATGGAAAAACCAGGATCGGTCTAAATAAGGCTAATGTCCAATGCTATAGGTGTCATGGCACTGGACATTTTGCCAGGGAATGTTCTAATGCTCCAAATTTTAACCCTTCCTCTTATGTGATCTCCCAAACATACCTTCACACACCTCTTCAACAGCATTTTCTTCCACCTCTTCCTCCTCCTCTTTCAAAAGGTCCAATAATCCTCAAGAATCAGCACACATTGCACAGAACTCTTCTTCCACCAATGTGCAATATGTACAAGCTGCAAACGGTAACATGTACCAACTCACTCCTGCTTCACTTCAAGTTGTTGCAGCTCCTTCTTCACAAATAAATGCACCAGGCCATGCTGTCCAGTCTTCATCATCTAGTCAACAGGCTCTTTTCTCTCAAGAGTACATAGACTGGAGCAGCTTGCCTGAAGATATTGGCTATGCCCTCATCACTTCTGAACCAACAGAATTTGCTCTCATGGCTGTTGGTGAAGACTCCTGTTCTTTTGTTCAACCTGAAGCAGATATTTCTGATGCTCAGGTATCCTCTTCTACCTTAGAAAAACTATGTTCCAATGCTTGCATAGAGGCTTTTGCAAAAATAAAGAAAGCCAATATGTTGCTTCAAAAGCAAAATCAGGAGTTGGAACAACTCCTTGACAATAAAAATTCTGAAGTGGAAAAACTAATAAAAATAAAAGATAATGAGATCTCCACTTTAAAAACTGAGAAAATCAACTTACAAGCATCATTTGATCTACAAAGAGAAAAATATTATGCGTGTAAAGATGAATTATCTCAAACTCAAGTAAGCTGTGAAAAGTGGGTTGAGTCTTGCAGAGGATTCAAAATGCTTTTACAAAGCAAGTTCACAGCAAAGCAAGATTTGGGATTGGGTATAATCACACTGCTCAACCAGAGGATTACACCCCAATCGATAACAATAAGGACAAAACCACTCCTGAACCTATCTCACCAACTTTTCTTCCCGATGAAATTTCTCAAATAATAGATACACCTCCATTGGTGTATCAACCAAACTATTCTTCCAAGTTTGTATACCCCACTAATACAAATCTAACAAGATTAGAAAAACCTCAGTTGAACTCAGTTCAACACAATAACTCTTCAGAACAAAATGAGATTGCTCCTGATCTGAGCTCTACTCACAGTTCAGAAGAAACAACTAAATCGGGTCTCTCTTCTAGCATCAAGTCAAATCTTGACAAAGGAAAAGGACCCATTGTTAATATCCAGTTTGTAGGACCAACTAGGAGCTCGGAAACAATCCGATTCCAAGGGAAATCTTCTTGACAGCCTCTGGAATAGTGCGGAATCCTATTCCAGGGTTTTCCAATCGAAATCAACAGCAACCGTGGTGAATCGAGTGTGTAGAATCAACTTGAGAGTGAGAATCGATCACCACGGGTTGAGAATCGAAGTTGGACGTGAAGAATCGCTCAAAACTTCAAGGGTTTGACACTAGAGTGCACTGGGAAGAATGAGGACTCGGGAAAGTTAGGTTTGAAATGATTTGAACATGTATTTATAGACTGTAGTCATTCGGCCGAATGAGTGGCCGAAACAACACATTCGGCGAATGACTATGTCGAATAGACAAGTCAGTCGAATGAGTCATTCGGTGAATGGCTCATTCGCTGAGTATAGTCAGTCGCTATTCTCATTCGGCGAATGACTTCATTCGATAGAGTCATTCGCCCGAATGAGTCATACTCATACTCAAATATTAATTAAATCAAATCAAACAATCATATAATCAATATTAAACATTAAGAACAATATATAAAGACAACTTCCATTAATATAACTTTAATCTTTACATGATGATTAGTACAAAATTGAACTAGGGACATTAAATGCATCAACAAACTCCCCCTTGGACCTAGTTCAGCTCTTGGAAGTGTCTTTCTTGAAGTGCTTCACATTAATTGCTTTCCAGTCAGCTCCAGCATGAACCTTTAAGCATATGCAGACTCTGATCACTCTCATGAACTGAAGTGCCTGTTCCATATCCTGTACATCGAAGAAAATCTGATGACGATACAATGCTATAACATCTTTGTGGGACAAGTTAGTCAACCACATTGGCTCAAAAATACGTACTGTCTCCCACTTCTTGTCTTTGCATAGAACTATCACAGCTTCTCCAGTACGTCCGTCATAATACCACCATCGGAAGCCTTCCATAAAATCTTGATGCATCTTCCTCAAAGGAATCTTCTTCAAGACTTTAGGAGGAAGCCACTTCAGGATAACTTTATGCTTTCTGGTGTCTCCATCAATCTCAGGCAGATAATAACGTTCAGGCTGTTGAGGCTGGAAGTTCACCCATTTCTTTCTGTACTCATACTGAATTTGTTGAGAGAACCAAGCAGACATCCCGGAATCTTCACTGTATAACATCTTCAAACATGCTAACTGATTAACTTCAAAGCCTGGCAACGTCTTGAAGTCATGGGGATGCTTTAAATAATCAATCCCTCTCTCTCTCTTTACCGCATAGCACCCTAAATCATGAAAGTATGCCCAGCTCAGAATTTGACCTCTAGCCTTGTAGCCTTTGGTCTTGTAGACTTTCTTGTGTGAGTCTGGCATCTTCATGGTGCTTTCTCTTTTCAGGACCTCCCAGTAGGCCTGCCATTCCTCTTTCCTTTCCTTTTGATCATCAGCTTCGGCTTTGCTGACCTCAACCTGTTCTTCTAAGTATCGGATCAGTAAATCTTCGGTTGCTTGATCAAACTGATCAGTAAATGTTGGGAGCTCTTCCTCAGCTGATGTGTATTTTGGATACTCCTCCTCGGTTATGTCCTCCAGAATAACCTCATCAATGTCATCAAAAGGTTCTGGAGATGGTTCATCAAACACCGGTACAGAGGAATCATCAGCAATAACCTTATCTGGGTTAAGCCTGAACAGTTCTGCAATCTGTTCCTTAGATAGGCAATGTATGATTTCTCCCTCCTCTTTGTCATAGCTAACCGAGTGTTGTATGATGCCTTGAGCGTCTAAAATCATCGTCAAAGTCTTATCTAACTGACATCTCAATGGCACAGCTTCGATTTCCTCGGCAGCTGTGGATTTTTCTGTCTGAGCAGGAGGAGGTGGAGGAGGAGCCTGTTTCTTCTTGTCATTGGCTTTCTTGGATCGGATCTCTGATGTAGAAGGGGCTTGATCATCATCGTCATCATCATCAGTACTTGATGAACCAGAAGACCCACTTCCTGATCGTCCTTGTCATCATCATCAGATTCATCATCTTTCTCTGAATCCTTATAGTCAACCTTTTCCTCCTCAGACTCTTCTTCTTCTTCATCATCTTCTTCTTTGTCTGATTCATCGGAAATTGCTGCAGAACCTTCAATTCTGGGTGTGCCCTCCTTGGAACCTTCAACCAGTTCAGCAAGTTGGGCGTTCACAGCTTCCAGAGCAAGAATACGATCACTGAAACCAGTGGCAGTAAGTGCCAACTGATTATGCTCATCAATATATTTCAGCAACTGTTCTTCTTGCTAGGCTGATCTGGCTCTGAGGTCTGCTCTCTGATCCGCAGCTTGAAGCAACAGTGCATCCTGATCTGTTATCCTCTGAGTAAGTTGAGCGATAACCAGATCCTGCTCTCTACTCTTCCTTTCCTGCTCCATATTCCTTTCCATCAGTCTCAGTACCATACTGTTCAGTGTACTCAGCTGATCAACAACTAAAACAGTAGGTATAGACATGTCAGCCCGTGAGATGGAGGGACCAGTAGAAGCAGTAGAGAATATGGGAGCCTGAGTCATAGAGGTGGTCAGAGGGGCAGTGGTAGCACGAACATGAGTAGCCCTTGACCGTGTCAGTGAAGAAACTGAGACAGCTGCTACTGATGTGACAATAGTTGTAGCAACTGTCGTCAGTTCTGACCTCCTCTGGAAAGAGAACCTAGATCTCTTTCCTCTCCCAGCCCGTGAAGATGAAGTCTGAATAGCAGCAGCAGACATAGAACCAGTAGCAGGAGCAGAGGACCGAGGAATTGGAGAAATGTCAAAATCTGGAATGAATAAAGGATCAGAAATCTCTTCTATCTCTGCTTCACTCCTCTTCCTTTTCCTCTTTGTCATCCTCCCCCCAAGCCAAACAGTCTCGAACTCTTCATCAGGTGTATCTTCAGAATCAAGACTACCAGCTTCATCAGCACCGGCTTCACCATTATCATCACTTGAGTCCTCTAACTCATCTTCATCTGCTGCAGATGTAGTGACTGTAGTATCAAGAGGAATAGACACTGTGGAGGTTGTAGTCGTCAAGAAATCCAACTACATCAACGAATCAATGTCAACCTCTTCATCTGCAGCAGAAGTGCTAACACCAGCACTCACACCACCAGCATCCACCATGCTAACATCCATAGCAGTAACAACATCACCAGCAACAGTTCTCACAATAACACTAGCACTTGTACCATCACCACCTGCACCAGCACCAGCATCACCATCATCACCAGGCACAACTATGTCCTCCATATCTGAGTCAGAATCATCATGTCTCCATCTCCGACCAACAGGAGCTATGTAATCTAGCCTAGAGAGATGACCAAATAAGGATCTAGTAGCAGGCTTCCTGTCTTTGCCTCTGTATGACATCACCCTGTTGAGGGTGAGATCATTCATATGCTCCAGCCTGATAATGTCAGCATTGATCTTCGGCAAGTCAGGTAACTGAGCATCTATCAACTGCTGTAGGAACCTTGGGTACATCAAAAATTTCTTGTCTCCCTTCAAAGCTACATTCTCCTTCATGTGAGTGAAAACCATCTCAGAGAAGTTGAATGGTCTGTTCAGCACAAGTGCAACAAAGGCACACTGTATGGTCTCTCGCTTGTCATCAAATCCTCCTCTCCTGGATCCAAGACAGTGAATCAGAACGTGAGCAAGATACTTAAACTGCGGAGACATATAAGCTTTGTTGAGAATCCCAGCTCCTAGATCTCCCTCATACTTGCATCTCATAAAGCAGCCGCGAACTAGGTAGCGATCTAACAAATAAGGCTGATCAGGAGAATCCTAAAAACCACAAATTCTCCTGATGTGCTCGGCTGAAATAACCACATCATGTCCAAGAACCTTCCCTCTGATCACTGGAGGTTCAGCCTCACAATCGATATCTGCCGAAGCCCAGAAATCCTGTTGATGTGAATGATATGGCACATGTATAGTGGAAATGGCAGTAAAGATCCTCGAACGCCTGAGAAAAGTAATAATCTCAGTGTAGTGCTTGGCGTTCGGAGTGGTAAGATCCAGATGTGCGCATATGTTGTTCTTCGTCACTGATTTATATCCAGCCATTCTGAAAATCAGAGAAATACACATGTCAGAACAACAGAAATAGCTTAAACTACTGAAATCAGATTAAAAACAGAAAACAGAATCAGTTTAAACTGATATGCCGAATGAAATGAATTTGATGAATGAACACTTTGGTCGAATGAGTCATTTGTCGAATGAGCTTCATTCGCCTAATGGGCTTCATTCGCCGAATGAATTATATGCTGACTTAGTCATTCGCCAAATGGGCTTCATTCGCCGAATGAGCTATACTTCGAATGAAGTCATTCGCCGAATGAGTTTCATTCGCCGAATGACCTTCATTCGTCGAATGAGACATTCGCCGAATGGCGTCATTCGGCTGTCTTTTGAAATTCAAACACCAGTTTCCAAAAAATCAAATCGGTCCATAAAAATTAGATATCTATGCTCAGAATCGACCGACTAACAACTTTAAAACATGAATCATGTGATTTCAAGTCCAAATTGTCAGTTTAATACAAGGGCGAAATGGAAAACCCTAAAACCCTAAAATTGTTCGGTTTTTGATGATTTCACGGTCAGAACTTGAAGATATTCGATCCCAATGTACCTGATATGACAATAAAGAAGATGATCAGTGGTTGGGTGAGTAGGAATCACGAGAAAAAGAACGGCCGAAGAAAGAAGTTTTTCGGGCGAATGAAAACACACAGTAGGGGCGAAAGAAAATTTTGGCGAATGAGGTAGTTCGTCCGAATTACTGTTTATATAGGGTCCCACATTCGCCGAATGTGAATGTTGAATGAGTTTCATTCGACATTTGTTCATTCACCGAATGTGACTAACGAATGGGCCATACGATATGAGTCATTCACCGAATGAGTATGACGAATGGGTCATTCGTCACAAGTCATTCGCCGAATGAGACTGATTCTGTCATGAGTGATTCGATCGAATGACTCATTCATAGAATGGAGTCATTCGGCCGAATGAATGAGTCTAACATCTCATTCGGGCAAATGAGAATTTTAACACCCAAAACACACACTGATTTCAAGATTTTACTGTTTAAATCAGAAAAAAATTGATGACAATTATGAAGATATGTCTGGTTGGTTCAGGATTCAGATGAGACAGACGTCTGAACCTACAAATGATCATCTAAAATTAAATTGAAAATTGAAAATCTTTTTGTACTTTTCTGAAACAAAATACGACTGTACAACTAGTAACTAAAAACAAAGAAACACATGTTTTTGTGAGAGGTCTATTGATAAAATAACACATACATCTAATCACATCACATCAGCTTCATTGAATGTTTCACCTTAGACACATTTCTCTTATGATACGATTATTGATATAATTGTCCAATCTTAAACCATACAATACACAACTACTAAACAAATTTGTGATTACTCATGTTTTCTGATTGAGTTCCCCATTTCATTTCACCATTAAAGATCAAAATCAGTTTATAACTCATTTCTGCATATCTTAATACCAGTCATCATAAATTCAATAAGATTTCAATTTTATTATCTTTTTGGATTTTTCTTGTTCTATCCAAATGGACGGCTTCAGCTAGGTTCGTCACAGCAATATGGCACGTGTATGGAATCGAACTTAATTTGTTCAAGTATTTCTCAAGCTTAATACCAGCTTGCATTTATTTTTCTTCAAGCTTAATACCAGCTTGCTTTTATTTTTCATCAAGCTTAATACCAGCTTGCTTTTCTTTTTCTTCAAGCTTAATACCAGCTTGTTTTTGTTTTTCTTTAATTGAAGCCTCATTTGATTCCATGATGACCAATGTATGCTTGATTTGAGTCAAAAACTATTTCTCACATAAATGGTGTTATAAAACAGATTCCACAAATCGGACTTTCTAAGTTATCACAAGCTGTTTATTCATTTGTAGAGTTGGCCTATCAGTACATCACATCATAATTTTCTTGCGTGTTCAGCTTACACATTTAGCTCAGCTTCTATATCATGATAGATTAATGTGTCACTTTTTCAAAGAAACACCATCTCAATTTTAACTTTTTCAACTGTTTTTGTATTTTTGAATTTTTCAAATGTTTTTGGTTTTTCAATTTTCAAATGTTTTTGGTTTTTTAATTAACAACTATCTCCCCCTAAAAACCTAAAACAGAAAATCTTTTTGAGTTTTTGTTTAAAATAATGAAATAACAGAAATACTGAATTAAAAGAAATAACAGAAATAACTAAGAAAAACGATGATCATTTGTTAGATTCAGATGAAGGTAGGACTTCATCCTTTTGGAAAACACCATTAGCCGATAACAGATATAAAAATTTGGGTTTATCAAAAGCTTTTGTGAAAAGATCGGCTTTCTGGTGATCAGTGTGAATTTTAACAACATCGATTAATTTCTTTTCAAAACAATCACGTATGAAGTGATATTTAATGTCGATGTGTTTTGTTTTCGAGTGCTGAACCGGATTTTTAGTGACAGCTATAGTGGCAGTATTATCAACATATATAGGAGTGTTAGAATAATGTAACCCACAGTCCCTGAGTTGCTGTTGGATCCAGATAATCTGAGAACAACAACTAGCAGCAGCAATATATTCAGCTTCACAGGTTGAAGTAGACACCGACGTCTGCTTCTTGCATTGCCAGGTAACCAATCGGGTTCCAAAGAACTGACATCCCGCAGATGTTGACTAAGTCTCTTTTGCAGCCACCATAATCGGAATCACTGTATGCAGTAAGTTCAAAATTATCATCATTAGGGTACCATAAACCAAGATCAGGAGTACCCTTCAGATAACGCATAATCCTTTTGACATCAATCAGATGAGACACTCTTGGTTTTGATTGATAACGTGCACACAAGCATGTGGCGAACATGATGTCTGGCCGATAAGCAGTAAGATACATAAGAGACCCAATCATTCCTCGGTACAAAGTAGCATCAATTAACTCCCCCTTTTCATCTAGTGTAATCCCATGATTGACAGCCAGTGGGGTACCAGCAGGCTTTGCATCAGACATACTGAACCGGCTCAGTATGTCCCCAACATATTTGGTTTGATGGATGAAGATTCCTGCCTCAGACTGATCTACTTTTAATCCCAGAAAAAATTCCATCTCTCCCATTGAGCTCATCTCAAACTTCTCTTTCATAACCTTTTCAAAATCTCTGCACAGATCATCATTTGTTGAACCAAAGATGATGTCGTCCACATATACTTGCACCAAGAGTAAGTCATCATCCTTTTTCTCGAATGAACAGTGTACAGTCAATAACACCTCTTCTGAACCCGTTGTTCAGAAGGTCAGTAGAAAGTGTCTCATACCATGCTCGCGGTGCTTGATGCAATCCATATAAGGCCTTATCTAACTTATAGACTTGGTCTCTATGCAATGGATCCTCAAACCCGGGAGGACTGACATACACTGTTTCATTTATCACACCATGAAGAAATGCACTCTTTACATCCATCTGATAAACTTTAAACTTCTTGAAGGATGCATAAGCCAAGAAGATACGAATGGCTTCAAGTCGAGCAACTGGTGCAAATACTTCACTATAGTCCAAACCTTCAACTTGTCTAAATCCTTGAACAACCAGACGTGCCTTGTTTCGCACAATGATACCATGATCATCCTTTTTGCAACGAAGAACCCATCGGGTGCCTATTACTTTAACACCTTTTGGTCTGTCAACCAATTGCCAGACACCTAACTTTTTGAACTGAAGAAGTTCTTCTTGCATTGCATCTACCCACGATTCTTCTTTGAGAGCTTTAGTAACAGAACGTGGCTCAACTTGGGAAATAAAACATGAATGAGCACAAAAGTTTACATCTGCAAAGTCAAGAATGTCTGCAAGTCCTCTTGAAGAAAGCTGATTTCTGTCTTGACCCCATCCAAAGGACTTCCAATAATATTTTCTTGACGATGAATCCGATTAATTCTGCCAACAGGATGAGCGGGAACTTCAACATGTGGATCAAGATTATTCAGATTCAGATCCTCAAGTCCTGGCACAAGATTGTCAACAGCTTGTTTAGGGGCAGCTGGAGGAACTGAGTTGTCGTCTGTGTCTGAGCTGTCATCATGTGTCTGTGCTGTAGGAGTGGAAACAGATGAGGGTTGCATTGTTTCTTCAGGTGCATTTTGTGCATCATACAGCATCTGAACAGTAACATCTTCATCAGTGTACATGGGAGGCATGTTGAAGGAGTCAAACAGATCAGAATAGTTGAACATCCAATCAGGACCCTTCCCAGGTGGGGGCTTGGAATACTTCTGAACATCAACATGGTACCACTCCTCCACATTTTGAGTTGATCTGTTATAAACTCTTTTATTTGGAGTGCTGTACCCAAGAAAATACCCTTCTTCCACCTTTTCATTAAACTTGCCTTGCTCATGTTTCTTAAGCATAGTGCATGGTGCACCAAATGGTTCAAGATACTTAAGATTTGGCTTTCTGTTATGGAGCAATTCGAAGCAAGTTTTCCCATGTCTCTTCACTATCAACACTCGATTTAGAGTGTAACAAGCATTAGCTACAGCTTCATTCCAGAATTGAACTGGAAGAGACGAATCTGCAAGCATAGTCCAAGCTGCCTCAATCAAAGTCCTGTTCTTTCGCTCAGCAACACCGTTCATTTGGGGAACATATGGAGCACTAAATTGTTGAACAATACCTCGTTCATTACAAAAGTTCTCCATGTTGTGATTTTTGAACTCTGTCCCATTTTCGGTCCTGAGTATGCGAATCTTGAGCTTATAGAGAGATTCAAGTTTGGTAACCAACACTTGAATGCAGTCAAACATTTCAGACTTCTCCTTTAGAAAGAAAACCCAAGAGTATATGGAATATTCATCAGTGATGACAAGACAGTACTGATCCCCAGCAATACTCTTGCGGTTAACAGGACCAAAAAGATCCATATGGAGCAGCTCAAGTGGAACAGTGATTGAGTGATACTTCTTCGGTTTGTGAGACTGCTTGACTTGCTTGCCCTTTTTGCAAGAAACACAGACATCAGACAGCTTGAAATTCTTCAGACTAACCCCTTCAACCAGATTGTTGTGCACGAGGTGATTCATCTTGCGTAGACTCAAATGACCCATCCTCTTATGCCAAAGTATTGAATCTTTTTCTGTTTCCTTTGACATAAAACATGAAGCTGTGGAGGATGTAGTTGAAGCTGTGGCCATATTGAGTACGTACAAGTCTTGCTTTCTGGGGGCAGACATCAAAATCCATTCTTCAGGGATAACTACACCTTGCTTTAGAATGTAGCATTTGGAGTCATCGAAAAGAACTTTGTAGTTTTTATCACAGATCTGTGATACAGAAAGCAGATTATTCTCCAATTGCTTGACATATCTGACTTTGTCAAATGAAACTTGCCCATTTGATAAGATTCCCTCTCCCGTGATAAAACCACCTTTGTCACCAGCAAAAGCTACATAACCACCATGAACAGATTGAACATTGGAGAGCAAAGAGATATTTCCTGTCATGTGCCTTGAAGCCCCACTATCGACAATCCAAGAGCTGTTTAAAGCAGCTGTTGGGGCATTCTGCACAAAAATAAGACAATTAGTTTAATTTGGGAACCCAAGCCTTTACAGTATTGGGTTGACCCAATGAGTCTCGAATCATAACATCGATCCATTTGCCATCTGAAACAACCTTGTCTGAAGTGGGTGGAACTGTGGTCTCAGACTTTACTTTCCAGACTGCATTTTTACTGAAAGAGTTTTTCAGATAAATAGATGATGATTTAGATTGATCAACATTAACAGTCTTGAAGAACATTCAAGTTCATCAATTTCCCTTTACCCTTGTCCACAGATTTAACCTGATTTGGTTGTTTGGGTTTTGTCAGAAATGACTTGGACTCAGATCTGACAGGTTTAACAAAATTCTGATTTTGTTTTCTGGGTGGTGCAACCTTTGGTCTGATCAACTGAGGGCAAGATCTAACAAAGTGCCCAGGTGCACCACACTCAAAACAAACCGGTACTCACTTTTTATGAAAATGTTTTAATTCAGAAAAAGATTGTCTTTTTGGTTTGAAAACATTTGTTTTAGGCGTGTTCTAATTAAAACCCAAACCCTTATTCCCATTTGGAACAAGATTGTCAAACTTGTTAACACACAAGCTTCATTTTCTTTTGAAGCTTTCACAAAACCTAAGGCTTGATATATTTTTGAAGATGAGATTGGGTCACCCTTTTTGATAACAGGGAGTGGATTCTGAGCAGTAACACAATCAGATGAATCATCAGATTCATCCTCAGAATCTGAAACCCAATCCTCTACAAGTCCATCCACTGAAGATTCCTTTGACAAAGAGGAACCTTCATCGGTAATCATCCCAATCGGATCAATTACTAAAGGAGTTATAACTTGAAAATCTTTAACATCTTTGTCATTTGGTGAATTGACAAAGCTGTTTAAGATTGGTGGAGGACATCTTTGATAACTCATAGTTCCCTTACCCTTATGATCAGCTTCTTTGATGATCATGTGCTCAATGATATAAGATGCGCTCTCATAGCTCTTGAGCTTTTGTCCTAGGGTCTCATAATCACACTCAACCATTGCTAACTTCTTCTTTACTTCATTAATGGTATTGAGATAAGAAGTTATAGCATCTTGCTTGTTAAGAACAGCAATCTTAGCCTCATGAAGTTGTCTATTTAAAAGTTCAATTTTAGCTTGAAAATCTTTTTCATTAGCTTTTAAAACTTTGTTAGCATCAATACATTGGTTGAGATCACTGATCAAAGCAGCATTGTGATTTTGATAGGAAAGAACCTTGCTTTTAAGGTCAACACAATTAAAACAATTAGAAACAAAAGATGAACAATCATCAGATACCTTATCAGACTGAGAAGTTGCAGCAGGAGTAGCAGATGAGTTTACCATCAAGGCAAACTGAGTAGGAGATTCTTCAACATCAGCATCAGACTCAGATTGAGTGTCAGAATCAGTCAAGCTTTCAGACTCTGATCCAGATGTTTCTTCTGTCTTAAGCCGTGCTCTTTCGGCAGTACTCTCTTCATATAGATCATCTGTCTTCTGAATCTCAGCAACACAAGCTTTATCTTGCCCTCCCTGTTCAGAATTAAATCAGAAATCCCAATTCTCACCTTCATCCTGCTGTACCATCAAAGCTTTGCCTGCATTTGAAGAACTAGTCTGAGCAGGAGAATCAATAGGGACAAGTCTTCTTTCTGTATTTGCTGCAGAAGATTTCTGATGATGAAAAGGATTCTTGTTTCCAGCTTTCTTTGGATGTTTGCATTGTCTGGCAAAGTGACCCTTTTCTCCACAATTGTAAAAAGTGACAGAGGCCATATCAAATCCAAACTTAGATTCTTTGTTCAAGTTAATGTCTTTGCCAGTTCTTTTCACAAACTCCTTGGCTCTCCTCACAGCACTTGCCAAAGCCCACACAATGTCAATCCTTTCCATGTCATCTGGATCTATCTGAGAGTAGTCATCATTCGTCAGATAAGGATTTCCAATTTGTTCTGCTACCAATCCATCATAAGAACTGACCAAAGTAGACAAAAGACCCATATGCTCTTTAGCAATCTCAACTGTAACTTTATCAAAATTCTCTGTCTTTAGACTTGTGACTGGTTGATGATGTTCTTTCTGAGAATTTGAAGAGGATGATGATTGACTGAAAAGAATCTGATTGGAAGATGGAGCTTCAGCAGTCTGAGAAACAAAAGCAGTCTTTAGTGGAGCATGAGAAGAAGTTTTCTCCACAGTAGGTGTAGAATAGTACAATGAAGGATCCTGAACTTGAGCAACCCTCTTAGCCTTCCACTTGTTCTCAATTTCCTGCTCCTTCAACTTCTGAATAAAATCATTGATATCCATGTGTGACATCATCTCATTCTGCTTAAGAACCATCAAAAATGATTCCCATTTTGGAGGAAGAGCATCTGCTAAACATTGAATCTTTCCTGAGTAGTGGTCTTGACTTCATGATTGAACAACTCACTCAGTAGATGATAGAATCTGGCAATCATATCATCCAAAGATTCATTTCCAACATACATAAAGCTGTTAAATTCCTTCCTTAATGCCTTAGACTTGATGTTCTTTAAAGCATCATTGCCTTCATACCATTGCTGCAAAGCATCCCACAAATACTTAGAAGAAGTAAATTGTCTGAACTGATGGAAGATATCAGTAGCAATGGATTGAGATAGAATAGCATAAGCTTTCTTCTCATAATCATAAAGCTTCCTCTGAGGCTCAGTCATCCGTGTGACTAGCATAGGAGTTCCATCTTCATTCAGAGGCCTCAGATAACCTCCCTCAATCATCATCCATAAGTTTGTATCCACCCCATGATTTGGATCTCAAACCGATACTTCCATTGTGGATAATCGTCTAAGGATAACAACTTTGGAGCTTTATTAGAGTTCCCAGCCTCAGTCTCAGTCAGTAGCAAAGTTTGAATACGATGATTCTGGTTCGCCATCAATGCTAAGTCTTCCATTTGATCAGGAACAACAGGATTCAACACTTAGAAAAATTTGAAAACTGATTGCCGAATGAAAATCCTAGGGGCGAATGTCGGGGTCCGAATGAGTTAATTGTGGCGAATGAAAGACTGAGTATGACTGTTTGACGAATGAGCAGAGAGAATGAACCTATTCGGCGAATGAAAGGGTCGAATGAGGCTATTCGCCGAATGAGAGTTCGAATGAGTGCTAATCTCCGAATGACTTGACCTAATGAAGCTATTCGCCGAATGACAAATCGAATGAGGGCTATTCGCCAAATGACTTGATCGAATGGAGCTATTCGGCGAATGAGACTGTCGAATGTAGCTATTCGCCGAATGAGGCTGATTCGGCCAAACCTATTCGGCCGCCATGTTCATTCGGCAGATCTGGGGTTTTCAGCAATCAAAAACGCGATAACTTGAGATTTTGATCAAATCTAAGTACCAAATTTGGTACTGAACATCATGAGATGATAATGAAAAAATTGGGATAAACGATTTGACAAAACAACCACACAAACCCACTGATTTTCAATGAAATAGTGACTTGAAGGTCAAGAAACTTAGGTTTTTTGCAGATCTCGAACGAACAATCAAAGATTTAGTGATTTTGAATGGAAATCAAGTAGAGTCAAGAGCCAAAGCTCTGATACCACTTTGTAGGACCAACTAGGAGCTCGGAAACAATCCGATTCCAAGGGAAATCTGCTTGACAGCCTCTGGAATAGTGCGGAATCCTATTCCAGGGTTTTCCAATCGAAATCAACAGCAACCGTGGTGAATCGAGTGTGTAGAATCAACGTGTGAGTGAGAATCGATCACCACAGGTTGAGAATCGAAGTTGGACGTGAAGAATCGCTCAAAACTTCAAGGGTTTGACACTAGAGTGCACTGGGAAGAATGAGGACTCGGGAAAGTTAGGTTTGAAATGATTTGAACATGTATTTATAGACTGTAGTCATTCGGCCGAATGAGTGGCCGAAACAACTCATTCGGCGAATGACTATGTCGAATAGACAAGTCAGTCGAATGAGTCATTCGGCAAATGGCTCACTCGCTTAGTATAGTCAGTCGCTATTCTCATTCGGCGAATGACTTCATTCGATTGAGTCATTCGCCCGAATGAGTCGTACTCATACTCAAATATTAATTAAATCAAATCAAACAATCATATAATCAATATTAAACATTAAGAACAATATATAAAGACAACTTCCATTAATATAACTTTAATCTTTACATGATGATTAGTACAAAATTGAACTAGGGACATTAAATGCATCAACACAGTTTCCTCCTTCTCATCCTCATCCTCCTTACCCCACAATGAAAGTAAACAGACCTTTCATCCCAAATTATTCATCTCTTTCTCCAGCCTGCTTAAAATGTTTTAAGTACAACCATGCTACTGAAAACTGCAGAACAAAAACTCCTTTGGAGAAAGCTAGATTGAAGGCTAATAAGTTGAAAGCTGATCATGCCTCTTCATCTAGAGGGAACCTACCTAATAAGATGAAGAAAGTAAGAACAGCAAGTAAACAATTTGTTGGACCAAACCCCCATTCTTCGTTCAACTTGTCGTCTTCCTTGACTGCAAACTCTAGACCTTCTATTTTGGGAACACCACCTCCTTACTCTACGGTGAACCCAGTTTCTTACTCTCATAATGTTGCTAACACTTCTCCTGTGGATTCTCAAATCAATCTTCTCCAACAAAATCAGCAACAACTGATGTTAACGATGCAAAAATTGATGAATGATTCACAACAGAATAAACCAAACAAATAAAATAAAATAAAAATTTCCCATGTCTAACTTATTGTACTTGATCCTCATGTGCAGAAACTCTCTTCAAACCAAAATCATATCTGGTATGTGGATAGTGGAGGATCTAGGCACATGACAGGATGCAGATGCATTCTAAATGACTTCATTCCAAAGAATGGAGGATCTGTTTCGTTCGGAAACAATGCAAAAGGTTGGATAGTGGGGTCTGGTTCTGTCTCAAGTGGAAATTTGAAATTTAAAGATGTTAGCTTAGTTGAGAATCTCAAGTTTAATCTCTTAAGTATTTCTCAACTGGCTGACAAGAATTTTAGTTCATTTTTCACTAAAGACTGTTGCAAAATTCTCTCTCCAGAAAATAATTCAAAAATAAAGGTCTTGATTGATCAACACACTATGCTAACGGCTAGAAGAAGTGGAAATGTCTATATTGTAGATATGACTACTGACTCTTAAACATCTTCTCCTACATGTTTGATAGCCAAAGCTTCATCTTCTGAAACTACTCTTTGGCACAGAAGACTCAGTCACTTTAATCACCAAACTCTTCATAAGCTTTCAACCCTTTCTTTAGTGAGAGGATTGCCTTCTAAAGAATTTCACTTTGAAGGTCAATGTGAACCTTGCTTAAAGGGAAAGCAACATAAAACTTCACATAAGTCCATTAAGCAATCCAAAACAACTAACTGTCTTAATCTGCTTCATATGGATCTGTTTGGTCCAGTGAAGGTAGCCAGTTTGGCAAGAAAAAGATATTGTTTAGTTGTTGTGGATGATTACTCAAGATTTTGTTGGACCTTCTTCCTTTTCAGCAAAGACGAGATTTCTGATAAAATAATTGCTCTTATCACTAATCTTGAGAGACAATTTAGTCTCCCTGTTAAAATGATAAGAAGTGACAATGGCACAGAGTTCAAGAATCAAGTTCTTGATAAATTATGTATCTCTAAAGGAATCCTTAGACAATATAGTGCTCCTAGAACTCCTGCTCAGAATGGAGTTGCAGAAAGAAAGAACAGGGCACTAATTGAAGCTGCAAGAACCATGCTTGCAGACTCAGGATTACCTTTATCATTCTGGGCTGAGGCAATAAACACCGCTTGTTATGTATTAAACAGAGTTCACATTGTAAAAAGACATAACAAAACTGCCTATGAAATCTTGTATAACATAAAGCCTCTCATTTCCTTCTTCATAGTCTTTGGATGTCCGTGTTTAATCTTAAACACAAAAGACTCCTTGTCCAAATTTGCTGCTAAAGTTGATTCTGGATATTTTGTTGGATACTCTCAGACCTCTAAGGCATACCGAGCCTTCAATCTCAGGACCAAAATCATTGAGGAATCTATTGATGTTAAATTCAATGAATTAGCATCAACCTCATCCTTCCCTTCTACTCCTGATGACCTCTATGATCATGAAAGCTTATCCTTCATTCCTCCCATCTCCCCCTCTTCACCTTCTTCAGAATCGTGTCAAACCTCTGAAGATCTATCCTCTCTGGATGAATGTTCTGCTTCTAAATTCTTTACTTCCTTTCCTTCTTATCAAATAAATTCTCAAGAAACAAACTCTCAAAACCTAGACAATCAAATATCCACTCCTTCATCTCCTGTCTTGGATAATCTACCCGTAGACATTCCTGAAAACACTCATGTCTCTCCTCCAGAAAACTCTCTGAGCCCCATCGAAAACTCACCTACTTCTGAAACTGCCTCCTCAAATAATTGTTTAGACATTATTCCTTTCAACAAAAATTATCCTCTAGAACAAATCTTAGGTGATTTAAGTAAAGGAGTTCAAACTAGGAGTCAGATTTCAAATTTTTGCCTTCATGCTGCCTTCTTATCTCAAATTCAGCCTTCTAAATATCAGGAGGCTCTCAAAGACAATAATTGGGTGGAGGCTATGCAAGACGAACTCTTACAGTTCAAAAGGCAAAATGTTTGGACTCTATGTCCTTTGCCAGCTGGAAAATATCCCATCGGAACCAGATGGGTATTCAGAAACAAAACAGATGACAGAGGCATTGTAATAAAAAATAAGGCCAGATTAGTGGTACAAGGCTACTGTCAAGAGGAAGGTATTGACTATGATGAAACCTTTGCTCCAGTGGCAAGATTAGAAGCCATCAGACTCTTCCTAGCATTTGTCATCTCCCATAATATAAAGGTATATCAAATGGACATAAAAAGTGCATTCCTGTATGGGACAATAAAAGAGGAAGTCTATGTGTGTCAACCACCAGGATTCGATGATGCACTTTATGGTCTGAAACAAGCACCCAGAGCATGATAGTGATTATGCTGGCTGCTCGCTCACCAGAAAGTCTACTTCAGGAGGTTGTCAGTTCTTTGCAGGTTGCTTAGTGTCATGGCAGAGCAAGAAGCAAATATCAGTGTCAAATTCAACTGCTGAAGTTGAATATATTGCTGCAGCCCACTGCACTGCCCAAATTCTTCGGTTATAATACCAACTGCTAGATTTTGGAATAACTGAACTAAAGACACCTCTCCTAATAGATAGCGAAGCTGCCAAAAACATAATCATTCTAAAACCAAACACATTGAAATAAGGCATCACTTCATTAGAGACTGTTTTGAAAAAGGACTAATTGTTCCAGAACATGTCACTACAAGTGACCAAATAGCTGACATATTTACCAAGCCCTTAGACTTCTCAACTTTTTCTAAGTTTGTGGCAAAATTGGGAATGATAAATATGAGTTAATAAACATAGATAAGATTATGTTTATTAACCTTTATATAAAAGGATAATTTTTAAATTGTCCTAACAATGGATATCTGATAAATCACTGTTAAATAAATCTTGGTCTCTTTCAGTGTTTATCTCAACACATGGATAGGATCAGTGGTAATATGGTCACTGCTTCATATCTATCCGATGTTTAAACCTTCCATTGTTACATTTTTTAACCACTTTGGTTTCTTCTCCTTCCGATGATTTCTCTTCCTTCCGAAAATCATCACGTGATCATTTAACTTGCTTCCGAAAATTATCACATGATCATTTAACTTGCTTCCGAGGATAAGATTCCTCTGATATGCAAATTAAATTCTTGAGCTTTGCACCTAATGTGACAGTTGTCAACTTCTCGGTAAGATTCGATTCTCAATGCTAACTCCCACGGCTCGAGAAGATACTTACCGTTATCTTAATAACCAATAATCTTATTTAAATCAATAATCACCTTTTCATTTCTCATCTCTCTCACCATTAATTTATTTAAACTTTCTTGATTCTCCGCTCATCAAGAAACCCTTCATCACCTTCAAAATTCTGAGTAATGCTCATGGCTACGGATGATCACTTGTCAGGCATGTCGCCTGGCACGGAGCACTTACACAAAATTTGTCTAAGCATTAAGCTTATAACAATGGTGTAACGGCTTCGGACCAGGCTTCATTCCTCACAAAGCTTCGTCTGTACTTCACGGTGTGCTAATCATGTCTTCCTGTCATGATATGTAAGTATCAAATTTTCTTTTCTTCTCAAAAATAATCATGAAGCTTTCGACTCATTCATTTTTATAAGGTTAACCTGAAAAACCTGATCGTGCATAAACACTTCTTCTGTTCTTTATATCACATGTCTCTACAATTTTAGGGAAAATCATTTCAATAACATGCGGTATATTAGCGTATCCTTGATCATCTGGTACATTACCAGAAATGTCCTTCGTCCCTACCGTGTTTTCAGTTTGTCCCATTGATACTCATAATAACATGAAGGATTTGAAAAACTAGTGTTCACAAGTTTGAACACTGATGGATGACAATGTAGAAACACCCATCTTCAGTGAACCCACATCCACCTTTCTTTCACACCTATAAAAGGTACCGGCCATAAAATAATTTTTCTCACAACCCTCTAAGCCTCATAAACCCAAAAAGTCTGTTCAGGAAGATGAGATCCCTAAACATGATTGTGTTCCTACTGAACACATGGATACATCTGTTCCATCCTCACAGATGAATCAAGAATCTCTTCCCATCCAGCTCCTCATCAATCCTCTCAACAGGATGATGTTGTATTCCTAAGGGAACCCTCACTAACCACTGAAATGTCACTTGACACTCAGATGGTCGTCCTCTCTCCCAAGGACATCTCTGTTCTTTCTAAAAACCCCCACTTTCACTTGATAAATCTCTTACCCATGAAAAGAGGATGAGATCCGGATGTCAAGTCCATCTAGACTTCTTGATCATATATCAGGAGCATCCATTTCACATGAAAATCCAATGAATTCTCATCTGAATGGATTAGGCAATAAGACTCTTGGTATGGCAACAGCCAATGAAGTTTTCTTTAAAACTAAGGCTGGAAATCCCCAGAACCAAGAAAAAGGGGTTCATGACATTTCTGAGATGGACTCAGGTCATGATAAAACTGACTCTCAAAGTCAGGGATTCGGATGACATCTGTAAAATGATGGACGGATCAGTTCTTAACATTAAGGAATTGACGGATTCCACTTTTCATATTCAGATTGTTCTGACCACATTCATTGTGTTAAGTCACAACAATATTGGATATCCAAAGTCCTGCAATCCAAATCCAACCCAATGCAGGCATCTTCATTTGAAGGTCTCCTAAACTCTTCAACCACCTTCACTACTCCCACCTTCCTTCTACTGCTCTTCCAGAAGCGTTTAGCTCACTTCTTTCTGCATCTCTCCCTTCCATGCCTTGCCTTCCGGCTGATAAAGCCAAAAAGAGGGAGAATACATAAACCATTCTCAAAAAGAGGCTGAACCTTAAAAGCATTTGCTGTACTGAGATCCCATTTGAACCATTCTCAAGTACTTTCACCACTGAGTTTGATGTTCTATAAATTGGTTGGGTTCTAAAGCTAAGTGTTTTTGGCTTCATCAGTCCAGAGGGAGATTGTTGGAAAATAAGGACTGACGAAGCAAAACCACCTTTCAAATAATCAATTTGAATAAATGTTGCAGGACACTAACTTCCGAAGACATGAAGAATAAAGCTGTAAAAGATGCTTCGGAAGACGCTAAATAAAAGTCAATTGCTTCCGAAGACAAAACTTCAGAAGATGCTTCGGAAGACTCTATCCAAAGACAAATTTCAGAAGACACTATCGGAAGAGAATAATTGCTTCCGAAGAATAAAAGTCAGAAGACACTATCGAAAGAGAATAATTTCTTCCGAAGAATAAAAGAATAAAAGACAATTACTTCGGAAGACTTTCGAAGACATCTGCTTCGGAAGAAAAACATTACTTCAGAAGACTTATGTATTTACATCAGCTTTCGATGAAAGAATAAATGTTTCCTTCTTCAGCTTCCAATAGGATAGCTGATTCCTTTAGTCATCTTTCTATGAAGAACTTCCGAAAGAACAACTCCTTAGCATTAGTACAAATATCTGAACCTCGGAAGACTTCAAGATCTTTGAAGATCCTAGTTGATTTTGCACTTGTACTTCTCTGATGCTACTGTGTCTGTAATAGTGTCATCAGTCTTATCTGTTTGTCTTCTTCTTGTGTTTGTCCTGAAACATTAAATGTCGGGGCTATTTATACCCCAACACCAACTGTATAACACAACACTTTTTCTGAATCTTCCTTGTGTTGCCTTACTATTTTCTGTTCTCTTTTTCTTTAAATCAAGAAAACTAAACACTAAAAACAACTTAAGTACAAAATCCTAGAGGGAGCTAATACCAAAGGCTTTGACTCAGTATTTAAAGCTCTTGTTCCTGGTTGGATCAGTCTCTCCTTAGGTCTCTGATTTTCTACAGGTACAAGCTATGCACTAGCAATGTTTAGCATTTACGTAGCCCACGTCTAGATACAAGCTTTGCTCTAGCAATGTTTATCCATTACATATCTCATGAATTGGTTTGGGCTTAGCATCCGAATAGTTTAGCGTTTACGTATCTCATATATGCAGATACAAGCCTTGCTCTAACAATGTTTGGCAATTACGTATCTCATATATAGACACAAGCTGTGCACAAACATAGTTTAGCATTTACATATCTCATATATGCAGATACAAGCCTTTCTCTAGCAATGTTTGGCATTTACGTATCTCATATATAGATAAAAGCTTAGCATTCGCATAGTTTAGCTTTCACGTATCTCAGTGCATGGGTACAAGCTTTGCTCTAGCAATGTTTAGCAATTACATAGCCCATGAATAAATACAAGCTTAGCATTTAGCATACAACCATAGCTTTGGGCATTTTTTTTCAAGTATTAGCATAGAGTTTGAGCATAGAGTTTATAGCATAAGCATCGAGCATATAGTTTGAGCATAGAATTTATAGCATAAGCATCGAGCATATAGTTTGAGCATAGAGTTTATAGCATAGGCATCGGGCATGTAGTTTAAGCATTGAGTTTATAGCATAAGCATCAAGCATGTAGTTTAAGCATTGAGTTTATAGCATAAGCATCAAGCATATAGTTTAAGTCTTAGTCTCTAGCATCCAGAATAAGAGTCACAAGCTTAAGCGTTAGTATAAGCATCATGAATAAGTATAAAAATCATTTAATAAACATTTCAATAAATGTTTAAAATGTATAACATGCTTCTCAGTCCCGAGGTAAAAACAAATATGTTTGAAAAGGGACAAATGAACTCACCTAGTGTTTGAAGTGGTTGACTTAGCTTAATATAGAATGTGCGCGCTCGTTGTTGTGTTTGTGGTAGTATTTACAATCCTGTATTGATTTCAGGTGGTTTAAAACTTATAAGTGTAAGTCACAGTCAATGTATATGTGTGTTAGTGTTAGCCCTAAAGTTGGCTAACACTTGTGAGTTTCATTCGGCCCTATTTACTCGCTAGCGACTTTAGCCATACTTAGCCCAATTATGTTACACTAGCATTCTTGTTTATTTGTGTTGTTATCATAACCAAAAATGTTCCCTGTATAAAGCCCTTAACTTAAACTTCAAAGATTTGGGTTTTAGGTTTTCATATGATGTGCTTAATCAAATTTTCACCATCTTTGTAGTAGCTTATTCAAATACAATACATGTTATTCAATTTCGATTACTTAGGATGTTAGTTCATGTATTTAACCATTATGGGTCGAAAGGGTGAATTGGGCCAAGCCAATACCCCCTAGCCTAAACAAAGGACCGGGTGATGATGTTGGGCTAAACCACTGTAGTGGGCCGAATGATGGTTGGGCCGAATAGATTTAAATGGGCCAACCAATTCTTTGGGCCTTATGAGTCATGTGTGGCCAATTTAGATTTAGGGCATGGGCCAAACCAACTAAAATTGGGCCTGAGTAGGCTAACGTGTGTGGGCCGAATGCATAAGGGTTTGGGCCAAGGAATTGAATTTTAGTCGGTTGAAGTGGGTTATGACTTCCATTGCAGCGAACCTATCGGTTCAAAGGGCTGAGGTTCGGCTCTGCTGAAATGGTTCAGCCATGTTGGTGCACAGGTCCAAGGTTCGGTCTACCCGGGTCCGTGACCATGCGATGGTTCGGCAGTAGAAGGCTCGTGAGTCTTTGGGTTTTCAGCGAAGGTTCGGTGATCCAGAGAGGTTCGTGACAGATGATTTGGTGATGGTTAGGTTCACAGCAACCTTCTAGGTTCGGCGGTCGTGGTTTTATGCTAGCAGGTTCGTGACTATCCCAAGGTTACCCACTCATAACTGGTTTGGTGATGACAAGATTCGGCTGATGGTTCGCAGCTCACATGTTCCGGATTTTCAGGTTCGCCTCCCTCAGAGCCCAGCCTTCTTTAGGTTCAGCTGGTCGAAGGTTCGGCCAGCCTAACCTTCCACGAACTTGTGCGGCCACCATCATCCTCATCCCTTCTGCTATTGCAGGTCACTTTCACCGGTCATGTCATGCTAAGGAGGTGTCTCGAAGGTATGGGTTCGGTGGGTCAGGGTCTTAGACCGGTTGAGGGTTGATGGTCGACCATGGGGTGTGAAAACCCTAAGTTTCATGTATTTCTTTTGTTCATACCTGGATTTTCAGTGGACCAAACTTCAGATCGGTTGTACTTCCTTGTAGAGGGAGTTGAGAGCTTCGTTTGGACACCAAGAACGCTCGATTTCATCAAGAAACGAGCAAGTTATGAAGGTTTGAAGATTGATTATCCTAGAGAGAGAGATTCGTGAAAAGCTTTTTAGAGAGAGAGAGAGGGCTGATAGAAAATGAGAGGAAAGCCTCATTTAAGGCTTTAAATACTCCGAGGGTATTCGGGTTCGTTTCGATAATTCGGTTCTCGTTTTCGTCGTGTTTACGGCACGTTACGCGCGTGTCTTATCAATAAATAAAAGAGGATTTATTTCTAAATATTTGAAAAAGTGGTTATTCCTAGTAAATCTTTCAAATTAACTTTTCTTGAATTATTTCTCGTAATTTATAATTTTTACGCGTTTCGTTAACTTGCGTCACCATTTCGCGTATTCTATGTCTTTTAATCAAAATAACTTTATTTGTAGTATTTTTAAAAGATTGTGATTCCTAATAAATGTTTAATATTAAATTTTCTTAAATTATTTTCGTTCGTTTCATTTTTCGTTTTCATTTCGTCAGAATGTGTCACCTTCGCGCGTATTCATTTGAATCGTCACCCGAACCAACACGACGTTGGTTTCACTTTCTGATTCTTGTTTTATACTTTTAAGTCATCATTTCAGGACGTTAAACTTTCATATTTACTCGTACAGATCGTCACCTGTACGAATAATTCGTCGGTTTAGCATTCTGCAACGACATCTGTTCTGGTTTTGTTTTGTTTAACCTCGCATACGTTTCTACATAATAGCATTATATCAAGCATCTGTGTGTCAGTTTTGTGTTGTCTGATGTTTTTCTGACTGTTAAACCATGAGGTTTAAATCAGATCTCAAAACAATAGCATAATAGTTTAGTGTCAAGCATCAAGTTTCAATAGCATACACATAGTTTCACGTAGTGTATACCTGAGTTACTGTAGAGATCACTATTCCGACAACGCGTCAAGCACTGATGTTACACACCACCTTTGTGGGGTTGCCGTAGACCACCACCACCCCAGCCGGGGCTGCTGTCGGCCGTCGTGCCGAGAGCACGAGGGGTTGCGCCAAAGGGCCGCATCAGAAGCCAATCCGAAGGGCAGAGCAAGACTGAGCCGGGCAGCAAACCGGGGCTGTACATGAGCCGCAAGGGGTTGCCATCATGAGTCGTGGCTGAACCGCGAACTGAACAAAGCCAAAATCTGTTTTGGACTATCCCGGAGATTCGTGGGACGAGATCTGGACTCGGGTGATCGTAGTGTGTCAACTAGCGAGACCGTTGTCGATCCATCGTGTGGATTTGGAACCGCTTTGTAAAGGTCCATTTCTAAAACACCTTATGGTTGTGTTGTTTGATTTAATTGTTGTTTAAACTGTTTGTAATTGGATCCTGATTTGAGAATTGTTTCGATTATGAATCAAAGGTTATAAAACATAAATGCTTCTGCTGTGTCATATCTGGACCATGTGTTTCATCTGGTTTTATGAAAACTGATTTAGTCAATTAATGTGATTAATTGAAAAGATTAAATTGAAAAGTAGCCTAGAATTCCCAACATTAACTATATTTTTATAAAATAAAATAATTCAATAACTTAACTAATAAAATTTATATGACAAAATCATTTTGCAATTATTATATTTTAATTACTAATTCGTATAATTTAATGTAGTTTTGTTAATCAACCCGTGTATATACGGGTGACTAACCTAGTGTTTAATAAACGAACTACAGGACATGACACAGTTAATACAAATGTAACAATCAATTTAATAACAAAAATAACATGAATGACAATTAAATTTAAGTTGTTTAATAAAAAAATGACATGACACGTTTAAAACAATTTACGAAACATATTTGAATCCGTTTGAAAAAATATTTTAAGCGTGCCATTAACTTGAGCCATTTACTTTAAAAACTAAGGGATTGTTAGGTAAACTGTAAATGGTCATTAAGGTGCTTTTTTTTTTTTGCAAAAAATGTCTTTACAGGCACTTTTGTCAACATCGCGTAGATGTTAGCATCTGCAGACTATTTGTTTTTTCGAATATGTTTCATTAAAAAGCGTCTATGCGTGCTCTTCTTGGTGCATATGTGGTCCAGCCACTTCTAAGATCTTCTAAAGTCTGCAGAGACCACCCACCACCGTCAACCACCACCACCACTATTGGCCACCACCGCCTCCTGTCATACCCCGAGCCGGCGGGAACGGATCGGCTTTCCCGTCGGGCGGAAGGTTCTAGGGGCGCGATATCGTGAGTGATAATCGTGATGATCAGATTGTTTACATAGCATACTAAGCCACATAGTAAGCCACATAGGACATTGATGTTAATGATAATTAAGCGTCTTACCTCCCATCAATCTCATCATAGCTTTAAGTGTTTTGATCATAAGTTTCAACACGCACAAAATAGTATTCGAGCATCAAGTTTTGAGAGTCAACATTATGGACAGCCGAGCACCCTAAGGAATTCAGCATCCATCCATAACGGTACTAAATATGACTCGCGACGTGTTTTGATAGAGGAATCCTCAAGATGACACAAAGTCAGCTAGAAGAAACCAAAATCATTCTAGTCACTCGTCATACCCATAGAGGAATCAAGAAGGACACTGAATGACTAGTATGGCTTGACCACTGTCAAGAAGCGTCGGCCAATCAGTCTGCCTTACATGATCCTGACAACGAAGATCACTGATCACTAGTATGGGTTGACCAATGTCAAGACGCGATGGCCAACAGTCGGTCTTACAATGTCCAACAACAAAGAACACTGATGACTAGTAGGGGTTGACACACAGGTCAACACGCGGCGGCCAACAGTCTGTCTTACGATGTCTGATAGCTTAAGCATACAAGTTTAGAGCATTCCCATAGTTTAACTGATGACTAGTAGGGGTTGACACATAGGTCAACACGCGATGGTCAATCAGCCTATTGTCTGAGCATTTCAAGTTTATCAAGCATTCAAGTGTTTCAAGTATTCCAAGCATATCTAGCATTCAAGTGTTTTAAGCATTCCAAGCATATCGAGTATGACAGTGTTTCAAGCATTTCACGCATATAAGTCTTTATAGCCATTTAAGAAAATGAGTCTTTCTAAGTTTAAGTTTCCAATATTTCTTAAATATGGTTTTCAAAAGCGTTCCTAGTCTTAGTGTTTGTCTTTCTTATGAATTTAAAAGTTTCGCGAGTTTTAAGCAATTAAGTATAAGTGTAAACTGAATTTACACTCAGATTAAGAGTGTAAGTTATTAACTTTTAAAAATAAGTGTATAAAGTATTAGGATTTAGAATATGCATATATAGTATTAGCTTTCAGAACAAGTGTATAGGGTGTTAGCATTTAGCGTAAGTGTTTCAAAGCCTTAGCATCGAGCATGTAGTTTAAGCATAGAGTTTATAGTATAAGCATCGAGTGTATGGTTTAAGCATAGAGTTTATAGTATAAGCATCGAGCATAAAGTTTAAGCATTTAGTTTAAAGCATAAGCATCGAGTTTTGTAGCATAAGCATTAAGCACATAGTTTAAGCATCAAGTTTATAACTTCCAAAATAAAGGTTTCAAGCTTAAGTATTAGTATAAGCATCAAGTGTATGTGTAAAAGCATTTAATAAACATTTCCATAATTTCTTAAAATGTATAACATGTTTCTCAGTCTCGAGGTAAAAACAAAATATGTTTGAAAAGGGACAAATAAACTCACCTTATGTTTGAAGCGGTTGACTAAGTAAAATCAAGAATGCACACGCTCGTTGTTTGTACTTGTTGTGATGTTCACGATCCTGTATTGATTTCATAGTATTCGTAGCTTATAAGTATATGTTGTAGTGACTTGTGTGCGTGTACGTGTTAGCCCTAGAGTTGGCTAACACTTGTGAGTCTCGGTGTTCATTCGGCCCTTGTTTACTTGCTATTACTTATTGTTAATATGGCATTTCTTCATATTATAGGTTTATTGCACTTGTTGTCACCATTAGATTCGAAATGGTTTGTGGCATCATAGTTGTAGAAGTTAGAGTTTCAAGTTTTGTTTCTAAATTCTTTCACCATCTTTATGGTGGCCATAAGTTTCCTTGCATGTTATTTAACATCATTTAGTTTAAGTGTTAGTTTATGTCCTTATACATATGGGCCGAATGTGGGTTGAGTCTTGGGCCGAGATGGTCCTAATGAGTTGTGTAATTATATTGGGCCGAGCTTGTTAATGTTGGGCCAAATACAATTAATGTGGGCCGATATAGTGGCCATGGGCCAACTAAGGTCCCATGGGGCTGTCGGGCCTCGTGTAAATGATGTGGCCCGATCTATTCCCTTGGGCCTAACCAGCCTACTGGGCTGGATGCTATGCGACTTCTGGGCTTTTCTGTTTGGATGATCAATGAGAAAACACAGCATCATATCGAGCGAACCTTTTGGGGGTACATGGTCCTAGGTTCGGCATCATGGGGAAGGTTCGTTTGCCTAAAAGGGTTCGGTGTTAATGCCTCCACGACCAAAGGTTCGTCTACTGGAACCAATAGGTTCTGTGAAAGCTGGGAGGTTCGTCTAGGGGTAAACATTTGTGGCTGCCAAGGGTTTGCCAATGTCCTAAGGTTCGGTGAGTGTAAGGTTCGGCCATGAGGGTTCGGTGCTGCCTGAGGGTTTGTGGCTACGCATGAGGGATTCGTGAGCATGCAGGAGGTTGAGCTAGGTCTCGGCTAGACTCTCATGGTGCACAGGTTCGGCCATAGTAAACAAGGGTTCGGCTAGTTTGGTTCAGCCACCCTTGCGTTCCCCACGAACCTGCATGTTCACTTCATCATCATTGCAGCTTTCACCCCTCGACTTGGCCCTTCCTATGCTGTTGTTACACACTGACAAGACTTTGAGAGGGTGTTGGTTCATAGGGTAAAGCTTAGAACTGGTTGTGCGGGTGTGTGTCAAAACAAGCCATAAAACCCTAGTTTTCGTGAATTTCAAAGCTTCATACCTCGAGTTTCAGTGGATGGATCTTCAGATCGGTTGTACTTCTAGGTAAAGGGAGTCGAGAGCTTCGCGTGGACACCAAGAACACTCGATTTCGTCTCGAAATAAGCAAGTTATGGTGATTTGAAGAGGAATTATTCTAGAGAGAGAGAAAACGGTGGGGGCTTTTAGAGAGAGTGAGAGTGGGAAATAAAATGAGGGAAAAGACTCATTTTGGCTTTAAATAACCCGAGGGTATTCGGGTTCATTTCGGTCGCTCGTTTTTCGTCTCCGTTGCGTTTCCGGATCGTAACACGCGTAATTCACGTATTTTAAATAAAAAGGCTTTATTTAACTTATATTTTGATGAGTTTCAAAATTGTAAAACGTTAAAATAGTATATTTTCTTATTTTATTATCCCTCGTTTTTCGTTTTCGTTTCGTCAGAAAACGTCACTTACGCGCGTTTCGTACAGAGCGCTAAATGTACGAACACGATCGTACCTTTCACTTTCTGATTTTGTTTTCTACTTTTCAGTCATCATTTCAGATCGTTAAACTTTCAGATTTATTCGTATAGATCGTCACCTATACGAATAATTCGTCAGTTTAGCATTCTGTAACAACAACTATTATGGTTTGGTTCTATTTATCCTCGCATACGTATACATAATAGCATTAATTCAAACATGTGTGTACCCGTTCAATGTTGTCTGATGCGTTTCTGACTGTTAAACCATAAGGTTTAAATCAGATTTCAGACAATCGCAAAATAATTTAGTGTTAAGCATCATGTGTCAATAGTATCTACCTAGTTCACGTAGTTTGTACTTGAGTGCACTTTACTGTACAAATTACTGTTCCGGTAATGATTCCGGGACAGATGTTACAGTCTCCCCTTGTTAAAGAAATTTTGTCCCGAAATTTAAAAGTTATTATCGGTTAAACTTTCTTTGCAAACGGTGGAGGGACTTTTGTTTGGTGTGATGTTCCCACGCTCCCAAATAAACTTTGGGTCGCGGTTGGGATTTCTCCTGTATAACCTCATAGTTTTTGTTCGCCTTATTTTTTATAGTTGTTTTATTGTTATGCCTTACTTAATCTCTACATAACTCTAACACCTTATTGTTTCAAGACAAATTGATGATATGAGCATCAATTGTTACACAACCTTAGTGTCAAATTCTGAGTATGTTGTATACATTAACTAAGTTTTCTTTCACTGTTTCCAATGCACAAAAGAGTTTCTAAGTTTTCATGAAGTACCTATGTGGTTATACTAATTAGAACAAGTTAAATTTCTTATCCATACTAGTATCCAAATGGAATAACGACTTATAAGTAAAGGATATCACATACTAGTACCCGTCTCTAGGTCCTGGAGTGTAGCAGGAGTTTCTATCATGAAGTTCCTCAGTTTTACCTGAGTCCTTCTTTAGAACCCCTGATCTCGTCTTTCTCCTAACTCTCATAGGATACAATGCTGCTCCCTTATTGACCTAAGGTTGCAACTTTCTTCTGTAGTCTTCTAAATATACGAGACTAGGTCTTTAAGAGTAACCTAATCTAAATTTGTCTAAGGATTTCCTCATTTTACTATCCTTACTAAAATAGAACATTCAGTTTAACTATCATACCATTCAATAGCTTAATTATACCACATAAAATAACATACCTATGGAGTCATCAGATTCCGAGTGATCTCCAGGAGCTGGTAAAGCAAGTAATTCCTCAGTGATTGCTGGGTCAGCTGGAGGCATCCTCCTAGGGCAGTCTCTCGCGAAATGTTCGAGCATTCCGCATGTATAGCAGTTGTGGTTATGTTGAGAGGAAGTAGAGGTACTTGCTTTCTGTTCCTGTTTCCTAGTGGAAATAAATTGACACTGTTGGATCCAATGTCCGTATTTCTCACAATTCAGACAGTGTCTACAAGGTTTCTTCTCATCATGGTGAAAACCACATCTGACACATTTAGGAAATGTACCAACATATTGACGGGGAATAGGGGTCATTGGTGTCCTCCATTGTTGCATCCAGTGACCCGCCTTCCCACAGCGTGTGCATCGTACACATGGAAGTTCAGCTCGATGATGGTAGTGACAAGCTGAACAGAGAGGGGTTTTTCCCTCATAATGAGCACTGACTCCTGTAGTCAAATCTAGCAGAATTTGACTGATAGGTACAGCTTCATTGTAGTTCACAGTTCTTTTTCGCCTTTTTGCGGAACGACATTTAGGTTTCTTGCTGGTTTCTCCTTTCTCCGGTCCCTTCTTCTCTGTAGAAAGGAGTGGGAAGTTCCTAGCAAAATCCTCACTGTTATGGATCCGGGTGATGATTCCAGGAAGAACCGCCATCAACTCTTCAGTGATCAGATTTGCGAGTGCATCAACTGCTGGATCCATCTCCTGTGAGGGAAGAGACGGTGATGGTTGTCTTCTTGGTGACATTCTGATCGTAACCAATAGAATGTCGGTTAGTGCAATGATCGAATGCAGAATACATAATGCAAGTAAATTCCTAATTCCTATGTTCTCTACATGAAGGTTCCCTAAGTTATAGTCTAGGACAAACCGTTTAAGTAAATGACATATTATTCTCTATAACCTTGAGCTCTGATACCAATCTGAGACACCCCGAGCCGGCGGGAACGGATCGGCTTTCCCGTCGGGCGGAAGGTTCTCGGGGCGTGATATCGTGAGTGATAATCGTGATGATCAGATTGTTTACATAGCATCAATGTTAAGAATAACTAAAGCACAATAAAGCATAAAACTAGGATTACAAAGTTAATTTACAAATGTCAATGTTTAATAATTTAACTAAGTAAACCTATCAAAAGCATCAGGTGTTTTCAATCTTGTATCGGGACAAGATATGAAAATAGCTTCACAGCGTTCCAAAAAATATGTGCTTTTCAAAATATACTAAGTCCTCTAACTGGGTATCCTAGTATGCATTCCTTAGCCTTAGCTTAATCCTGTACGTCACCTGAGAAAGCATGTAAGAAAACAAAGTCAACACAATGGTTGGTGAGTTCATATAGTTTTAGTATTTGAAAAATAGTTTTGCAACCTCTTCGGTAAAACCTTAACCTTATTAAAATCACCTGTATCATCCAGCTCGGTATGCTTATATATAGGGCATACCCCTGAGTCGAGCCTACAACCCGCCCAGATGCCGTCCCACCACATACTTAGCCACATAGGACATCCTGTTTAAAAGTTTAAGTCATCTACCCAATAGCATTCCCAAATCCCCTCAGTAACAACCTTAACCTCATTAACATCACCTGTATCATCCAGCTCGGTATGCTTATATATAGGGCATACCCCTGAGTCGAGCCTACAACCCGCCCAGATGCCGTCCCACCACATACTAAGCCACATAGGACATTGATGTTAATGATAATTAAGCGTCTTACCTCCCATCAATCTCATCATAGCTTTAAGTGTTTTGATCATAATTTTCAACACGCACAAAATAGTATTCGAACAACAAGTTTTGAGAGCCAACATTATGGACAGCAGAGCACCCTAAGGAATTCAGCATCCATCCATAACGGTACTAAATATGACTCGCGACGTGTTTTGATAGAGGAATCCTCAATATGACACAAAGTCAGCTAGAAGAAACCAAAATCATTCTAGTCACTCGTCATACCCATAGAGGAATCAAGAAGGACACTGAATGACTAGTATGGCTTGATCACTGTCAAGACGTGTCGGCCAATCAGTCTGCCTTACATGATCCTGACAACGAAGAGCACTGATGACTAGTATGGCTTGGCCAATGTCAAGACGCGATGGCCAACAGTCGGTCTTACGATGTCCGACAACGAAGAACACTGATGACTAGTAGGAGTTGACACACAGGTCAACACGCGGCGGCCAACAGTCTGTCTTACGATGTCCGATAGCTTAAGCATACAAGTTTAGAGCATTCCCATAGTTTAACTGATGACTAGTAGGGGTTGACACATAGGTCAACACGCGATGGTCAATCAGCCTGTTGTCTGAGCATTTCAAGTTTATCAAGCATTCAAGTGTTTCAAGTATTCCAAGCATATCGAGCATTCAAGTGTTTTAAGCATTCCAAGCATATCGAGTATGAAAGTGTTTCAAGCATTTCACGCATATAAGTCTTTATAGCCATTTAAGCGAATGAGTCTTTCTAAGTTTAAGTTTCCAAGATTTCTTAAATATGGTTTTCAAAAGCGTTCCTAGTCTTAGTGTTTGTCTTTCTTATGCATTTAAAAGTTTCGCGAGTTTTAAGCAATTAAGTATAAGTGTAAACTGAATTTACACTCAGATTAAGAGTGTAAGTTATTAACTTTTAAAAATAAGTGTATAAAGTATTAGGATTTAGAATATGCATATATAGTATTAGCTTTCAGAACAAGTGTATAGGGTGTTAGCATTTAGCGTAAGTGTTTCAAAGCCTTAGCATCGAGCATGTAGTTTAAGCATAGAGTTTATAGTATAAGCATTGAGTGTATGGTTTAAGCATAGAGTTTATAGTATAAGCATCGAGCATAAAGTTTAAGCATTTAGTTTAAAGCATAAGCATCGAGTTTTGTAGCATAAGCATTAAGTACATAGTTTAAGCATCGAGTTTATAACTTCCAAAATAAAAGTTTCAAGGTTAAGTATTAGTATTAGTATAAGCATCAAGTGTATGTGTAAAAGCAATTAATAAACATTTCCATAATTTCTTAAAATGTATAACATGCTTCTCAGTCCCGGGGTAAAAACAAAATATGTAAGAAAAGGGACAAATGAACTCACCTTAAGTTTGAAGTGGTTGACTAAGTAAAATCAAGAATGCACGCGCTCGTTGTTTATACTTGTTGTGATGTTCACGATCCTGTATTGATTTCATAGTATCCGTAGCTTATAAGTATATGTTGTAGTGACTTGTGTGCGTGTACGTGTTAGCCCTAGAGTTGGCTAACACTTGTGAGTCTCGGTGTTCATTCGGCCCTTGTTTACTTGCTATTACTTATTGTTAATATGGCATGTCTTCATATTATAGGTTTATTGCACTTGTTGTCACCATTAGATTTGAAATGGTTTGTGGCATCATAGTTGTAGAAGTTAGAGTTTCAAGTTTTGTTTCTAAATTCTTTCACCATCTTTATGGTGGCCATAAGTTTCCTTGCATGTTATTTAACATCATTTAGTTTAAGTGTTAGTTTATGTCCTTATACATATGGGCCGAATGTGGGTTGAGTCTTGGGCCGAGATGGTCCTAATGAGTTGTGTAATTATATTGGGCCGAGCTTGTTAATGTTGGACCAAATACAAATAATGTGGGCCGATATAGTGGCCATGGGCCAACTAAGGTCCCATGGGGCTGTTAGGCCTCGTGTAAATGATGTGGCCCGATCTATTCCCTTGGGCCGAACCAGCCTACTAGGCCGGATGCTATGTGACTTCTGGGCTTTGCTGTTTGGATGATCAACGAGAAAACGCAGCATCATATCGAGCGAACCTTTTGGGGGTACATGGTCCTAGGTTCTGCATCATGGGGAAGGTTCGTTTGCCTCAAAGGGTTCGGTGGTGATGCCTCCACAACCAAAGGTTCGTCTACTGGAACCAACAGGTTCTGTGAAAGCTAGGAGGTTCGTCTAGGGTTAAAGATTTGTGGCTGCCAAGGGTTCGCCAGTGTCCTAAGGTTCGGCGGAGTGGCAAGAAGGTTCGGTGAGTGTAAGGTTTGGCCATGAGGGTTCGGTGCTGCCTGAGGGTTCGTGGCTGTGCATGAGGGATTCGTGAGCATGCAGGAGGTTTGGCTAGGTCTCGGCTAGACTCTCATGGTGCACAGGTTCGGCCATAGTAAACAAGGGTTTGGCTAGTTTGGTTCGGCCACCCTTGCATTCCTCACGAACCTGCATGTTTACTTCATCATCATTGCAGCTTTCACCCCTCGACTTGGCCCTTCCTATGCTGTTGTTACACGCTGACAAGACTTCGAGAGGGTGTTGGTTCGTAGGGTAAAGCTTAGAATCGGTTGTGTGGGTGTGTGTCAAAACAAGCCATAAAACCCTAGTTTTCGTGAATTTCAAAGCTTCATACCTCGAGTTTCAGTGGATGGATCTTCAGATCGGTTGTACTTCTAGGTAGAGGGAGTCGAGAGCTTCGCGTGGACACCAAGAACACTTGATTTCGTTTAGAAATAAGCAAGTTATGGTGATTTGAAGAGGAATTATCCTAGAGAGATAGAGAAAACGGTGGAGGCTTTTAGAGAGAGTGAGTGGGAAATAAAATGAGGGAAAAGCCTCATTTAGGCTTTAAATACCCCGAGGGTATTCGGGTTCGTTTCGGTCGCTCGTTTTTTGTCTCCGTTGCGTTTCCGGATCGTAACACGCGTAATTCACGTATTTTAAATAAGAAGACTTTATTTAACTTATATTTTGATGAGTTTCAAAATTGTAAAACGTTAAAATATTATATTTTCTTATTTTATTATCGCTCGTTTTTCGTTTTCGTTTCATCAGAAAACGTCACTTACGTGCGTTTCGTACAGAGCGCTAACTATACGAACACGATCGTACGTTTCACTTTCTGATTTTGTTTTCTACTTTTCAGTCATCATTTCAGATCGTTAAACTTTCAGATTTATTCATACAGATCGTCACCTATACGAATAATTCGTCAGTTTAGCATTCTGTAACAACAACTGTTATGGTTTGGAAACGTTTATCCTCGCATACGTTTATACATAATAGCATTAATTCAAACATGTGTGTACCCGTTCAGTGTTGTCTGATGTGTTTCTGACTGTTAAACCATAAGGTTTAAATCAGATTTCAGACAATCGCAAAATAGTTTAGTGTTAAGCATCATGTGCCAATAGTATCTACCTAGTTCACGTAGTTTGTACTTGAGTTACTATGCACTTTACTGTACAAATTACTGTTCCGGTAACGATTCCGGCACAGATGTTATACCTCCACCTACGGCTACCACCGTCCGCCACCACCACCGCCACCACCGTCGATCACCTCCACCACCACCACCATTATCGGCCACCCCATCTCCCACCAACACAATTGTCGGCCACCCCCATCTCCTACCACCATCAATTTATTTTAACAATAAACGAACGTTAAAAACACAAACACCTTTCTTTCATACTACAGACATTTGGTCCACATCTTCTTCTGCAGATGTTTGCAGATGTGGTCCGCAGACTACAAACATTTTTACCTTTTAAAAAACAAACACCACCTAAGAGTATTTATTAATAGCTTATAGACTCTAAATAGTTAAAAGATAATCTTAAGTCTAAATAATTAACAGATACTCTTTTAACTATTCAGACTTAAAATTATATATCAACCATTAAAAGGCTATGATTAAACAAACAAACAAACAAACAAAATTACCCGGTATATTCCCACTTTTCAGTAGAGTCTGGGGGAAAGATAGACAAAAACCTTACATCTATCCCAGTTGGGATAGAGAGGCTGCTCAGAAGGAGTCCCCGGCTCAAAGTTATTATTTGAATTAATTATCCCAACACTTTTAACATTATTTTCACAAAATAAGTAAAACAACGTTAAAATCAGTGCAATTTTACTTTAGCACATTGAGGGTCCACACATATATGCATTATGCGTGCGCCGCAAATAGAGCGACAACATGTTTGTTGCTAGAATTGAAACAGCAAGCTGCGAGTTGAAGCCCATGAGCTCTAACTAAACACTCCAACTTACTAGAATTGACATGGCAACCTGCTATGATCAATTAAGACGTACCAAAAACTACCAAATAACCCCTCTCTTAGGTAGTGTTTGTTTTTTAAAAAAAGTCTTCCTGGCCTCTTATGTCTGCGCCACGCAGACCACGAGAAGAGGTTAAGGTGTGTAGTGTGTTTGTTTTTGGAAAACATTTCATTTAAAAACGTCTTCCCTTCCTCTTTTTGAGGCAAACATGGTCCAAGATCTTCTAAAAACTTCTTGACCTCTTCTTCAAATTTAGGTTAAAGTTCACGCCTCTTTTTTCTCTTTCCCGATCGGCATCCCCACTGGCCTCCTTCGTCCTATCACTGTGTTCCACAGCTCTTACTCCACCATCGTCGTCCTCCAGCGTCACCTTCCTGAGCTGGCGTCCTCCAGCGCCGGCTTCCTCGACAGACGACACTCTCCACATCGGGACTCCACAAGTATGTTGTAACACTCCAAAATATTCTAATACAAGTTATTTGAATTTACGAATGCGTAACGGATAATAAACTTGTATGAAAATAAATGAAAAATAAACTAAGTTAAGTTCACGAAATGGGGTACTCGAATTGAATTTTGAGAACCTTAAGTTCACGAAGGTCAGTACTCGAAATTGATTTCGTGAACTCCCAAATTCGGGTACCATGTTCGTGAACTCAACCTATATATATGAGTGCCTTGGGAAACGTGCACACATTTGGCTGGAAGCACATTCTATCTCAAGTACACGAAGCGAGGATCGAGAACTTCAAGAATCGGCTATATATCGCTCCAGAAGAAGAAGGAACCCACGAGAAGCCACCAGGAGGATAATCTGACTAAGGATTCGTGATGAACTCGAATTAAACATAGCTCCCCAAAGTCTTAGATAGAATTCTGAGATGTTTTATGATGAAAACATGAGTACCCGATGATGTACACGAAATGAGTATCCGAACCCCTTCGCGAATTTGATTTCGAGAACCTCTCTTCGTGAACTGTGGTTCGTGAACTATGTTTTAAGAACCTGTCTTCGTGAACTAAGGATTCGTGTAATATGATTCATGTACTCTGGCACTTCGGGTACTCATGGATTTCCTGTACCTCAATATTTCGTGAACTTTATGGATTTTGTGTACATGGGTACTTAGTGAACTTCAAGTGTTTCGAATACTTAACTAAGTTTCGAGAACTTGAACTTATAAGGGGGAACTAGTAGCCATGAGGACTTAGGATAAATTCTAAGTCTAAGAATGGAATGTAATGAGACGATGTAATGATGTAGGTTCTTGATTCTTATCTAAGGAGTTCATCTAAGAAGATAAGGAGCTACTGTCAGGTGAGTTCTAGATGCCCTACTTTCACATGTTATGCGTAACTACGTTTTGGGCTGACATACATGATGTTACTGTGTTTATGATGTTATGTGACTATGCGATGACGACAAATGCTTGATGATATGTGTGATAATGTATGCACGAGAATATGTTAAGTATAACGAATGCATGTTAATGACTTAAGCTGATTATATGACATGATGATGAATGTATGATAACATGTTGTTATGACGATAACTATGATGATAGTTATAAGATGTTTTGCTATCATGAGATCCTAGGCCTCTAGGATGAAAGTATGATGCTATGATGATTAGATGGTAGCATAACGCCTTTATGATGCTAGGATGAATGATATGATGCTAGCCTGACATGTATATGATGCGAGGATGTTCTGATGATATGATGAAATGATACTAGCATAACCTTTTATGAGTAATCCTATGTTATTAGGATAAGGTTACGATGTTATGATAAATGATGATATAGTGCTAGTATATCATGTTATGATGAATGAATATTGCTCCCGTACTTGTTACGGGGTAAGTATGACGTTGCTCCGATACTCGTTATGGGGTAAGTATGATGTTGCTCCCATATTATAGGGTAAGTATGATGTTGCTCCCATATTCGTATGGGGTAAGTATGATGTTGCTCCCATACTTGTTACAGGGTAACTATGATGTTGCTCCCATATTCGTATGGGGCAAGTATGATGTTGCTCCCATATTCGTATGGGGTAAGTATGATGTTGCCCTCGTACTTGTTACATGGTAAGTATGATGTTGCTCCCATACTTGTTACAGGGTAAGTATGATGTTGCTCCCATATTCGTATGGGGCAAGTATGATGTTGCTCCCATATTCGTATGGGGTAAGTATGATGTTGCTCCCGTACTTGTTACAGGGTAAGTATGATGTTGCTCCCATATTCGTATGGGATAAGTATGATGTTGCTCACATATTCGTATGGGGTAAGTATGATGTTGCTTCAATACTTGTTACTGGGTAAGTATGGATCTGCAGAACCCTTCGGCGAGTCAGATCAAGGTTATGGAGCCTTGTGTCGGCATAAGCCCACTGTTACGCTCAGTAGCAGTGGTTGTATGATGATGATGATCATGATGTTTATGTGTTATGGTTTTGTATCAACGAGATGATGTTTTATGATGTTCACTCATTATACGTTTATGATGTTTTACTAAACCTAGAACTCACCAATGTAAGCTTACATTTTAGCATGTATGTCAGGTTAAAGATAAGGTAAGAGGAAGCATGGAGCTCGGGCATCAAGATAGAGAATCCGATGGTGTTGGCAATCGTTTATGTTTTAATTCAGACATTAATTCATGTTTAATAAACTATGTTTTAATTTCCGCTGCTACTTATGAAAGTTTTAGTTTAAGAGATATGTGTTATGATGAAAACCAACTCTGAGAGATACCCGGTATCTGGCCCTCTCATATGTATGTTACAACCCTTCCTGGCCATTAATCTATACATGGTGTCCATCCATCTTCCAAATTGCAGCCCTTTTATTCATGATTTGCATAATATTGACTTATGATGTAAGTAAATGTAAGTACTTACACTTACTTACACTTGTAAATAATTTCTAAACGGTGATAAATTAGCAAAAACACAAATTGATTGAGATTGTTGTGATTGCAAATTGTAGGTTAAAAAAATGGTTTATTTAACTTTCTGATTACTTTAGCAGCTGGCAGACATTAAAAAAACAAACAGCAGATGTTTTGTTCAACTTTTCTGCTATATATGTCTGCGGATATGATCCGTAAAATGCAGACATTTTACCTATTAAACAACAAACAGTACATTAAAGTCTTAAACCTCTTTTAAGATTTTATTTTGACTTTTTTTATTATTTTATTTTTAAGTTTTTTTTTTCAGGCCCAATTAATGTTGGAACCATCGACCCAAAATGAAACTTGTGCGTGCGATTGTGGCCGAAGTTACAAAAATACCGATCGACCAATCTGTATTTTTGTCATCAATCGAGCATTCGAGCTTAAAATTCGAATTAGATTCTCACTCTTTCAGTTTTTTTTACCAGCGACCGGGTAAATTCATACTTTCTTTGCTCCGCTTAATTCTGTTGTTTCTTGTGTTTCTTGGTTGCTATGGGCGTTTGGTTTAATTCTATTAATCTTCTCTGGTTATGATCAGTTTCTAGATTCACTGATTGATAATTAAGGTTATTTGGTTACACCCTAATCTCCTCCTGTTTAGGGCTTAATTATGTGTAACATCTGATTGACACAAGATAATTTATAATATTTTTCTGCTTATTTAGATTTTGCTAGTTGTTGTAGTTTTGGACTAATTAGATTAGCAGATATGTTAGAAGCATCTAAAAAGTTAGACAGACCATTTAAATTTAGTGTTTGATTATATATTTCATCGTTTACTTTAGTATTATTGCATCTGTTGGTGTGAAGCCGGAGGGTTTCACTAAACGTAGTCTCTTTATTATTACTGGGATAAGGTAAGGTTTAATGATTTGTCGGCCTTTATTAGGTATGTTTATTTGTTTGTGTCTGTTGGTGTGAATATAAATTCATCTTTGAGTTTTTCATATTATGGCTAAGAAGGATTTTTAAAAACTTGAAAACCGACTCAAACAAACTCCGATTGAATTCATTTTTACATTATTGGAACCGGCTTGTAATTTCCTAAAACCTAAACCTTAAATCATAAACAATAAACCCTAATCATAAAACCAAAAATATAAAAACAAACCCTAAACCTAAAAGCTAAAAAAACATGCTCTAAAATCCAAACTCTAAAACTATTTGTTAAAGTGAAAACTAAAAAGCAAATATTGTAGGGTTTCATGAGACGATTCCAATGCCATCGAAACGAGTTCAATCATAGTTCGTTTGGGTCGGTTTTAGAGATTTTAAAAATCCTTTTTAGCCTTGTTAGGCAAAATAGACTTTTTATTTGATCCTTACCCTATGCTTTTATATGCTTGTGTTTATAGCTTGGTTGTGGGTTGGAGGATTATAGGCCCGGTATGGTTTTGGTGTTATTTGTTTCTATTAGGCAGATGTGCTATATGGCTCTATGTTTACATGCTTAGATTTTTTGCGAGTCAGTTTTGTGGTGTGTATTTGAGGCAAGACCAATACCAAATGCTGAAAACCAATGTTGCTTGTGTTAATTGTTGTACTTTCTAGGTATAACTTTTAAATTAAATCAAAACGAATAAAAAAAACTGAAATTAAAATTTAAAGAATCCAAAAAAAAAGATAAAAATGCTTTTTTCAAAAGAGCCTGTACCTTAATACACTTGTGCCTACATCAAAGTCGTCACCTGTTGCGGCTTCTGTCAAAAAAAAGCACATATCTACGCCTAGCCCTTCCAGAGGCATTTTTTGCTGGAATGAGCTTTTTTAGGGCATAGGTGAGTAGGTGTGTGTCTTAGGGCTTTTGATAAATGACAACACATATTTTGTCACTAAACAAGATACAATCAAAAAATCAATTACAACACCAATACACCATACTGAAGAGTTGTTGTTGGGGTTTGACACCTTGGTTTTAAATTGCGAGATGCGTTCTGATGCGTTTGGTCTCAAAATTTGATAACTTGTCAACTTATAAACACTAAAAAAGTAAGAAATTAAAATAGATAAATACAAAAGAAAGCCTTAGGTACCACCAAAAAGCTTTGTGTACCATCAAAATAAACCTAACTATAAATGCACAAGACATCTATGAATAAGAAATTAAATAAATAAAAAAAAAAAGATTTACTTTAACGTCAGATGTTTTAAAGTGGTACAAATTAGGGTTTTTGAGAAACGTGAAATCGTGAACTTCATATTCTACACAATCGACTGCAGCTTCTCAGAAACGTGAACTTCATCTTCTCCACAACCGACTGCAGCCTTCTCCTTCATCTTCTCTACAGCATCTCGTTCATCAGCATCTCCTTCATCGCAGGTGATTTCTAACCTTCTCCCTCATCCACCAACCTTCTCTTTCTCTCTCGCTTCCTTCGTTCGCGACGCAATTTGCGAATTTAGGCACAACTGGACCGCATCTTGTAAACGCATCGCAATAGGGGTTGCGTTGCGAAAGGGATACCGCATCAACGCAATAGCGCAACATGAGAGCAAATTGCGCGCAATTTAAAACCAAGTTTGACACTTAACACATGTTACTTATTTTTAGGATTAATTGGCAGAAGGTTTTACCTTTGGTAAATGGAATCATCTATTGGCTGCTCACTTGCATATTCAGACCGATTGAATCTCTTTGTTCTCCGCCCAGTCCTTGCTGTCTTATTTGTACTTTCTTTGCTTGTTCTTGCTTGGTATTTGGCTTGGAAGCTGCTACTGGCTCATGTCCCACTGGTCCAGGAGATATTTGGTCTCAAAAAGAAGCATCATCTTCCTAAACCATTAACTCGCCACCGTTTTTCACGTTTTTACAATACCCGTAGTCTTAATAATAACAATCATTCCAACGTCTCTGCTTCTTACTGACTGGTAAATTTTTAATTCCTGTCATCATTTTCATCCTTTCTTTTCCTCACTACAATAATTAAAAAATATCAGTTTGCTGCGTCTTGTTACCTTTATAATTGTTTACCTTTATAATTATTTGTGCATCTGGATATATATTGCATGTTTGTAAGTAGTTTCTAGGGGATCTTTTGGATACTAAGAAGATAAAAAAAAAAAAAAAAAAAAAAAAAAAAAAAAAAAAAAAAGCCTGATTAAGTGCAAACTGCAAACAGTCTTGTAGAGTGAAGCTTTACTTTTCTTGTCAATGTATCAGTCAGATTGCTGAGCGGGCCCTCTTAAATTATTTAGAATAGTGTGTGAGGGCACACCATTGCAAACTTACATATGTTTCTATGATGGCTACAATAACAATTATATAGTTTGTCATGCTATAAGAAACTTGATAAGCTTGATTTTTTATGACAATTAGTGGTTGTCCAAAGTACATACCAATACGACTTTAAAAACTTTATGTTGAAAGTTTTTATATAATGAAGTATCAGGAAAAAGGACTATGAAACCATTAGTTTGTGCTTTTCTGAGTATAATTTTTAGTATTCAGATCATTAGTTTGAAATTTAAAGTCCAGCAACTACTAGTTTTTGCTTGTATACCATGCTAGCAATATATTTTTTTATATCAGACATGTTCATTTTTTTCTTGAGTCACAGTTATGCTGCTTATGCATATTGTCTAGATATCAGAGATGTTTGTTTGCTGTTGGGTTCAGGTTGATTTGTGTGGAAGCTCATTATATTATTAGAAATATAATTTCTGTGTGGAAGGCATTTGTTCATTAAAGCATAATGTCGCTTAGGTGTTTGTTTGGCTTCTCTGATGGTGAGCTAATGAGATCTGATTCAAAACCTTGTTCGAGGCTGATGAGGCATACTGCTGGGGTTTTTAGTGTTGGTGGAGCCTTAGAATTTTGGATTCTCTGTCGTCTACATTATGGTTTGTCCTCTATATTCAATTTCTAATTAATTATGGTTTGTCCTCTATATTCAATTTCTAATTAATTTGTTTATTGCTAGACTTGAAAAAAATATCTGGATAAAAATTGGGCTCAATAGGATATGAATCTATACTAAAGGTTTAGAGACCTCTTTATTATGCATTAGACATTGGACACTTTCATTGTAATTTTGGGGTATATTTACTTTCTGATTCTTTATTTGAAAAAAATAAAAAAATAAGACAGATTCCTTTTCTACACTTGTCATTGTAATGTTTTTACATCTTGGAAAGACTATTGGCATCTAAATCTGATTTTTGACATGTTTGTTGCATACTGGAACCTGGAAGATGATGTCATAATGTCGGATTAGGTTTCTCCTTGATGGGGGGATCTTTTTAATCGTTTTTCTTAGGAAGGTCGGTTATTTTAACCATGGTTGTAGAAGTCGATAGGCGCTAGTCGGGCTGCGAGGTACCGCCTAGGGATTAATCGAGATTAGTCGACGCTAGGTAGATTGGAATTTTTATATGTAATTTTACAAATATATATTCTATGCACACATCAATATCAATAATTTAATATAATACTTCAAATAATTTAAAAAATAAACTTAAATCTATTAATTCAAGTACTTCAAAGTTCAAACTTAAACACCGAGTTCAAAGTTCAGAGAGGGATTTTGATGTTAAGTGGCTGGATTTGATGTTTTAGAGATATATTAAGGATTTTGAGTCGATAAATGTTTAAATAGTTATGAAATTGGTCCATTTTTACCGGAAAAAAGTCAAAAAAATTCAAAAATGTCAAAAATAAAAATAAACATCTGCCTAAGCCGCCTAGGCCGACTAGGCCAAAATCGAGACAGTAGAGGGGCGCCTAAGCTGATTTTTACAACAGTGATTTTAACTCTATCAATGGTCGTGTGTCGGTCCTTTCTTATGGATTGAAAGCATTTCAAGGTATTCGACTTGTCTCTTATCGGTCATATAAGCAATTGATGTGGTACGCCAAATGAGCTCTTTCACCCATCTAGTCTTTTGAGTTGAGTTTTTCTGTTTGGTCTATATTACCCTCTATTCATGGCTACCCATAATAGTCTTTTTTCCCCCTTCTTTATGTGATAAATTTAGTGAATCTTTTTTTTTTGTATGACGTCGAGGGTCTCCCTAGCATCAAGGCCAGGCCGGCTCAATCATTATGGATGATCTAGGCAGAATAAAACTTGAGCCCTTTTCTAACGGTTATTAAACCCTTCTCCTTTATCCGGATTCATATTTTTGATTCTATTTGAGATGGAATCAACTAAATCACCAATCCAAGTAATAATCTAGTGAACTAATCAATAATCCAAGTAATAATCCAATTAACCAATTAATATGATGGAATCAACTAAACCACTAATCCAAGTAATAATCTAATGAACTAATCAATAATCCAAGTAATAACCCAATTAACCAATCAATAATCCATGTAATAGTTCAATGAAATAATCAATAATCTAAGTAATAGTCTAATTAACTAATCAATATTTTACATTCCAAGTAATACACTAATGATCAAACTAAAGAATCAATTATCCAACCAAATAAAAGTTGTTTATATAGTGAGTGGAAGACTAGAAATTCTGGTTTTGATTTATGAAATCAACAAATGAACCAACCTTGAATAGGAGACAAGAACGAGAAGAAACATTACAATTGAACATCAAATTAGCAATTTATGGGAGAAAAATACCCAAAAATAGAACATAGCCAAATATTACTCATGATTCATTATTGTTGGTTTGCTACTTATGAAGTTATGAGCCGGCTGCTGGCCCTTGAGTTCATGTAATTGTGAATCAGCGCTTGGCAGGTGGTAGCAACAGCCTACCTGGCGACAGCAACGGCTGAACGGCATTTCCATTCGAGATTCCTCAATTCCTTCACAGCCCTTGAGTGCTTATGTACTTGACCCTTCATTTCTCCATTTTCTTTTTATATATTTGAATATTGCTCGTTGGCTCATTGGCTCATCAATATTATTTAGAGGGACTAATTACTAATGACTATTTGCTTGCTAATACACAAGTGTTTTTGTTTTTTATAAAAAAATTAGGTCCCTTGTATTTTGGGGCCTTAGGCAATGGTGCTTGCAATTTGGCATAGATGGGTCATCCCTGTCTTGAAACAACCAGGTAAAAAGGTCAATTACATATTTTTGCTTTTTATAAGATATTTTCTTTCCAAATAAACTAGTCATTCTTACCAAGGGATATATGTAAAATTTGCTTTTTATCTTTTAGGATGAAGGTAAGGTATTGGTTTATTCTACCTTCCTCTCAGATGGTATCTTTTGTGATTTTTTTGGCTGGGTTTGTGTGTTTGTGTGTTTGTTTTGTTCAAGACGACATTTATGTGATGGTGTGTGTGTTATGTTGCGGGTCCTAGAGTGAATGTTCCTCGAAGTCTTAGGTGGGCAGGTACAGGGGCCATCACTGTAAGCTCAAGCACAGCTTTACTGGTACGCCTTTTTAGTCCCGAATGTGAAACCCCAGAACATTGACAATAAAAAATAATCATACATTTGCTTTTGAATCCTAGTTTGCTGGTGAGAGCATCATTTCATGACTAGATGTGTTGTCAGTATATGCATTCTATCCATCATGATTAAGAATTGTGATATTATGTGAAATTGAATTTTTAAAATACTAGCATGAATCGCTCTGTATTTTTTTTTTTTTTAATATGAAGGACTACCGACTATTAAATGTGTTAGTGGCATGGTACAAGTTATGGGTGTTTAAAATATCCGAAACTCAAAAGAATTCGAAATTTGAAATCCGAAATCCGAATCGTATCCGAAACCCGAAAAAACCTCATCCGAAATCTAATTCGGGTTGTTCGGGTTATTCTGATGTAAGAATTTGGGTTGTTCGGGTCGGATAAAATATTTTGAGATTTGGGCCGGGTCTCGGATAGACCAAAAAATTTTCAAATCCGAATAACTCGTATCCAACCCCAAGAACACCCTTACTTCAAGTAAGATCGAGTTTTTTTTCCAAAATTGTGTGGGTGGAATAATTATTTACCAAAATGAGTGATTTGAAAAATATTTATTAAAATAAGTTTTTTTTCATTTATTTTTTTTATTTTTAACTAAGTTATTATATATCTTTTTTTAATTTAATCAACGTATTATTAGTTTTCTATATTGTTTTTCAATATAACTCACTTTAGTTTTTCTATTTTATTAAATTATTATAATAGTTTTATTTTCATTTTTTTAAGAAATTTCAAAAACGAAACTAGAAGAACAAAAAACTTGACTGTCGCAAAAGTACAAATTTAAATAAAAAGGTTAAATAAAGAACTTAAATCGGCATCAATATCAGTTACAAAATTAAAGAAAAATGTCAAAACAACTAGATGGGTATTAGTCATTTGCTTTGTTAATCTTCAAAAAAAAAAAAAGGCAAATGTCTAAACTTGTTAGTTGTTTTGACTAGGGGTGTTCATCGATTTTGTTAACGGTTTATTTGGTTAAGTTTAATTATTCTAAATTTTTTTAAAATCCTCAAACTGAACCGAATTCGGGAATGGTTATCCGAACCGAATTGACTTCGGTTCGGTTTAGGTTAAAACCAAACAAACCAATGAAAAACTAAATAAATTGGTTAAAACCTGAATAAACCGAATTTATCCTAATATATATTATGAATAAAAATAAAAAATATATATCTAAATTTGGTTTAATGAGTCAACCGAACAAACCGAATTTAAAAAAAATTGGAACAATTAACAGATTTGAATTTTGAATTCGGATACGTTTAGGAATCGAACCGAAAACTGAATTCAGAATTTGGTTCGGTTTTTTTGGTTATGGATGCATGTTTGATTTTTGGTGTTTAAATGGTTTTCGGGTTTTCTAAATACCCTTAGTTTTGACATTTTTTTTAATTTTGTAATTGATACTGATAAACTTGTTGTGTATAATTAAAGTCGAATATTTTATTCAGATTTTTAAAAAGAAAATACCTTTTTTTACCATTTTAAAGGTCTCTCATCTTCTCTCTTCTCTCCCCCCTCTCTCTTCGTTTGTCTCTCTAAGCCAAGAGCACCTTCATTTCTATATAAAATGGTGGATGTAAGAATAAGAATCCACACCGGATCGTGTCCTTCAAGTCGCACGTTGTTTTCTACCACATCGTTTTAAACGAAGTTTTACCATAACATTCCTCTAATTTGGAACTAGTATGGAATTGATTCAATTATGGAATCATGAATACTCATTGGTTCAGTCAGTACAGAGACATAGTCATTTCTATTCTTTTTTCTTATCGACATAGACAAGAAATCTTTTTCTGAAGAAATATTAGCAATACCCCGACTTTTTTGTATGAATGGAACTTTTTCTATAAATCTCTATATCAAAAAAAAGTCTAACAGAAATATCCAGAAATCTAAATATAGAAATCACATAACTAACAGAAATCAAACGGATAAAGAAATTCTATTTGACTCTGCCTTTTCAAGTGACTCAATAAGATAGACTAACCCATTCCAACTTCCCAAAACTTCCCAAAGATTCAATCCATAAAGAATCATTACAAATCTTTATACTTGAAAAAGTTTCTTACTTCTACATCATTATTTGAGCCAAGTTTTACAGTAAAGACTTCATTTAATTATCATAAGAAAGATCAATTTCTGTTTCTTTTCGAATGGAATTGTCAATGATGTAAAGCAAATAATCTAAATAGATCGAACAATAACAAGAAATATCATTGTTAAATATTTCAATTTTAATATTTTAGGGATGCAAATGATTTTTCACAAAAATAGAAAGACTTTTTGTCACTGAAATAGGATAACAATACATACCTATAGGCGAAGTATCTCTCTTCTTTCTATATATTTGAAATTAACCAAATATTATACATGTGTAGTATTTTTTTAGGTTAAAAAAATATTTTTTAGAATATCAAAACAACATAAATGTATAATTTTCATACAAATTAAAAAAAAAACATTTTTTTCAAGAAACAAAAAAACCTACACGTGTGTATCAAAAAAATTACACGTATATTTTTACATATGAAACAAATATTACATGTGTGTAGTTTTATACAAGAACATCAAATTAACGAAGAACAACAAAAACTACACATGTGTAAAAACAAATATGTACAAGTTTTACTACACAAAGTACACCGGGTCAAGCAACAAAAACTACACATGTGTACAAATAAAAATGTACACGTTTTACTAGACAAAGTACGCACGGTCAAGCAGCAACTATAAAACTTGAAAAACTACAAATGTGTATAAATAAAAATGTGCAAGTTTTACAGCATAAAATACACCTGGTCAAGCAACAACTATAAGATCTAAAAAACTACACATGTGTAGAAATAAAAATGTACAAGTTCTTCAACACAAAGTACACCTGGTCAAGCGTGTCTTTGACCCACCACCACGACCACCACCTCTTGAAACCGCCACAACCACCATCACCTCTTGGAAAAACTGCCATCACCATTACCACCTACCCACAACCCAACACCTCCTTTGTCTACCGATACACATGTTGTTGAAGCTGGTCACCACCACCTGTCAGCCACTACCACCCCTAAGACGCACCAACACCACCATCACCTCATGAAACCACCACAGCACCTTGTGGAACCACCACAACCACCACCATCTTCATCCTTCATCGGTAGAGAGAGAGAGATAGAGAGAGCAGATAATTTTATTTATGTAACTAACCAATCTAACGTCATCGATGCAAAGTGAGTTATGAATTTTGTAAACACGTTGCATCGCGTGGCGTGCAGTCGTTGTTTAGTTTTGTTGAAAATTTTCTATTAAAATACTTTTTTTTAAAAAAAAAAAATCTTATATTGCAAGGTACGGGCATAATTGTGTTTTCATTTAACGTTTCAACTGCAACATGCGGGTTTCAACATAGCTCCCCAACGCAACGCACAGTTAAGGTTGGTAGTTTAGTTAAATGAGCATCACTTTCCAACCTTGCACTTCTATTTTCGGTTGAATTGAATGGAAGCAATGAAAGGAAATACAAAGTTAGTGTTAAGTGCACATATGCTCCTTGTGGTTTGATGATAGTATTAAGTTTTGAGTAATATGCTTTCAGTTTGTAACAAGTTTGATTATTAAAGCTAATTTGTGTTGTTTTTTTGATAAATTATCGATCAAAATACCCGTTAATTTTCACTATTTAAATTTGACTATTTAAAAAATCAAAAGAGCTGTTGATCATATCATCTAATTTAATGAAATATTAGACGTAAGTTATTCTTAATACTATCGCAAAATTGAAAACATAAAACTCGAACTTCTTGGTAATAGTCCCCAAACTTGTTACTTTTTGCAAACCTTTTGGACTATGTGTAACTAACTCACAAAGTTATATGAAAACAAAACATACATAATTGGTGAACTTTTACTTTTGAGTGGGATATGGAAAATAAATGAGAGCAAAATCATAAAGAGAATTTATTGAACTTATGTGTTAACCTTATAGGATAGTGATAATGATGATCGTCTCTTACAAAAAGTGATGTGAATTCAAACAATTGTACATGTGGGATTAGGCATAATAAAAGAGTAAAATTTTGTTAAAAGTAAGTAAATTGCAAATTAAAATAGAATTCAAATTGAAAGAAAAATATTTGAAAGAGAACACAATGAAGGATAAATCAAATGATAATAGATCAGAACAAAAACATTTTCTATAAAATTATTAATAACTTATTTATCTATTTCTGTGGCATTTGTCAACGACTAAACACCCCTGAAAACTTTTTAAAAAAATCATCTTCAACTTTGTAAGATAGTTATTTTAATCATGGTTGTAGAAGTTGCTAGGCGCTAGTTGGGTGGGGAGATACCGTCTAGGGATTAATCGGCGCTAGACGGATGGGAATTTTTATATGTAATTTTACAAATATTTATTATATACACACATTAATATCAATAATTTATTATAATACTTCAAATATATTAAAAAATAAACTTAAGCATACTAAGTCAAGTACTTCAAATTACAAACTTAAACAGAAAATTCAAAGTTTATAGATGGATTTCGATGTTTAGTGGCATGGTTTAATGTTTCAGATGTTGGATTCGATGTTTGAGAGACATATTAAGTATTTGGGGTTGAGAAATATCTCGAATAATCACTAATCTGGGTACTTTTTACTCGAAAAAAGCCAAAAAAAAGCAAAAAACGCCAAAAAAAATAATAGGCCGCCTAGGCACCGCCTAGGGTGAAATCGACAAGGCTTCTTGGCGCCTAGCACCTAGGCGCCGCATAGGCCGATTTTTACAACGCTGATTTTAATTCATATATATATATATATATATATATAGGGGAGGGATATTCTACAAAGGGGAGAAACCTTAAAAGGGTAGGAAGCAAATCTGACCCTTGATCGTGGTGTTTGACGGTCAGATCTTTCGGTGGCATTTCTGTAAATTGTATGGTGTTTCTGACGCGCGCAAACTAGAAATTAAGGGTAAAAGAGTAATTTGGCGTTTTTAAAACTGAAGAAATACACCGGATTCTTCGTAATGTTCCGTAAAAAACGTGAAAACCTAAATCATTTACAAAATTAACACCATCTTCAAAAACTGAATGGATTCATTCGATCGATTCTCTGTAAAATACAAACGTTAGTTCTTCAACTCGTTTGAAGTTTATGATTTATCTGACGTTTTTTATACTACATTTTTATAATTTTTTTAATTTATTTTACAGGTGATCGAAGTCGAAATTCTAAGAAAGGTGAAATCGAATCCGACCTTGAAGGTAGTAAAACAACTAAATTGTTTACTCATCACAGAGGTAAATCGTTGTGTCATGCATGGTGTTTTTCTTATCATAACATTGATCGTACTATGGTGTTTAATTCTAATTTGTTTAATTGTGTTTGTATTGTTCGTATGATTTGTAAAAGTTGTTATTTGGGGATTTTATAATTATTCATGTATACTATAATTTTATGGTGTTTTTTACACTGTTGCTGTATTTCTTAGTGTGTATATTAGTATTCAAATTTAATATGGTGTTTTTCTGTTTATGTGGTGTTTCTGTTTCTATGGTGTTTTTCACACCTAATATGGTGTTGTACTGTTACTATGGTGTTTTTTACACTTAATATGGTGTTGTACTGTTACTATGGTGTTGTACTGTTAGTATGGTGTTTTTCACTATTAAGATATTGTGTTTTATAACATCCTTGGTGTTTTATATTGTGTTGTGTTTGTTGGTGTTTTTCATAACCCATCAGCTAGAAAAAGTGAACGAATAGCCATCAAAACATCCTTCAGCAAATTCACTAACACCGAGACAACTCCCATCATAATTGACTTTCCTGATTCTACACCACAATCTAATCCAAAAATGAAAGGAAAATCAGTTGTAGATGACCATGATTCTGATTCCGTGTCATCAGCCGATGAACAGACACTGCATGATAGAAGTATAATGATCAGACAAAAAAAAGGTCATCAACCAAAAAAACGAAAAATAGATAATACCATTCCAACACGGAGAAAAGACACCACATATAACAAGTCTGTGGATGACCATGATTCTGATTTTGTGTCATCAGATGATGAACAAACACTGCATCAGAGAAGGCTGCTTATCCGACTAAAAATGGGTCCATCAACAAAAAAACAGAAGAAAAACAAAACCATCCCGGATCAACAAAAAGATACCACAAATCACAAGTCATACACAGATAACAAAGCTACAGACCATTCAAAAAGTTCAGAACAGATCTACTACAAATTTGATGGTAGGAAAATACTTCAGAGAATTTCTCCAGCAAACCTTCTTAATTTGTTTTCAGCATTCAATGAACAACAAAAGGACGTAGTTAAAGGCATAGGGTTTGGCAGTGTATTGAATTTGCAAATTGAATCTATACCTACCTCTTTGGCGTTTTGGCTGGTGCAAAATTACAACGAAAAAACCAGTACACTTAAACTTCCTGGGCGTCTTATACACATAACACCAGAGTTAGTTAATGAGGTGATGAATATACCAAATGGTCCAAATGTTGTTGAAGATAAAAGACCATCTAGCAAAGATGTTGTTGTTGCTGAATGGAGAAATCAGTTCAAAAACACCGCTTGGATCAAGAGACCATTCGTAATGGAATTCTTCAAAAGGTTTTCAGCGATGCGAAATTCTGATAGGAAATTTGTCTTGAATTTCTTGGTTGCCTTCTTCACAGTTGTTGGCGAAACCAACAAAAACAGTGTGGTAAATCAACGATTTTTAACATGTGTCAAACCAGGTATCCGTGTCCAAGATTTCAATTGGTGTGAGTATGTTATAACATGCTTAAAAAGGAACAAAGCAAGCTGGAAAACTGATGCTCACTTTAATGGACCCTTGCTTCTTTTAGTGGTATATATAAAACTTTATTTTTTTTTAATGTTTTCATCCTACTTATTCATTTAATTTTTTAATTATTTTTTGACTTCCTTTTTTTTCTTATAGCTTGTTCTACTTAACGATATTCAGAGAAGGAAGAACATAAACCCCGGAATACATGTTATAGATTGGGTTACAAAAAAAACTCTTTTTAGTCTAGAAAAATACTTGATTGAGAAGAATAATATCTTTGAATCTAATAAAGCAAAATCAAAACAACAAGATGATGGATGTGGTGTTAGTAAGGATGCTCCATCAAAAGAAGTAAATTTTGATATGCAAATAGTGGAGTACAAAGGAAAAGGAGGGCCAGAAACACCTTTAAATGAAAACGCTTTAATGTCTGACTCTGATGATGATATATGTAATGAAATCATTAACAGCGAAAATCAGCTGCATGAAGTGTCAGCTTCAGGCAATCATTTTTTGGTCCCAGTAATATCCCAATATGATATTCCACAAAACACAGCTGGTGAGAAAGTCAAATCAGTTCATGAAAAACACCAAGAAACATCAGCGGATACAACTTCAGATGTCAATGTTTTTCTTGGACACATGGTATCTATTTTATCATTATATTAATACTTTAGAATTAAAAAACATTTACTTGATTTTATAATCCGCAGAGTCAGCAAAGAGGGCCAACATATGGTGAGAGTCAAGATGAAGAAACAAAATGTCAATCTGAAGGGAATAATGAAGAGGTATTCGTATTTGTTCATACTTTATTTTGCTTAAAAAAACACAAAACACCAAAACTTACAATTATTTTATTTTCTTTTCTTAATGTATTTGTAATTACAGTCTTCACTACTTCATAAGTTGGATTCCTTGTTTGTTGAGGTTGAAGGTAGTTTATCTTCTTTAGTTGAGTTGTTGAGAAGGTATATTTCAGAATACCCCAACAGTGAACTTGTTGATGTGCATCTAAACAAATGGAAATTATTGTCAGAGAAAATTTCAAACACCGTACTGAAAACATCATCAGCTGTTCCCTCTACAAGTAGTTTTACTTTTGATTTGAATGCATCATCACAAGTGACACCAGTCGGTCTTTCAATTGATAAAAGTGATCCAGTACAGCCTGTGTTTGATCAAACACCAGAATTCACTTGTACTTTCCTATCTGAGGTAGATAAAACAATTGAGTCTTATATTCATCATAGCACTACAGATGGTGGGAAAGATAAAGAAAAGATAGATGATGTTCCAAGTTATGACAAAACACCAACAACAAATGTCGGTGTGAAAACAGTCACAGTTGATACAGCTGTCCAGCCACCCAAAATTGATGTACCAGATACAGTTGTGTATGACCAAACACCAAATAATGTTGGTGACCAAATTGACCCTCCATCTGTTGATGATCATGATGCTAAAGGTAAGTTGAAACAATGCAGTTCACCGGAAGGTGTTGCTACCGAAGTTGATAAAACTGAATTGAAGCAAGAAAGACCGGTTAGACGCAAACATTTGGCATCTGTTCTTTGCTCACCCTACTTCAAACGGGTAGTCGATTTGGATGTAAAGAGAACACCTCTGGAGAATAATGTATCAAACTATGTATTCTTTGCTTTTGGGGATCCATGGTAATAAACACCGTTACTTCTAAAATTCAACAATATTTATATATTTTCTAATTTCATACGTGTGTACAGGGATATACTTTTTAAAATTACACTTAAAGCTGATGTTCCAGGATTATATTTGAGAGCGTGCGTCCGAATCATGACATCCACCTAAACGTCATACTTGCATGGGCTCAAATCCTTAACTATGAGGAAAAATACAAGTCAAAGGATTCCATTTCAAGACTGTTCTGCACACATCTGTTGTTGGTTAGTTTTGTATTATACTTTATATGTTTTTTACTTCAAAAACACCTTATTTTTGCATATATCTCATACTTTTGTTTTTTAATGTATTATATTCACAGAATAGAGATACGTATGAAAAAAGTGTTGAGGAAATGAACATTGAATTCAACCGAAACATGGAATCTGTTCTTGGTGAAGTTAACCATCACACCCTATCTGAATTTGATCTTGTTTTTGTACCTATCATTAACCAACAACATTTCTACCTGATGTGTTTCAATCTAAAAACTCCTAAGGTTGAAATTATTGACAATAGTGGAGTCATGCCGCGAATGTCTGTTACCAAGAAATATTCAGGCTGGCCAGATAAAATGGTAGTTTATTTAATACTTTATAACTGAAAAACACCAAACCATATCCTATTGTAGTTTTAATGTAAATATATGTTTTGGTTTTTTAAATGTAGAAAAAGACATTTGCAAACTACTTGATTCAGAATCACCACCCCAATGGACGCCATATCTCAACAGCAAAAATACATCGTCTGGCAATGCCTTGGAGAACTGAATTTAATACGGTTGACTGTGGTGTTTTTCTAATGAGACACATGGAGACATATAAGGGGTGTTTGTTAAATTGGGAATGTGGTTTGTGTGGAGAAAATGAAGTCAACAACTTACAAAAACTTCAACTTAATGACTTAAGGAAGAAGTATGTGACCAAGATCATTTTACATGATCTAAACGAACGGTTTGATTGGGTGACTAAAGATATGATGACATACCTGCGACTACCAATTGAAGTAAGGAGAGAGGCTGATAGAAATGCGCATGGCAACATTGAAGCTCGTTTGCTTGAACATGCTGACTAGACAAACACCCTACAATGAATTTTTGTGATTTAACTAGTTCTTTTTATTACTGATAATTTTATATGACGACTATAACTCCTTTCATGATGATTAAACACCATATTGTTGCACTTTATTACTACTGCTTATACACCATTGTTTTAAACACACCGTTTACATGCTAAAAAATACCTATTTGACTAATGCTTTGTTTATTATTAAACACCATACTATGTTTAAAAAACACCATACTAATTTACCGTTTAAACACTTTATTTTTAACATTTAACATTTGAAAAAAAATATTTAAAACCTATTATTAAGATTTGAAAAATATCCCTGTTAAAATAAATTCATAAGTACACCTATTATTAACATCATACTGCGTGTTTAAAAAAACATATTATTAACAACAAAAAACTAATCATCGTAAACACCATAAAAAAAGTTCTAAGTTATACTCTTTTTTATTCCTTTCTTTTTTTATTTTTTTAAGACTATTTGTTCTAATAAAAAACACCTTAATATTCTGAATAACATAAATTAATACATTAACATTAAACGATACGTTTTTCATTAAAAACATTACGAAAACACCATAATTAAAAAAAATACTAAAACACCATACAGTTCAAAATAATATTAATTTTATACTCCTACTTTAATGACTAATCATCATAAACACCATAAAAAAAGTTCTAAGTTATACTCTTTTTATTCATTTCTTTTATTATTTTGTTAATACTATTTATTCTAATAAAAAACACCATAATATTCTGAATAACATAAATTAATACATTAACACTAAACGATACGGTTTTCATTAAAACATTACAAAAACACCATAATTAAAAAACATTACAAAAACACCATAATTAATTCATACTCCTACTTTAATGACTTAAGAAATTTCATTTTAAGATCCATTGAAACTTCGATGCCTCTGATGATTCCAGTAACAATCTTAATCATCTCTTTGTTGTTGCCCTGACAATTAACATTGAATTTCTTCGCAAGGTCTTTCAGAGAATCCTCGGGAAGTCCATCTACCATCTCTTCGATCTCTTTTAGACCATCTTCAACTTTCTTAACGGTGCTTCCCAACTTGTCCACGAAAATAATATCTTTTTTGTACTGTCTCATAATCATCTCGAACAAATCATTGCCGGCGCTTGATGATGATGATGATTCCCCTTGAAAAGCCATCTAATATACTTATCGCGTATGAAAAATAAGGCTACTACTGACCGATTTATATACCAAATATGGCATTAAATACATGCTCAGTATGATAGGTGATGTTCAACTAACACCATAATTATCATCATTTAAAAACGCCAAAAAATTAATTAATGCGTCTTTACTTGCATCTAACACCTTCCGTATAATCATAAATGATTTTATACATACTTCGACTCTTCGTATTCCTATTTGACCGTCCACTATCTTTACTATATTACTATATATCCATGCATATCCTCGTCAAACACGAACACAACAAACCTGCAACCACATTTTCTCCACACAAATTTAAACACAACAAAAATGGCAGAACAATCATCTTCTTCTCAAACGCCACTTACCGACATCAAACTCAAGTCGGAACAACTAAGCTCAACACTCTCCGAAGCCGTCAACAACCTCTACTATCTGTCCGTTGGCAATGAACTCCACGACACGAGGATCATCGCCAAACTCCTTGAAATGCCAAAGACTGATTCAAGGGACAAAGCTCTTGCATACTATTACGCACAACAGGGAATGGATGAAGCCCTTAGCTATTCAATCAAACGTGTTGTTGACAAGAACATCAACAACACCAAACAACTTGCTGATTACTAATGGGTGACATCAATCTTATTTTGTGTTTAATGGTATTTTGATTATGTCTTTTTTTTTTTTGTTGATGATGTAATCTGAACAGTAAATGAAGTAAATATTTAACTTCTCTTACTTTTTTTTTCTTTTTTCTTTTATGTTATGCATATACACCATATCATGTAATAACATCAAATATAAAATCAAAACTCAAATCACATACAAAAAATATGTAAAAAACCATACAGATAAAAAAACACCATGCACATTTATTTAAAAAAATGTAGGCTTCAATTTATTTTCATCTTTTAATAAAAAAAAACAAAAAAAAAAAAAAAAACACCATAGAAAACCATACCTCTTTCCTATTTTTTGTTATTGTTCACTTTACATGTAGAAGCATAATGTCCATATCCTTTACAGTTTTGACACTGCCTTGATTTCTTGTTTGCTTTAACAATAGCCTCTTCTTGCTTCGATTTCAATCGTTTGTGAGAACCTGACCCTTTAGTTTTGTATGCGACTGGTACCCTTACTGAATGCTTGTTGTTTTGCTCGTGACCAAGCATCTGAGATATCCTATCTCGTTTACTTGCGGGTGGTGCTTCAACTTGTAGGTCATCTGCCTTTTTCATGTACCCCTGCACATATTCTTTGTAAAGAGAAAGTTCACTCATATTGTTTGAAAGCCGATTTATTGTGTATTCTGTTGCAAATAAAATGTCACGCATCATAGACTGAACGTTATCATCGTCTTCAACATTCTTAATGTTTTTCATGTGTGCCCTTCTCGGTATTGCTTCTCTTGTCCATCTTCTCATTATATATTTTTTTGGGAATTCACGCACATCAGACAATTTTAAGACATAAAATATGTGCCTACACAGCAACCCAAATTGTTCATATCGCCTGCAACTACAATATATGGTCATATCTTTCTTACGGAACATAACCTGAAAAAATAAAACACCATACACTTTACTGTTAAAAACAGGACTCCATATAAAACACCAAACACCAACAAATAAAACATATAACAATAAACACCAAAGAATAACATCAACACTTATTTTTTGGAAAACACCATACATTTTAATAAAAAAAAAAACACCAAACTTAAAACAAAACATTATGTGCAAAAACACCATACATATAACACCATAACAAAAACAAATTACTTCACCTAATACATTTTTTTTTATATATACAATTTTATTAATGCAGTATACACAATTCATTTGTACTAAAAAAATACCTCAAAAAATGAAGAACAGGGCTGCTCAAAGTCTTTTACATAAAACTTCACAAAATCCTCAACCTCCTCAAACTTTGCATTAATGCATTGTCCAATCGCAACAATCTCACTCTGAACATCAAGAAAAATTATCTTCGTATATATCATCATAGCTTGTTCTTCCAGTACAAAATCAGTTTTTAAACTCGGATTTGTGTAACGAGTATCATGATCATTCTTCATATTAGTATGACGTTGAGCTTCAATAGCAGTTTCATAATTTGTCAAAAATTCAACCAACGTAGCCTTTGGATTGAATACTTGTCCAAAAAAATGATTTTCGCTCTCAGACCTGGACGTGGTACGCATCAATCCAGACATATCCTCATATCTGTAGTATGCTGGTATCCATGAATCTCTTAATTCAAAAATGTCATCCAACCAACTGTTTTCTTGTAGATCGAAGTCTTCAATTAATACTTCCCACGCCTGCTCAAATTCTTCTGGTGTAATATCATCAGTCCACACTATGTCACAAATTCTTTGTTTGAAGTCCGTACTATTACATAAATGTGCACCAACCTATTTTTAAAAAAATAGATAAATTAAAAACGCTACAAATACTTTCTATGTAAATAAATAATATGACCACCTTCATTGAAAGTTTGTGCATAACATGCCACATGCATAATCTATGACGACTGTTGGTAAAAGTTTCTGCTATTGCCTTCTTCATTGCTGGATCTTGATCAGTAACAACCACTTTTGGTTCATACCCAAAAGCTTTCAGAAAACACCTCAATAATCACTTATAAGTATCGGCAGTTTCGGAACCCAATAACGCGGCACCAAATGAAACATTGTTATAATGATTGTCAATGCCGGTGAACGGTACAAACACCATAGAATACCTGTGTAATTAAGTAAAAAATGTAATTAATAACAACAATTTGAAAGTAAAAAATGTGATATAAACATAAAAACACCATATACTATAAAAAAACACATGTTGGAACGATACGTAGCATCGAACGACATAACATCTCCTAAAGTAAAATAATTCCTCTTTGCATCTTCATCCGCCCAAAACAGCCCTTTAAGTCGATCTTCATCATCTGTGAAATATTCACAAGAAAAATTTGGCAGATGTTCCTTCTTCTTCATCAAAAAACTAACCGCCATTTCAGCATCGTATTCGCCAATAAACAAATTTAATTCTCTTTTGAAATTCTTGCAATCTTCCTTTGTTGCACCAACCTCTTCAAAACCACCAAAAATAGTCCTCATCACGTTAAATGCCTTAACAGGGCCAATATTTATTTTTGACATACTGTGAATCATGTGTTTTTGTAAATGTGTCAATTGTCTTGATGATGTCAAAAAATGCATATCCTGCTGCTGAACAAAATAGTGATTGTGTTCTTCTACAAATTTGTAAATTTTCCATTTATTATCAGTGAACTCCAACCGAATGTGTGCATTACATCCAGTCCTCTTTGAAGAATTAGATCTTGAAATCTTTTGTTTATAAGATTCATCCAATGTATCAACCTTTTTCATTTTATTTATTCCTTCTTTCGAACAAACATAATATTTCAACTTCTTCACACCTCTTGAATCGCTGTATTCAGTACCCTTTCTTACAGCAAAACCCCCTACAGCAGCATACTTCGTGTAAAAAATATACGCATCATCAAGTGTCTTGAAAATCATACCAAACTTTGGTTTAACACCATCTTCAACATCAGGAATATACAGCCTTTTACCAGAGTTAGGTGATACACTTTCGATTCCAATTCTATGACAGTATTCAATACCTTTTCACAAAAAAAAAAAACAAACCAAAAAAAACACCAAAGAAAAAAATAAGGCCGCAACATATTAAACACCATAAATTAAAAAACACACCAATCATTACAATATACAAAACATCATGCATTTTAAAACCCCCCCCCCTTTTCCTACGTGCGTCTTTACACAACTTCACGTTGTATAAAAAAACACCAAGCATGTTTCGAAAAACACCGTTAAACAACACCATTTTAAAACACCATCACTTATTCATCGTAATTCCTACTTCGTATAATAAAAACACACCAATCACATTTAATACAGAAAAAAAACATACTCAATTATCAAAACTACTTTATCATAAGTTAAACACCATATATATTAACGCTATACATCATACTCTCAATACGATTTAATTATATACCTACTATGTCATAAAACACCAGAAACACATAAAAACATCGAATACGCCATGATTAACACAAGTAAAATAAGATTCAAACAAACAATCGTTGTAAAAAAACATAAACACCACAAATGCACTACAACTAAAATAACAACACCATTTTTAAAACAAACATGTCTTATTCATCGTAATTCATACTTCATATAATAAAAACACACCAATCAATATAATACAAAAAACATACTCAATTATTAAGAACTACTTTATCATAAGTTAAACACCATATGTATTATCGCTTTACATCATACTCTCAAATACGATTTAATTATGTACCTACTCTGTTATAAAACACCATAAAACACATAAAACATCTAATACGCCATGATTAACACACGTAAATGAAATTCAAACAAACAAAATCGCGAAAAACATAATACCGTCTTCGTCTTCTATATTGGAATTATCCATCAAAACCTTATTTCTTTGAATGATCGTAATCGTAATATGATCAACTTCTTAACAGTGATATCATCGTCAGATCTGTTTTCTTATGTTAATTCTAATTACTTTGTTTTTGTTGAAATTAAAAATGGAATTAATTTCGTTACCGAATATGATGCGTAAATTGTTACGGTTTTAATTTTGAAAATACCCGCTAATTATTAGAAATTACTAAAATGTCCTTTTTGATTAAATTTAATCTATGCCACATGTCATCCTTAGAATCCTTCCTACACTTTTTATGGGTTTTGGCCTTTGTAGCCTAACCATATACTATATATATATATATATATATATATATATATATATATATATATATATATATTTCCATAATAATTTTTGTTCGTTAATTTGACTAAAAATAATAATAATTGTAACTTATATCGGCTGTCGATAACGAGCTAACAACGTAAGAATGAGATCGACGTTTATTGAAAAACATTTGTATCGTTATATAACTATATTTATATATGTTTCGGTCTCCATGGTCGAGTGGTAGTAACTCATATGTTTCTTTTATGTGTTTAGCTGCATTAATGTTGCTGATGTAACATACATAATGAAATTTGTAAACAAGCAATATAACATGATAATTTAATCTCATGATTCTTTGCAGCTTCAAATGTTTCTTTCACCATGCTGCAACGCACAGATATTAATCGTACCACTTGCCAAAGCACACGGGTAACTTTGATTGTTTCTCCTAGTAGCTGAATAGATAGTAATATGTGCTAAAAGATTAATATAACTATACTCGGCTCAAAAACTTGATAGAACACGCTAACGATAAGGATAATGATAATGATAATGATTACAATAACAATAAAAAAAAGTGTACCTAGTTTCTGACTTAGCTACCACTTTACATAAGTCTGATGAGGGGCCAGATCGTTTTGTGATCTAATGTACGCAACTTTACCCTATATGCTTGTGTAAGAGACTATTTCTCACGCCCATAATAATAGCCGCAACAATAATAAAAATAATAGCAACAAAAACTAAAACAATAATACTAACATTAATAATAAAAATTAACAAGAATAAACAACAATAGCAATAGCAAATCTTATTTGCATTATTTTAGGAATCATCCTATATGTTAAAAATTCATGTCTAAGATTCTTCATGGTTATATTCTATAATATATTGCATAAATAAATATATAGTATTTTTTATCATATTAATCAAGCTTGTATGAATAGTAACATGTATGACTCAAATTTAGGTAGCACATTCCATTTTTCATAAATAAAATGGAGGATTGAGGGTTGTATTTGAAATTCTGTGCCCACATATTATCACTAATACCTATAAAAAGTATGCATGGATCTATAGTCTATATTGACATGAAGATATCAAGGCGTTCATCATTTATAAACATATGGCCAGAATCTTCTCTGTTATATTTTGCATAGACATGAAGATTTCATATACTTGGATTATTCATCACATTTATCTCATGATAAAGAATAATATCTCAAAAAAAGACATTTGTCATATTATTTATTATTTATTAGTGTGTGATACACTATACAACAACAACAACAACAACCTTACCCAGTATATTCCCACTTTTTAGTAGGGTCTGGGGGGAAGGATAGATACAAACCTTACCCCTATCCCAATTGGGATTACCTACTTGAGTGTGTGATACACTATATGTTCAATATATCTTGGGCTTTGAACAAGGATTACCTACTTGAGTGTATGATTCGCTTATTTTTATCAATAGATGCAAAACATGATAAAGTTTACATAAATACATGATTGTTGTACAAATATAGTGACAATCATATGTAAGTTAATTAGAATATGATGTTACATGAAAAGGATATTAGGCCTTTGAATTAATTTGATCTAAATACTTTTGAATATATGTTAGAGCTTAAACTAGAAAATATGATGAGCTAAACATAAGATTTTGAAAAATTTCTATGATTTACAAAATTCTCTTTCATTTAAAACTTTTGTAAACATTCCATAATTACATAAATTTAAAAATAGAAAAATCATGAAAAAACTTCCAACATTTTTCAAAATGGTTAGTTTTTATGTTTCATTGCGTGAGTCAAAAGGGGTTTAAATAAATGAGGCTTTCCTATTATATCTTTCATTAGATTTTGATCAAATTTGGAGAGTGTTTGCAAATGTGACTTTATAGCCTCTACTTCATGACCAATTTTACAAGTGTGTCTTCATAAACTCGTGTTTAATATGCAAGTTGTTTTTACAAGATGTTGCTGCTAAATCTTTCAGATGATGATCAAACTACGTACTCTACGTTGAGCTAAAGATTCCAAATGCTGACTTACAGTGTTTAGAAGTTATTTCCCAAAGTGTCTCATAGGCTCTATTCGCCAACCCGTCAATCAAGATTGCTTTGATTTCTTAGCTCTTAAAGAATCAGGATCAAGAATTCAAATCTAGCTCAACTGCTTGGAAGATGGTCTGCGTATGATGTATCAATGGTTCATGTTCAATTCTACCACCTATTTGTAATTTGTCTGCTACTGTCTCTGGATTAAAGTCTATCTTTTCCAGTTTTCTCATTATTTGCTCCTAGCTCAAGCCCTCTACTCAAAGTCTTGTTTTTTGAAATAACCGCTCGCATAGACAAGGTTAACGATCTCAAAATATCAACACATTTTGGTGCATCATCTTAGGGAGAGTTTGTTGGAATATAAATAGGATGAAACACCAAATTACACAATTGGCCTTCACATGTAGATATAATAAATAACATGCGCATATTCAACAAATGTTTCAAGTATGGTCAATTGCCGATAAACAACAAGTGTAGTTGAACATGTTGAAGTGCATATAAACATTTGAGCTATGGATCCACTCAGCTGTGGTTGACTTAAATCAACTACGGATGACTAAATCCTTATGCAGAAGACCAAGTCCAGTGTAGATGCAGACGACCAAACCAAGTGCAAATGAATAATAAGCATCTTATGTGGAAAACCACATGATAGATGATGGCTTGCATAGTATGGATGATCAATTTACAACTAATTCAAGACTTGATTATTTTGACAGTTTTATAGAATTTAGTAAATGATCATAACAAACTAAACAATATGTTTCATGTCACTATACACTGGTCCTAAATTCTACTTATATTCGTTTACATGTACTACGTGTATCTTAATAACTTTTTGACAAATGGCTAGAAAAAATAACTTACATAAAAATTTAGTGAGAATGAAAATAATAGAACTACTATATTCATATGTCAACTATATGAACCTAGATTCTTGAGCACAAGAATGTGTATAGGAAAAAAAAAATTGTTAATCATTTTTATACTATTAATCTACCCCCATCTAATATTCTCTTAATGCTACTTCACATGTAGAGAACTTAAAGTTATGTGTTTAAGCTCAAGGTATGGTATCATCAATGTTTTTAAACGAAACCGGACATCGAACCAGTTGTCTTACTGGTTCATTAATTGGACTAATAGAACTAGTCGGACCAAATTTAGAAACCAAATAATATGGTAAATATTATATAATTTATGTATGTAATTTAAAATAAAAAACTAAAATCTGGTTCAGCCAATACGGTTCACTGATCTGATTGGCTGATTCATGGTTCCCTTGTAATAGTAGAGTTCAATTAGGTTTTACCATTTCGGTTAGATTATGAAAACACTGGGAATCATTCCGTGAGTAGGGCATAACTACATACAAAATACTTGATCATAGAAGGAAATGCAAACATATCTCCTAGTTACATATGTGCTGACGTGGTAAGTTTAATCAAAACGTGATAGCAGCTTCGACCACCCAAATCCCACAAATTTCATTATAGATTTATGAGTCTCAAGAATATTAGATGCAGTGTAGAAACCACGTCTTGTTGATAAAGTCATTGGACTTGCTCCCTAAGGTCCAAGGGTTCAAGCCCTGTTTCTGATTGGTGTACAAAAACTGCTGAAGCTATAGATTCTGTCTTTCATAAAGTTGTTCTAATTACAGTTTACAACTAATTATTAGTACTTTTAACTATTAACTTGTAACCAAGATGCCAGGGTCCCTATGCCACCTACAAAAAGGGATACAATTTGTTACATGAAGTAAAAAGATCTACCAATTACTTCTGCATAATCTAAAAAACTATTATGTCAAACCTTTAAAAGGCCTGGTAACGGAAGTGTATATAGAGATGAAGGTATCACAAGTATACTTGATTTTTAGGCATCAGGTGCCACTTCATTGAGGTGAGCAACTTCTTTTTCCCATTTCAATCCGAACATCTGACGTCCAAATGGTACAATTAGATTATACCTGAAGACCTGCCATATGATGATAGCTTCAATTAGGAAAAGAATCCAATAGAGAGAGATAATTTCCACACCAAAGCTCAACCGTTATGGTTAGCTCCAACTGTATTTTAACGACCCAATCATCTTACAAGAATTGACATACGCACCCTCTAACAGTTACAAACTTGTTATCATTGACCCTTGTACTTCCAACATATATCAATACTCCTCTCTTATTCAACATCCTTGACCACAAGGAAAATGTTTAAAAAACAAAACAACTAAACAACATCATTACAACTGAAAATCAGCAACATTTGATTCACTTGGAAGAAGTGTTAATCGCTATGAGACAACAACTGTTTGCTAAATGTTTTAAATGTAGTTTTGGAGGTCAAAAGGTTGAATATTTAGGCTATATTATTACCAATCAAGGAGTGTCTAGTGATCCACTTAAAATTGAAACTGTAATCCAGTGGCCAACACCTGTCAATGTTAAACAGTTGAGGGGGTTTTGGGGATTATCAGGATATTACAGAAGATTCATACGATCATACGGAGTCATAAAAAACCTGTTAACTGATTTGCTTAAGAAAAATGGGTCTAAATGGTCTGATGCTGATGAGTTATCATTTCAAGATTTAAAGCAAATACCCAGTTCAGCTCTTGTGTTAGCTTTACCTAATCTCACTCAGCAATTTGTCGTAGAGACTGATGCATCATCATCAATGGGAATAGGAGCTGTGTTAATGCAAAATCAGCATCCTTTGGCCTTCATTAGCAAGGCACTTTCTCCTAGACAACAAGTTCTCTCAGTTTACGATAAGAAACTATTAGCAATATTGTTTGCAATCAAACAGTGGCCTTTTTGTGATTAAACAGATGAAAAGAGCTTAAAGCATTTGTTGGATCAAAAAATCACCACTCCTCTTCAACACACTTGATTGGTTAAGTTAATAAACTATGATTTTGAAAAACAACATAAAAAGGGGGAAGAAAATTTAGTTGTTGATGCATAATCAAGATTGCAAAGTTCCATACTTTATGCTTTGTCAATTTCTTCTTATGGACCCTTGTTAATGTCTAAAATCAAAGCTTCTTGGGAATCTGATGTCGACATACGATCAGTTTTAACTAAGCTTTAAAAAAAGGAATCAGTGGCTCAGTTCACTTGGGATGCTGGTTTACTCAATTGGTAAGGAAAGTTGTCTGTTGGTAATGATTCTAAACTTCGACAGTCATTAATTCAGAATTGACATGGTTCATTAGTGAGAGGGCATTTGAGATATCATGCAACTTTACAAAGACTCACGGAGATGTTCTATTGGAGGTGACAAACTAAAGCTTTTAGAACTACAATTCGACAATGTCATGTATGCCATCAAGCTAAGTATGAAACTGTGGCTTATCCTAGTCTTATTCAACCACTTCATGTCCCCACTTGCGTATTTTCGGATGTTAGTATGGATTTCATTACAAGACTTCCCAAGTCGAAAGGTAAAAATGTCATTTTTGTGGTAGTTGACAAATTAACTTCATATGGCCATTTCATGGGGCTTACTCATCCCATTTTAGCTTCCTTATTGGCTCAAATGCTTACAACCTTCATGGGTGGCCAACAACTATTGTATTAGACCGAGATTCAGTATTCCTTAGTACCTTTTGGCAAGAATTCTCTCGATTGCAAGGAATTTCTCTAGCTATATCAAAAGCATATCATCTGCAAACGGATGGGCAAACTGAGGTTGTAAATAGGTGTTTGGAAACCTATTTGATATGTATGACTTTACACTATTCAACTTCATGGGCTAATTGGCTTTCATTAGTAGAATGGTGGTACAATACAAATTACCATACTTCCCTAAAGTCTACTCCTTTTCAAGCTCTTTATAGATTTCCAACTCCAGTTCATGTTCCTTGTATACATAGGGATACTATGGTAGCTGCTTTGGATGAAGAATTATAATCTAGTTATGGAAAATTAGTTGTTAATGGCAAGCCCAAGAACTATGATTAACATCTTTCATTAACAAGATAGCTTTTATGACAAAAGTAAAAAAATATAACTAAAATTAGTTGGGGGTACAAAATATTTTATGCCAACCCGACAATCAAACCTGTTAGCAAACTTTCTCATTTGCCATTTCCGGGCCATGGAAGATTGGTTTGTTTGAAAAGATCAAGAAAATATAACAATTAAGGGACATTAGTTGTTTGAAAAGATCAAGAAAATATCACATAGTTAGTTTCCTTCTTTGTTTCACAGTCTTGATTTAAAACAATCTCGGTGTGTATCATGTGACATTGCTATTGACGAGCATTTTTCCATTATTATTAGTAATAAGCTTTAAATTTTCTAGTGATCTCGTTCATAGTGATATCTGAGAACCCTCTTAGACATCAGTTATTTTTGGTTGTGTCATATGTCCTATTTCATACTAAAGTTTGGAGCAAATTAGATCCAAGCCCCTCAAATGTCCAAATTCAACACCTAATTTAAATATTTCAGGTTGAGGCTGGGAAATATCCAAATAATTCATCAGTTAAGCCTTAAAGATATTCAATACAAAATAAACCCGATTGGATCTTCCTATTTCAGCGTTAAGAAAATCAAATAGCCAGGATAAATTTCCTATCCCATGCATAGATATTGCGTTCCACAAGTAGTATTTCAACCCTCTATTGCCTAGGTTAACACATAATTAACTTGGCAATGAAATAGACACAAAGTATAAGGCAATAACTTAAGCAAAACTCGAAGATATATGCTATAAGAAGATTCTACATAATGATTTTTGTATCAGAAACCTTGTATCTCTCTCTCTCACACACACATATATCTAGTGTGTGTGTGTGTTTTAAAAGACCAACAAGCAGTTTATTGATCTTGAACTAATACAACATTTATGGCACTAATTCTATTTTGTTAAGAAATGTAATCATTACGACATAGAAAACATCGAATGAAGCAAAAACAGGTCATCATTCACCTCATTATTAGAAGTGGTGATCCATCTCAATCCTATCTAACCCCTTTTGAGACATATATAAAAAATGATATATTTTGATCCATTACTCACCCAGTCCAACCCACCAATTTCCCAACTTTACTAACAACAGTGACATAAAAAACATGGAATCAAACAAAAAAGGGTCATCACTCACCTTATTATTGATGCTACGCAGCTGATCTTTCAAAGATTCTGAATATTCATCCATTTAGTCATATCTCCATTCTCCTTGTGAGCCCATGCTTTCTTTAATATTAACCTCCATTGAGCAACATCACTCCTGATTCCTTTGTTAAGTTCAACCCATTCAGGTGCACAATTGTTTCTTGAAAGTATCCGATACAATGTGTCCTCAGCTGGATCCGCATGAGGATTTGTATTCAAATTTAGGGGTTTTCCCTTCCCTGGTAAGTTTTCAAAATGACCCTCTTCCATAGAATGCCAAATCCTTTGTTCTACAACATTTATAATATCGGTTTCTGACCTGCTCACATGCAAAGAAAAAAGAATCCTCTAAACACCCCTGATATTAAATCTACTTCAAAATATTGCCTGTAGTTCTCAATAAGCAAGTAGAATCAACTATCACAATTGTATATGCGACGAAAGGTGCAGTAATAAGCATCTGATTCCCCTCTGGTGACACCTGCCTACCACAACGGTTCTCATAGTTGTACAAAAAAAAGGTTCCATATAAAATGCATTAAGTACCCTGAACCTAATTACATCCCCAAAATTTAATAAAAATCATAAATTTTGCCTATTTTGTCTTCAACATCAGGTTTTCCATCTCCCTTCTCCTTCCTTAAATAAGGGAGCTATAGTAAAACTCATATTTTGAGTTTCATTATTCATTAAATATTTAAACCCCATAAGGTGTAGCTAAAAGCATATCCATTGTGTTATTGGGACACTCTCAAGAGAGCAAGGTTTAAAGGAACGGAATTGCGCCTCGAGGCGTTTTCCCTCTGCCTCACGAGGCATACGCCTCAAGGCGAAACAAGGAGTAAGTAAATTAATAAATATTTTTATAATATATCTATCAATAACATTAAAAGGACAAAGTCTATAAAACACAAAAGGATTTTGAATGTGGTGAGGCGCCTCTAATTACTGGACCGCCTCAAGCCCATCTATACCGCCTCAGCTTAGTGAGGTGCACATTTCTTAAAATGTTGTGAGGCGCCACCTCAAAAACGAATTTTCCCTGTTTCGCCTTGAGGCGTGCCTCAAGGCGCCGCCTCAGACCGTTTTTTTAAACCATGCAAGATAGAAATCCTAATAACACAACTAGGTGTCTAAATATCCATAAGCTTTTTGAAAACGATTATGTGTGAAAAAATATATAAAAATAAAATAAGTAGGTAATATCAAGGTTTAAAAAAACGTAAACGTGCCTCGAGGCATTTTCTATTCGACTCGCGAGGCGTAAGCCTCAAAAATTTATTAATTTATATTTTATATTTTATATTATATATATATATATATATATAGCATTAATTTTATACTTTTTATGTATAAATTAACAATTTTTTTATTAATAACCTTCATGTACAATATATAAAAGCTATAAATACAACAAAAGCAGTATTTTAATGTTTAGCTCTAGTTTGAAGACCAAAATATTAACTAATAAAGATTGAGAGGGTTAGATGTTAAATTATCAAAGTTCTTAAACCTAATGCGTACCACCGTTTGTATCAAACGCACTTTTTCTTCTCCCTCTTTCTTCTTTAAACGCCACCTAACCCTAGGTCTAAATGTCTAATTCAGCCAATTTGATCGATTAGTTCATCATTCAAGGTTGTAACCGCAGCTCAGCCTCTCTTGCGACCTCATGGATGTCATCAATTGGGCTAGTTTCAAATCAAGGAAGGCAATCTTGGAGAGGAGCTACCAGAGACCGAATCCGAAGCAAATTGGAACATGAATCGAGCGACGGGAAACCAGAGATCGAAATCTGACGTAAGTTGGAATCTGAATCGAGCGACGAGCAGCTCGAACTAATCGAAATCGTATGACCAGGTGAAGCTACGCGCTAATCGAAGTAGATGTTGTGTACGCGTTAATCGAAGAAGATGATGCGTACGCGTTAATCGAAGTAGATGTTGTGTCCGCCTGTGGTGACCGCCCCGCCTCTAAGCCTCCACGCCTCGAAGTAGATGTTGCGTACGCGTTAATCGAAGCCGATTTTTTCTCTCTCGAATTAGGCCCGATCGGTAGAAATAGCATAGCAATCGACTGCTTACATGAGGGCGGTAAAACCTAGCGGCAATTTACGTGATGATGGCGGTAAAAATCCTGAATTAGGCGGCAATTAACCCTTAATTGTAACATATCAAGCATCGATCGGAAACAGAGCAAGAGGAGGCTTAGAACATCCAAATAGAGAAGAAAATTAATCTTTTGGAACAACCGAACAAAGTAGTTGCTTGTCAGTGGACTTCGGAGCATCAGTCAAAGGTTATAATGAAGCATTTTTTTTTGATCTTCTTCGACTTTGGTCCAGACCGTCCAGCATTCCGAGTCTCCAACAGAGCATCTTTGGTTTTTTGTTAATTTTGATTTTGAATTCATGTGCTGGTAAATTCTTTTTGTTCCAAATTTTGATCCAAGATTTCATCTATTCTTGTTGATACTCCTTATTCTTTGATTTTGAACATGTATTGTTATTAACAGAGTATAAATTGAATATTTTCTCCTGTACTGTAGTACATTTTTATTATCTTTACATCTTTATTCATGATCTAAACTCTCAAGTCTTAACAGTTTAATGATCTCAAAAGTTAATTTGCAACAGTTAGTTAATTTGAATTCATAATCTCAACAGTTTGATGATTCTCATCTTTGATCAGTTAATGTTTATTTATTCATGATTCTCAACACTTATATTTTAGTAGTATGGCTACTGATGGTGGTGAAGCCAATGATGCAACTAATACGGACCCGAGTAGAAAATATGGCACTCCAGACACAACAAACAAAAACCGATGGACTTGTAAGTTTTGTGGAAAACCATCAACTCGTGGGCTATACCAGTTAAAGCAACACCTTATTGGTGGCTTTAGAAATGTTTTAGCATGTGGTAAGTGTCCTGAACACGTACGCCAAGAGATGAAAGACTGCATGTTGAAAAAAGCAAAGGCTAAACAAACATATGACCCCATGGCTGATGATTATGGTTTGGATGATGAAGAGGAGGAAGAATGTGTTGTAACAAAGGTGAAGAGATCAACTAATTCAAGCCCAGCACATGCACCAGCACCAAAAAAAAACCAAGGCAAAAAGGGTCTATTGATATGTTCTTCGCTCCTAAGCCCGAAGACATACTAAAAGGTAGAAACGGAGGAAGACAACACATCAAAAATGAGATTCGTAAAAAAGAATTGAGGACCAAGGCTTGTAGGGAGATTGGTAGGTGGTTCTATGATGCAGGTATTCCTTTTCACACGGCAACCTATGATAGTTTTCAAATTATGTTGGAAGTTGCGACACAGTTCGGTCCGGGATTTCAAGCACCAACTATGCATGAATTGAGGGTGCCTTTACTCACAAAAGAAGTAGAGGACACCAAAACAGAGATGGAGAAACACAAAAAAGAATGGGCTATCAAAGGATAATCTATTTTATCAGATGGATGGCGTGATTCTACGGTACAGAAAGATATTGTCAACTTTTTAGTCAACTCTCCTAAAGGATTGGTGTTTGTGAAGTCAATGGATGTATCTGAGATTACAAAGGATGCTCATCAATTGTTAGCAATGCTTGAAGAAATGGTTGAAGTAGGAGAGGAGAATGTAGTGCAAGTGGTGACAGACAACGCATCCAATTATAAATTAGCGAGTAATTCATAACATAACATAACATGATGATATTTAACAAGTTATATGCTTATAGTTGTAGCTTCAAGAAAGCATTTGTATTGGACACCATGTGCAGCCCATTGTCTTGATTTGATGTTAGAGGACATAGGAAAGATTTCAAAGATCAAGGAGTGTTTGAAAAGTGCGATGTTCGCGAATGCTTATGTATACAACCATACTAGACTTGTGAACATGATGAGAAGGTTCACAAATCAAAGAAATCAACATAGGCCAGCCGTGACTCGTTTTGCAACATCATTTAATACACTAGCACAAATGCACAAGCAAAAGAATAACTTGCGAAAGACGATCGTGTCTGATGAGTTGAAGGCCAGCAAGTACGCAAAGAAGCTAGTGGGAAGAAAGTAGCATCTACTTTTCTTCAATAAAGATTTTGGAGAAATATTGTGTACACTCTCAAGGTGACAGGACCGCTAGTTAAAGTTCTTAGAATTGTTGATGGAGATAAAAAGCCAGCCATGGGGTATATATATGAAGCTATGACAAGGGCTAAGGAGTCTATTGCAGCTAGTTTTTTGAACAAAGAAGAGGAATATAAAAAGGTGTTTGAGATCATTGACAAAAGGTGGGAATGCCAGCTTCATAGACCTTTACATGCTTCAAGATTTTTTTTTAAATCCTGAAATGTATTATGATAATGAAGAGAAAGCAAAGAGTAGACCGATTATGCATGGTGAGATTGAATATATTGGAAGATTGGTTGCTGATCAGAATCCTCAAGACAAAATCAGTGTGCAGTGAGATTCATATCAACAAGCAGTTGGTCTCTTTGGCAATCCAATGGCTATAAGACAAAGAAAAACACGATCTCCAGGTAAAACAACTTAAAATAGTTTGTTTTTGTTGTTGCCCATTAATTAAAAAACACATCATTGATTTTCATTTTTAATAGCGGATTGGTGGGTTAGCTTTAGAGGTGACACTCCAGAGTTGCAAAAGTTTGCCATTAGGATTCTTAGTCTCACCTGTAGTGCCACGGGTTGTGAGAGAAATTGGAGTGTCTTCCAACAAGTAAGTTTGACAATTAAACTTTTGTTTAAATAATCTTCTTTTTTTATCTTTACTTATTTAGATTTTATTATTTTTATAGCTTCATACAAAGAGAAGAAACCGATTGGCACAAAAACGATTAAACGACTTGGTGTATGTAAAGTTTAATCGTGGATTGAGACAAAGATATCAAAGAAGGAACACCACTGATCCAATACTTCTAAAGGAAGTTGATGAAAGCAATGAGTGGCTCATGGGTCTTATGGATGATGATTAGATTGAAGATGCTTCAAAGGTTGTGTTCGATGATGATGATGGACTCACATGGCGTGTTGTTAAGAAGGCTTCCAGGGCATCTGAACCTATTTATTATACAAGAGCAAATGCACCACAAAAATCCAAAGGAAAGGGTGCTTCTTCTTCCTCAACCCTCAAAGTACCACCACCTAAAAAAACACAATCTAATAGATTACATCAACTAATTGATGAAGATGATGAGGATGATGAGGATGATGAGGAGATGGAAGAGGAATTTGGTGTGAGTGAAGATGATGAAGAAGATGTGGTACTTGGGATTGATGTTGATGATGATGAGGAGGATAGTGAATAGAGCATATAGTTTATGAATATTGCTTATAACTATAAACTATTTTGAGTGTTGAAAACACTTTTGTTTATAACCTATTTATACTATTATATTATTATTAGTTTTTTGCTTGGTTGGTTTTTGTTAACGTCGTTCTATTGTTAGATGTTAAACACATATAATAATGTTTTTATGTGTTATAAACGTTTTATATATAATTTACAATATTTGCTTCAAATATGTGCGCCTCGCGTACGAAAAGCCCACCGCAATTACGCTTTGTGCTTCGATTTTAGACCTTGTTGCTTTTGTGCGCTTCGCGCTTTTAAAACCCAGACAAGGAATGAGTCTTGAGTAGTTTTTATAGAATAGTGACTTTTATTCAAATCATTGGAACAAGGACGGAACCTACTTACACAGTCAGGTTATGTAACCACCATTACGCCTTCTAACGACGCCACCACCATTCCCCTTGGGGCGTGGCTATGCCAAGGCTTCTCAAGCATGATCCTGGTAAAGGCGGCACAACAATCTATCCACCAATCAACTTTTATCTTTTTTCTTAACCAATACCACATCACCCTCCACTTCTCGCCCACAACATCTTCCCGTTACAGATTTTTGTATTCACGTCTACTACTGATCACTCTGCTTGCATGGCACCCACGTGGCATGCAACGAAGCACATCATTACACATGACCTTATATAGATATGAAAACGTAACCCTAAACTGTTAAATCTATGGTGAAAAGAAACAACAAAGGATCTGCCTAACTTAGGGATCACATAGTACACTGCTTGAACATAAGTAATCCAATTTCAACAAATTATATCTAAAATCTTAAGGAAAACATAATAATGACTGATTACATAATTCTGTAGATAACAATTGGGAAAGAAGACAGAATACCTAATGTTGTTACGCTGACCACGGAGTTCAGGGGGGAGCTTGCGGTCGTTGACAGCGTCTATAACACCGGAGAGACGATCAGATGTCTTCTTATTTGGTTTCCGAGCGGCCGACTCACCGGATTCCGACGAAGCCCATCTGAAACCCGATAAGATAGGCGAGATGATGCGGATTTCATCATGCATCTGTTTCGAAACAAACATTCGTGATGAAGATGATGATGCGATTGCGATACCCTTACGAAGTTGAGTGGCCATGGGTGAAACGGGCTTGCCGTGCCCCTCGTCGGAATCCGTCTTCTGGTCGGTTAATGAATAATTTGTGGAATGAGGTGACTTGAACTCTGCTTCTATACTGTAGAATTAACTCTGCTTTTTACCAAGAGTAAATTACATAAATTCATAATATAAGGTTTATATGTTAAATTTCAAATTTGATATCCTTTATCTTATTCTTTCGTAATAATTAAGTTCTTTTTTACTTACCAAAGTTAGTTTTTCTGTTAATTTTTTTAAAATAACAAATTTACCCTTGTGACTAAAGGATAAAAATAAAACTATAAATAAAGTTATAGGAAGTTTTTGTAATTTTCTAATTTTTAAATTCTTGTTATTTTTTTCCCTTTGATTTTTTTTTTGTTTTAGATTTATTCTATTTAAGATTCTATATAATAAATTATTTAAATTAATAATTAGTTTATTTATGTAATATCCGAGAATTTACGACAGTAATTCCGACGATGTTATCCTATTTGTAATCACGATGAATTTTAAGAAATTGATTACGTTGAAACTTATCTCATTTAATACTATTATAATATAAATATAAGCATATATATATACACACACATATATAATTAGGTATATAATTATATATTAACATACACACACACACATATATAGATAAGTATATATATATATATATATCTTACTACTATTATAATAGATATGGGTAAGAGAAGTTCCAAAGTCTTAAAATTAAGAAATTTACTACTTAACATTTAACAAGCATCTGGTACCACCATTCAATGCACATTCGCTTAATAAGCTTGAGGTACAACAACCGATGCCTTCCAATCTGCTTTATTGCTTTCCCCTTTCCTCCAATGATGGTTTCCATTCTCAACAATAGTTCTCCCAGGTTAGAAACCCTTAGATCTCTCACCAATTTTCCTTTGATATTTTTACCTTAATCGGCAACTCTCTCAACCAGTTCAATGGGATATGACAACCAGCTCTCTCCTATTGCTTTCTTCATATCTTTGCTTCTAAGGCATGTAGACGAAAAAGGCAGTCATTGCTTTTGAAACAATTCTACCGAAATCAACACAATTGGCTCCAAAATCAAATTTTGAAATCTTGGAATTCTCCTTTAAAAGGGTTGATGGCCTCTCACGGGTTTCAATTCCATGTGAGATGGATTGTTGAATGTGGTTCCTCCATCTTCTTCTTCTTATTAAAAAAATTCATAAGACTATTGTTGTGAGAGAGAGAGAGAAGTCTTAGTCAAATAACATGTTTATTTTTTTATGAACCAGGTATGTATTTGTGACACCCCGTAATTTACATGTCAGCTTTTCTTTTAATTAAATGTTTATTTAATTAACATTTGCATACGTGGCACTAGAATTTGTTTAATTTTGTGTGACATGTGGCACGATAGTACAAACAGTCGCAGACACGATAATTTGATGAATTATCGAAAAACGCACACACATGTCAAATAATTCACGAACGTTGGTGAGCGTCGAACAAAACGAATAACTGAACAGTAAATAATTCACAATTGATCAAACATTGATTAAATATAACCCGAACAATGATAAACGATGAACGATAATCGAGAAAACGACGAAAAAGAATCAAACGATCAAAAGTGGGCAAATTAGGCTCAATCGGGAGTCTTCGCGGTACGCCAGAGAGCCCGGAGTGGGTCTTAGTGGTACACTGAGAGTGGGCGGGCAATTTGAATCCCGAAACATGCCGCGGTACGCCAAGACCCCATGGGGCAGTCTTGGCAGTACGCGAGACCGTCCAGACGCCAAAATCTTTATAAAACCAAGACAAATCATTGCTAGCCTACTTACACTCATTTCATTCGACCCCATACGCAAACCTCCGGCCTTATCATCCCCAAAACTCTCTGTTAACCTCCTGGAAGCCATTTTTGAGTTCTTTGAAGCTATATTTAAGATCTTGAAGGATTAGAAGCCAACGAAAAGCCATTATGGAGACTCACCACCATCACCATCGCCTTCTAGCCACTGGACATCATTCTCAGCTTATTCTAGGAGTAGTCCAGACCTGTTCAAGCAACATCTCATCTTGTTTGGATCTTTAGAAGGTAATCACATGGCTACTTTCACTTTTCGCACTTAAAAACTCACATGCAAGGCTCAAAACCCACATGCAAGCACTCAAGCTTCACATGCACGAAATTTGGGAGTTATACAATCTAATTTCTATGTTATTGTGACTGATTCGGTGATATTGGAACGATCTATAATAATTTTGTTGGATTTTGATAGTTATTTGTTGATATCACTATGAAATGAAGCTTTCTAGCAACATGCATGTACGATCTATGATGTTTTAGATGATTTTGGACGATAATGAGTGATTATAGATGATGTTTGGGGATATTTACAAGGTTCATTATGGTTAATATGGTCAATAGATGGTTATTTGAGATTCCTGTTATTTTTAGTAACTTTTATGTTACAAAAGGATGTTAGATGAAGAAATATGAACATGCATGCCACTAACATGATTATTTGGGACTAGTGTGGTGATTAGAGATGTGTTAGAATTATTAAAGTTGATAAAATAGGTGTATTTGATATAGGTTTCTATAAATATAAACTTTTGTGATGAAGTATATGCATAAATGATGATTTAGGTTGTAATGAGATTTATAAATAATGTTAGTGATGTTATAAACAAGATTATATGATTTAATTTTTATTTAAATTCAATTATTTGAAAACTTACTATTATTAGAAACTTTATTTGATAATTTCATGAAATAGAAACATAGGCCATGTTTGGTAGATGCTAAACGACTTAAAATGATGTAATATAATGCTATGTGAAAGGTTGTGTGATTTTTCTATGTTAAACATGCCAAATATAGAAACTTTCTATTTTAGAAAACTTTTATTTCTAAAAACGGACTTATGTGATTATTGGATCGTATATAAAAACGTGCTAAGTGTTAACATGATCACTTAGGATTAATGAGCATGCTAGAAATATTAAAACGTGTATTGTTGAAACTTGCTAAAAATGGAAAGTTACTATAAACAGTAAGTTGCCCATTACGTGAATTATATGTTTTCGTGCGATATGTGAACAATAACGAATATTACACGAACTATAACTAACGGGTCGTTGACTTGACACGGTCAAACACGGTCAAACATAGTCAAACACGAACAAGCATGGTCAAACATGAACAAACATAACAACCGTGGGTTGTTGAGCACGAACACGAACACAGACACAAACACGAACACGGACACAAACAGGATCACGAACACAAACTTACGTAAGCCATATGATATAAGTAGCCGGTGAGCGACGCATTCGAAGACCAGGAGCTTACGCGTTACTCTTATCACTCAGGTGAGTTTACGTCCCCTATTTCAAACTCTTTTACAAGCTTTCAAACTAGGGGAGAATACATGTTGTTGAGTCAAACTTTATTACTTGTCACATATTGTGTATGCTGGTTTATTGGACAAACATTAAGTGTTGTATGATAACAAAGTCCTCGCACAGTCTTACCGTTAATGTATTCACAACGTGGTGAGTTTCATGAGTACTATTGGGCGTGACTAACCCCACGCGGAGCCAACTTTGACTAGATGTCAGGACGTGTGTAATCTCAACCCATCGTCCATGTCCCTACGATAGGCATGGCGGAGGCTAAAGCAAACAAGTCTAGTTCGGTAGAGACGAAACTGACACTTGGAGCCTAGGGCTCGGAACAAACATATAATAAACAACTTGACACGTGACAAACATTTATTTTACTTATGTACTGATATCAAAACCTGTAGACTCACCAACCTATGTGTTGACACTTTTTCTTAACATGTATTCTCAGGTAACTAGCTAGCTTGCGCGGAACAGGAATGCACCTAAAGATACGAGCACAGGATTTGCATGCATTCATACCGTGTCTTTTTGAACAAACAATTATTATTTTGATATGTCAAACTATGCAGTGTCTGTCGTTTTACTTTCCGTTGCATTATTAAACAATTTATATTCCGTTGCTTAACAATTTATAATATTCCGCTCCTTATTAATTAATCGATCTGGTTAATGTTTTATTTCAAACATACTTTTTAAATGCATATAGAGTCGTTCTGTATGACTGAGAGCTGTGATTCCTGGCCACGTCACACCCAGCGGTCTGACACCGCACGTGAGAATTTGGGGGTGTGACAATATTTGATTAATTTTTGCATGGAGATGATTGTTGTTCAAGATTCTACGAGAGATGAATGTACTGGATTAGGGTTCCGATAACAACCACCTCTGTTCATAGAAATTTCTACTTTTTCGTCTGAGAAGGTATTCCTCGTTTGATATTTTAAGTAAGAATCATAGGAATGTCTAATATTTTTGTACATGCTTTGCAGCAGGGTGTATTTATGGATGCTTTTTTGCTGAGATTCTTTCGGATGCCTTTAAGGTACCAAATTTTATGAGTGCTCTTGAGTTTCTCTAAGCAATTATAGTTAATTTTATATAAAAAGGAATATACACATCAAGGAATATACAAGGAATATACATGCAACATGGTGTATTATCATGGACTTATGTTGCTATGATCTAACCATGAATGAACAATTAGTTTCAAGAAAACAAAAATGAATGAACAATAAGTTTCATGAACAATTATAAGTGTTTGTGTCATGGACTTATGGAAAATGTGTATTAAGCTAGTCTTTTGAACTAGCTTATTAGTATAGCCTCTATCGATCAAGAATAATTTTTGAAAACATAAACATAAAGCTATTAGTGTAAAAATTTAAAACGATTTGGACACTTATTTGTTTTGAAGCATTAATTTTACATTGGTAAACTTTCTCAGAAAATTTAAGACATTGATTAATCTTCATTGCAACTTCCATTTCATTAATAAGAGTTTAGTTATGTTCTTTATATATGGTTAGCTTTGCCATGCATACAGAAGAGCATTGATGTTCAACCATGAGTGTTTTGTTTTCTTGCATAAATTTCTTACAATAGCACTTCAGTCAGTCTTTGCTTTCCATGGTTGTTCATGTTAGATTTCTTGCAAAGATCAAGCCTCTTGCTCCTCATGATAAAGATTGTGTCTTCAGATGTGGGATCTCCACGTGTAGAAATTAAACTTGATGATAATCATGCTACTCTAGATGAATTTAATGTTAATTAATTGACATTTTTCAGGGCTTGTTGCCAATATAAATGTTGTAAAACCGAAAAAAGGGTATTCGGTAGCAGTTTTTGGTCTGGGTGTAGTGGGACTTGCTGTAACTTTTGTCGAATTTTACCATGGTACTGTTGAAATGCTAATGGTTTCTTTTTTATCATGCTGTTGAAGATGTTGTCTGAGTGGAGATGGATAGCAATGGAAACTGATCTCACATGTGTTTCTTTAACAATTGGTTACTGTATGAAATTAGTTATTGCAAGGAATTCTCTCTTTGTTATAGTGATACAATTAGGGTTAAACATTTTCATGATGACATGATTTTAATCACTTAGATTATGTTTGTTTGGTTAGTGTCTGCTAATCAAGTCGATTTTTCTACTTTTGATACATTAGTTAAAACTCTTAATTTTTTGTAGAGGCACAATCAACAAATTATGGAATTAAAGGACTTGACTTCTACCAGAAGGGTCAAAGATTAGGCTTCTACAGGGAGTTTTGATGGAAAGATCGGTAATGTTTAAACTTATTTGATAGAATCCTGAATTTTAACTTATTTTTTTATATGGAGAATTGAGCACAACACCCTTATGTGTTTAAAAGCACTTTTGCAGGTGCAGGTGATATTAAACATTCAGAAAGTAGGTTTTGTGGTTAAATGGATCAATTATTTGTTTGCATGCTATTTCTATTCATTATTAGTTTTTTTCTATTGGTATGAATTAGAGATGTCAATCATGTTGGGTTGGTAGGTTGAATTAATTAACCTGGACGCAACTCATAAAATTGTAACCTGAATATGATATGTAAAAACTCATTTATCTAAATGAGCCAAACAAATTGAAGCTTTGTAATAAATGGTTTAAACATGCTGTAAATGAATTGTTCGTTTGACTTGTTAGGTCAGACATGAAAATTAAAAACATGATTATTTACATGTCTGTGTTTTGTGTGTTTCAGGTCTGGTTAAAAATACCATTTTAGTTCTATTACCATACTTTTTATTTTTAGGCATGCTCTTCTATTTAACGCGTGGTAGACATTTTGCTACTCTTTAAAGAAGATGATTATGCCATTGTGTTTCTTGCATAAACATTTGCATATATTGCAGTTTCTTTTGGTTTTAAATCAGCTAATGATTTCTAATCTAAATCAAGCAGTTTTGACTACATACAACATGTTTGTTAGAAAGCTTTTCTTTGCATCCAGGTACACTTAATGCATAGAAACCAAGTATCAACCCAACCCAGGGATTCTTTAAATTAAAACTTTGGTGATTCTCGCTGCAATTGAACCTATTGCTCCCTATTAAAGAATCGCCCGAGAAGCAATCAAGGTATGTTTCACTACCGAGTCAAAAAGTATTTTAAAAATAGAAAAATAGAAGATGATTATATAATAAATCCTAAGCACTAAGTTGACAAGCTGATTATATAATGAATTCTTGAGCACTAACTAAAGTTCGTGGTTTTTTTTTGTGCATATAAACATGCGGTTTCTTATTAATCTTATGTTTGACATACTACTTGAGATGATAAAATCTAGAAACTTGGTTGATATGGCATTACTATAGTAATCTTTATTCCTGTGTACACAATAAGAAATAAAAGAATATTAATCATATAAAAAACAACAAGATATATATATATATATATATATATATATATATATATATGAGAGAGCAGGTAACATTTGCGTTCATCATGAAGGTAATGTTGTCCCTTTTCAGCAAATTCATGACTAAAAAAAATACCCAAAACTTGCATATTAGAAAAAGCATACTTCAAAGATGATTGCAGTAAGTGTTGTACACATGCATTAAGGACGCAGATAACTCTACAAGCAAGGTCTAAATTCTATAATTTTTGTTTTGCTATATTTGGCCAATAGATGTACATAATAAATAGAGATAATCATTAAAAGGACACATGCACTTGTTAGTTGTTACACCTCACTATATACATATATATATATTCATTAAATACACATAATATCTGACACGAACATGTTTTTATATTGCCAATAAACAAGTTGGTTTTTTAACTGGTTAGTTGATTTCGTGAGGTGTGTGTACAGGTTGTGGTCATTGCTTATAGGTATTAAAACTTATAGATCAACCATGAATAGATCTTGCTCTGCTGATTGATTTTTAACCTGATGGGCATGATTTTGCATTAGCGTCATGGGCTTGGGAAACACTTCTAAGCATATCTATTTAAGATTTCTAGCTGATGGTACGTTAAAGAACATGCATCAAATTACTTCAGGTACATGCATGCTATTTTTATTATGTTCATTATTTAGTTTGTAATCAAGGAATGAGTGACAATTCACAATTTCCAGGTTAGAATCGTAACTCGGAAATAAAGAAAATGAGTGTAAGCAAAATTACGAAACGAGGCTCCGATTTCAAGATACACAAAGTCGAATGTAACGTTAAATAAGAGATCAGATATTTTGAACTCTTCAGGTCTTGAAATTATAACTATTGGAAAGAGCTCGAAAAATCGTGAACGTGAGCGAAAACCGCACGTAAAATGGAGTTCGTATGCTCAAGTTATCGTGAAAACAAGAAACCAGTCAGATTGCACGCCACGTGGCACCACGTGTTGACACATGGCAAACATGCAACATAGTGCTTCCGAGCGTACCGCCCCGAGCCAAACACTGGGGCTAGGCGATGCGCCTTAGACCCATAATTCGCCCTATAAATACCAGACCCCAGATTTCGAATTTTTTATGCGAAAAATCACTTTCCAACTCTCAAATCCCGACCCTACACCTCCAAATACCCACATTTAACCTCTCCAATCATCTAGTGTTCAATGCGAGGTACTGCCGAACTTCTGTAAGGTATAAATCTCGTATAATTTCAATTCGTTATAATGCTCGTTTTAGATCTTATTATTATTATATATAATAAGATTATGATTAATTGTTTGATTTAAATCAAAAACACGTCGAGGTTCTGCCTGACTAATTTTTGGGAAACAAACAATTATAAGCAGAGATTTTGCCCAATTGTTTTCAGGAAACTTAAGAAATATAAGTCGAGGTTCTGCCCGTCTTAAAACCTGAAAATCTCACTTTTATAAACAGAGACTCTGTCCAAACCAAGTATACGAAACCTCAGTTTTATAAGCTATTATAATAAAACCATATCATAGATCATAATGGTTTTAACCATTTGATTATAACAATGGTTGTGATTGTCTTGATCATTATTTGGAATGATCAATGTCAAGGATTAATTATTCCTAAACCTGGATCCATCGAGAAACTGTTTTGGTGATATAATCAACAACCATATTAATTTGATTAATCTGGGAATGTCCTGATTAATATAACGAGTCGCAGTTAGCACACTTTTTGCGATATTAAGTTAAGGAAATTGATTAAACATTTGAGATAAGATTGATGACTTGAGTTGTAATGTCCTTGACATTGAACGTCAAGGAAATTTCTGAGAGTCCGATTAAGCTTAAGTAACTCATAGAACTCTAATAACATGCATGTTTAGAGCTCAAGAACTAGTGATACGAACATTGTGCATTGTTATTGATTTGAATCAATTCAGGTGAGTTCACGACCCCTTTTCTGTGTTTTGGTTTTTGAAACTCGGGGAATGAGAAAACATAAATACTCGTTTGAAACATTCTGATTTTTGTGAAACTCTATATGCCTTTAATATGTTTTGAGAAACATGAAACCTGATTGAAACGCTTTTGTTACATTTGTGAAACATGAAACCTGATTGGATTTGGTGGAACTCTGAAACGCTTTTGATACATTTTGTGAAACATGAAACCTGATTTTTATTATGTGAAACGCTGAAACACTTTTGAAACACTCTGTGAAACATAAAAACGAAAGCGTTGTAAAACATTTGGTTGAAACATGTGACAGTGGGGAGAAACATATGATAGAACTTGTCATTATTTTACGGGTTACACATTTGTCGCTAAGTCCCCTATTATGTAACCGTTAACCGTGGGGGGGTGATTATTGAGAATAAATTCTATTTTTGATTGACAATCCACGCCCTTGGTTCGTAGTTAAAACCACGACCAGATGTCGAGTGGGCACTCAATAAGGCTAAGACATACAATGTCTTACGACAAGGACATTGGGAAGGGGCAAACACTGAACTCGTCAGCTCAGTTACGGGAGCCCAGGAGTTATAATTGGACAGTTGGTCGGTGTTGGTGCATATTTTTGGTGTCCGCTACTGTTCGAATAGATTAGATTTGTATATGCTTATTTGTAATCACTTGTATGTGTTTGTATGTTGTTACACTGGAAACTGAGTCGTTCGCAGGAGCATATGCGAATGAGTCTAATGTAAAGGGGTCCATTCGGCCGAATGAGGGGCCGAATGTCTTCATCCGGGCGAATGGGCTACAGCCCCTATATAAACCAGTTTCCAGATTTTAGGGTTTAAAGTTTTTGTGTGTGTTCTTGGGTTTGAGCACGAGAGGGGAAGAGATCATGCTCGATCTCTCCCCGGCAACACTATGTTCTTTTATGATGTGGATTAAATCATGTAATCATTCGATTCTATCAATATATCATTTGATTTTGTTCATCATCTTCATGTTCGTCATGTGTGCAAACCCTAACCTTCCGTCCAAAGTGAAATCGCCGGTCCTATCACGTCTTTACAGTCGGGAACTAAACACGATATTGTTGGAAGGAACAATGTTCGCACTGGATACCAATGTTTTACACCCAGTTTGGGACATAAACATTATTTAAATCTTTTTATATAAACATTTGAATTGTTTGGGATACATTGCATACATTTTTGACAAATAAACTTGTGAACTCACCAATGATATGCTGATTGTTTAAAATCATGTTTTTTCAGATGCATAATGATACATGGGGTGGAGTTGGGAGCTCAATCTTTGGAGAAATATAGTAGAGTCTATGAGAGATAAACTCAACAGTGTGATACATATCATAGTATATATGTGTAATAGCATTGTATATATGTGTGAAACTCAGTTAAAATTGTTATTACATTAGGCTTGTGGCTAATGTAGTTGTAATATTGTTCTGTGATATAGAAACATATGTGTCTTTTGTTGTAAATCATGAAAGTGAAACCTTGAAAGTCACACCGTACGCTTCCGCAATGACAAGGGTGTGACAGAATGAGACCTTATCTTTATTTGATGTTGTCAAGTACATTTGGACCAGTTCAAGGAATTGCATTGTGAGAGTCCGTTTAGTTCTCGAAGGAAGAGCAATGCATATATGACTCACCTCTGCCTGTTTGACATAAATGTTTATCTTGTTTGTTGTTATTGTTTATTCTATTTGATTCTATTTATTGGCCAAATTACACACATTTTTCGTATCATTGGTATTATTGCTCTTATGTTGGTTGTTTTCTGTATAATTTAAAGCTTGAATATTAATGTGACAACTACTATAAATGGGTTGCTACCGCCGCATCGCGCGGGTTCCCGACAAGTATATATATATATAATTATTTATCTACTTACATAGTTTTATATATATATATATATATATATATATAAATATATTTAACTATACATATTACATAATTTTTAATATTCATAGATTTAAAGAAAAATATAATAAATTAAAACAATTAGAAATTGTTTTTATAAAAATAAATATGTTAAACTAAACTATAGGGGCTAAAATAAAGGGTTTCAAAAGTTAAAATTAATTTTAAAATAGATAAATACTAAACTCGAGGAACTAAAAATGTAAAATTCCCAAACCTTATCCCCCTCCTTGCTGCTGCACGCTTTCCTGGCCACCACTTCCGGCCATTAGTCGGATTCCGGCACTGCGCCGGACAACACCTCTAAACCTATTTTTAACGCACCAATCAATGAGGTTTTACACCTTTGTGGCCCAAACCGCATTTTTAACGTAAAGGAATGGTCAAAACGTGATAATTAACGCATTTAATCCCACTTTGATCTTCATGAAACCGTATATATTAACCTCGAATTAAATCCGACGTTTCGGCTTGAATTAAGACACATAACCATAGGACCTTTACTATTTTTCATCATACGAAGCAAACCAGATCAACGAAATCCTTTCAAAATGTCTCTAGAATCTGGCATCGAGCGAGAATTGGTCGAAGCATCATCTAACTCGAACTCGATCAAATCTCATCCAAATCAAGTAAGTAAATACATGATTAGGATCAGTTTTATGTGTAGAACAAAAACCCTCTGTTAATTTCTAGTTTGAATGGATCAATTGATTGATTCGAAAGTTAGCGTTCTTGAGGATTTGGGGAACTAGGATTTGAAGATTAAACATTTTGGTTTGAAAGATTTCAACGAATGGTGGCTTTGGTTCACCAGTTTGAGACTGGCTCTGCAAAAATGACGTCACGGGTTCGTACCCTATAGACCCTCGAAACCATTTTTTTTAATAATTTTGTTAAAATTAAAAAAAATTATAAAATACTTTAAACCAGTTTGTAAATCCAGAAAAACTTTTGATGAAGAAATTTATTTTATTTATTCATATAAAGTAATATTTTACGTTTAAAAATATGTATTTAAATCACAAAAACATATCTAAACTATTTATAAAATATTAGAAAAATTACCCAATACTTTTGAACATATATAAACCTGCCCAAATTTTTATCTTAATTTTTATGCAATACAACTATTTAATTTGATCGAAAAGCAGTATTAATCTACATAAAATATTTATCAAAAATACTTATACTTTTAGAAAAATTTTGGAAAAATTACACGGCCTTTCTGGAACATTATTAAACTTGATTAAATTTTTATATTAATTTTTATGCCAGAATACTATTTATTTTAATTTAAAAGCATTATAAAACTGAATAATTAATTTATTAAAAATACAAAATTATATTTAAAAACTCTCAAATTTTTATATAAGTTATTTCGATTAAAAGCAACTACAGATATTTTTGTTTGAATAAATATATTTTAATTGGATAAAAATGCTATGTAACTCAATTTATAAATACTATAAATTTACATTTTTAATTAAATAAAATTCCCGAAAAATATATTTATTTTCTGAAATAATAATTATAGCATAAATTATTGGTATTTAAATAAATTTATTTGCAATAACCTAATTTAAAAACTTCATATCAAAACATATAAATCTAAGATTTTACTTAGTAATTTAATTAAAAACTTTTCTATCATTAATTACAATAATTCTGGAACAATTAACTTATTGATTTCAAATCATTATTTCATTAACTTATAATATTTAGTTTCTTTTAACCAAACATAAACCTTAGTCGTTTTTGTTAACATAATAACTTAACTTAGCTTGGATTTTTCCAAACCTATTTGTGTAGGTCCGTGGTTAGGATCTAGATGATCTGGTCTATCATAATATCACATGCGGAATCCATAATATCATGTTTGAACAATGAAGAACAATCAAGTAGATTATGATCAAACAAAATAATGAAACAAATCCACTCTTCTTGTATTAATCATTGGAATTAAGATTGTATAAGCAGAGAGAATTACAAGATTAAGAAATCTGAATTATGTCCAAGAGTGATACTAATTGTATCGAGACTAAGTTATTTATAGGCAACCCGTCGATACTATTAGCATCGATGGTTACTAGTGTCGATACTAACAGTATCAATGTTGTTACTATCGATACTACTAATATCGATGGCTCAACACTTAGCCAAATTACAAACATTCAAAAACAAAACAAAACAAACATAAGCAAATCAAAATAACATTAAACTAAACTAATACAAATACAATAAATTAAGATCTTCACATCAACTCAGCTGCAATCTTCAGTCTTCAATTCAACAACTGAAGCTGATGCTATCAAGGTACTAACAGACTCCCCCTTAGAAACAACTCAGTGTTGGTCTTCATTCTTTCCACTGAGAGGGTAAATGACTATGATACGGATGCAACCATTATAACTAAGACACAAGGACCTAAAGTGTTACAAGTTTATTCTAGGAGGGGTAAGGGTGGAAATACTAAAAGTGGTTAATAGTTTGTTACATGAGAGAGAGTAGTATAAATAGAGGAAATAAGGAATTGGAAGATAGGGATTTGTTTGTTAGATTTATGGGGCTCATACCGTGTGGTATTGAGAGAGGGTTTTCCCTGGAATTCTATTTTCATTCTCTGTAATTCTTCACTTTCAGTTATAAAATCCTTTATTCAAATACATGTTGCATTTTATTTCTATTTGTTATTGTGATTATTGTGATTGTATCCTATCATTGGTCCGACTTGCCATTAACCTACCGATCTAATGGAAACTCGGAATGTGACGCGATTGGATGCTCAGGATCAACAAATTCAGAAAATCAACGCTGAGATGGCGGAGATGAAGACGACCTTACAAGCATTGGAGACTGATCGAGTTGCTTCTGTTGAATTTTGTTAGGTGATGTTGGCGTGGGTGAAAAAACACGAAAAACAGAAGGCAGATTCGGGATCGACATCGTCCGGAGGTGTGTTTTCTAATCCAGATTGCCAGTGGGATTCCGGTGAGCGACTAGGGGGAGTTGCATGGGTTGTGAAGAAGGTGAAGTTACCCGAGTTTAGTGGCTTTGATCCACATGATTGGTTTCAAAAAGCCAATCTCTATTTTGATATCAATGATACCCCAGACGATTTACGGCTTCGATTTGCCTAATTGAGCATGGTGGGGGTTGCGCAGCATTGGTTCACGATTATTGCACAGGTACGTGATTTGTTATCGTGGGTTGATTTCCAATCAGAATTGTTGCAACGTTTCAGTGGGTTGAAGATCCAAAATCCTTACTAGAAATTGCCTGCCATTAAGCAGCGTGATTCCATTCGCGATTACATAGACGATTTTGTATACTTACTGTCCTTAGTTCCTCGATTACCTGAATATCAAGCTTTGGGATACTTCATAGCGGGTCTGAAAGATGATGTGAAGCAGTGGGTTCACTTACATCGGCCGCTCTCCTGCTTAGATGCAATGTATTTGGCTAAAGATGTCGAAGGAATGCTCCGGCCAAATTCGTCAACCGGAAATTTGGCTCTCTCGCGCTTCAAGTACCTGCATCAGCTGTCTTTAACCAGTAACGTCTTCTGGATGGATCTTCTTCTTTGGGCTCCAGTGAGCCCAAAACATTTTCAGACCCAAAAACATCAGCGCGGGCTTCTTCTTTGCGACAGGAGGGGTACGTTCGTTGTCTCGTACCGAATGGGAAGATTGACGCAAGAAGGGCCTCTGTTTTCGATGTGGTCAACAATATGGTCCTGCCCACAAATCTCCTGAGGGTAAATTACGTGTTCTCCTGTTGGGTGAAGATGAATATGAGTTACTAGAAGGGGACAACCTGCATTTGAACATACTGAGTCTCCGGAGGATACTTCTGGGAAGTTAATAATTTGGGAGCCTGCTTGGCTTTGGCTTCGGATGGAGTGGTTTCTAATTGTGTAGGAGCTAAGACTTTGAAATTTGAAGGCACGTTGCAAAGTATTCCAATAAGTCTTATGGTGGATAGTGGAGCTACTCACAATTTCATTTCTCTAAGATTGGTGGGTGCTATGGTTTTGAGTGTATCTACATTTCCAGGCATTCATATCACATTGCGGGATGGTTATTCTGTATTCGTGAAGGAGCAGTGTGTCCAATTACCACTTTTCATTTGGTCTTTGCAATTTTCTATTGATGTGCTTGTTTTTGACACTGGCAATTTGGATTTAATGTTGGGTATGGCTTGGCTATCTTCTTTCGAAGAAGTCCTTCATGATTGGCACCATTCTTGGATGCAATTTACACATGAGGGTCAGGTAGTCAAGTTATAGGGAATTCCTTTGGACCAATCTCCTTCAGCTGCCTTGCAACAGTGGTTGGGGGAACTGGATGGTGGTGATTATCCTTTGGCAGCTTGTTGTTTGTTGAATGCTACTTTATCTTCTTCCCAACAGTAGGTTTTAGATGATTTGTTACAAGCAGTGTCTTCGGTATTTGATATTCCTACTGGCCTTCCTCCAGTTCGATCCCATGATCATTCCATTCCACTAACAACTGGTGTTCCTATTTGTGTCCGACCTTACCGTTACCCTCATATTCGAAAAACTGAAATTGAGTGTCAGGTAAGGGACCTTTTAAGTATGGGAATGATTCGACCTAGTAGGAGTGCATATTCTAGTCCAGTTATTCGAGTGCGAAAAAAAGACAACTCTTCGCGCATGTGTGTGGATTATAGAGCTCTAAACAATGCCAGCATTCTGGACAAATATCTTGTTCCTGTTATGGAGAAGTTATTAGATGAACTTTATGGGTTATTATTCTTTACCAAATTAGATCTCAAATATGGTTATAATCAGATTAGAATGCATTCTGACAGCATTGAGAAGACCGCCTTTTGGACGCATGAAGGTCATTATGAGTTCCTTGTTATGCACTTTGGCTTAACAAAGACACCAGCCACTTTTCAGGCTGTTATGAATGACATATTCAGACCCTTACTAAGGCGCAAAGTGGTCATTTTTTTAAAGACATCTTAATTTACATTCCCACATGGGAAGAGCACTTAACTGATCTCCAGTTGGTCTTTTCTATTTTGTCTCAGCATCATTTTAAGGTCAACCGTACTAAATGTTCTTTTGGTCAGACTTCGGTTGATTACTTGGGACATATTTAGATGGGTTTGGAGTCTCAATGGATCCCAAGAAAGTAGAAGCTGTTTAGGCATGGCCAACTCCAAAAAATGTGAAGGGTTTGCGAGGTTTTGTAGGCTTTACGGCTATTATCACAAATTTATTAAGAGTTATGGCATTATTGCTCGACTGTTAACGGATTTGACAAAAAAAAAGATGTTTTTTGTTGGAATTCTGAAGCTCAAGAAGCTTTTGCTCACCTAAAACAGGCGCTGGTGACAACCCTTGTTCTTGCTCTTCCAAACTTCACACTTTCGTTTATCATTCTGGTTGTGGCATTGGAGTTGTTCTCATGCAACATAAGCAACCCATAGCCTACTTTAGTAAGGCGTTGAGTGATAGAAACTTGGCCAAATCAGCCTGGGAAATCATGGCTTTAGTGTTGGCTGTATGTAACATCAGTGCCGGAATCATAACCGGAACAGTAACTTGCACAGTAATTCAAGTATGAACTATGTGTATTACGTGTATACTATTATCAATTGATGCTTGACATAAAACTATTACACATTCATTTCAGAAACATGTTTCAAAACCATGGTTTAACAGTCAGAATTTCATCTGACAACACAGACATATTACGTGATTGTTAGTTAGGACTTTTTTATGTATAGACGTATGTGAGATTGTACAAAACAAAACAATATTGGACTTCGTTATGTGAATATTAAACGGACAGGATATTCGTATAGATGACAATTTACGAATATATCTGAAAGTTGAACGTTTTGAATGATGTCCAATAATTAGAAAATCACATCGTAGAGCATAGTTATCGTCGTGTTCGTACGGGTGACGATCCGAACGAATACGCGCGACGACTGTACGATTCGATTTAAACAGATAAATTTAACGTTTTCAGGAATTGAAAATAAACAGAAGATATTAGTTAATTTACTAGGAATTACCACCTAAATTAAATTAATAAACTCTAATTGTAAAACTGGAACGATTCGTTACGAAAATGATTGAAAACCGACTCTTTTATGCGAAACCAAACGAACCCGAGCGTGTCAGATCGTTGAAAAGCTTGAAATGGCATTAAATGCCATAAATCCCATCCACCTACCCATTTCTTCTTCTCCATTTTCGTCACTCTCTCTCTACACTCTCTCACAAGAAATTTGAAACCCTAGATCTCTCAATACTTCACCAAATCAAGCCATTGTGGTGTCAAAACAACCACAACAACTTGTAGATCACGAAAGTACAAGGGATATGAGTTTCAAACCAACTGAAATGAGGTAAAATGTAGCTCAAAGTTGCGATTTATAGGGTTTTCACCCATCTTCTCGGTTACCTAGGTTCCAACCGACGCCCAACCGTCAAAACTCTTAGAAATGTTGTTAGGATAGTATGGGAACTTGGAGAACACCTTGCTTTAGCCTAAAGCTCAAAAATGGTAGGATGGAAACCCACGAGTTCAAACCAGGCGAATGGGATCTTTCAGCTCAACCGAATGGCTATGGCCGAATGGGTTATGGCCGAATGAGCCTCTTATGCGGATGACCCTGGACGACCTAATGAGATAACCCCGAATGAAGCCTCTGATTCGCATGGCACTTAAGTTGTGTGGGTGTAGGGCCGAATGAATCAACAAACGAATGAGCCATTCGTGATAATCTCATTCGTGAGACTCACCCTTCGCATGAACTTCTTTATTCGGCCGGTCTCCTTCATTCGCACGACCACCCTCACTCGGCCGACCATCTACATTCGCCTGGCATCCATTCACATGATCCTTTCACATTCGTATGGACTTATGAATGGAGAGAATTTCATTCGTACGGTAGCACTAGGTATACCCTAAGTGTTTCACGTAACTAGTTGCATGCATGGGAAAATCCATTAGGGTTTCGAGGGTTGTTAACCTGTTTTGAAATCAATCGTGTTAAGAAATTTCAAGACCAAAACTTTCCACATCATTTCAACATGTATACTTGGACTAAACCATCAATTGGGTTTAAAACATTCGAGTTTTATCATACGAAACCATGAATAAGGTTGTGGACAAATACTAATTAAAGATCAAGATATAAACTAAGTATTTGAGTGTTGACTACATTGTTAACCCCTAATACTTAGAAAATTTATTCAAATATTTATAACTACATTAGATAGTTCAGTTGAACTTTCTAAAGCAAGTTATACATCGAGATGATCAGAAGACTACGAATAACAGGAACTAACGAAGGACTTAGAATTAATCAAGCGAGATTAACTAAGTCTCACATGTTAACTTATGATTTCTTAAAATAGCTTATGTTTTAATTAAACAAAATGGCTTATAAATTACTTAATTTGAAATGATTTTAAAATAAATCAAATAATTTCTAACTTAAAGATTTCAACTTAAAATGAGTTTTATTAAAGATGTTTTACCTAAAAGGCCATGAATGGGATAAACTTGGACCTTATATAATTAAGGTTTAATTGGGAATACCTACGGGGTAATGGTTCATAAGGAGTAATTAGTATAGACTAGCTAGAGAGACTTAGAAACACATTAGTAAAGGTTAGGACACATAGTCGCACAACGAGACCAAAGCCTTATATACGTCATCTTCGAACACTTAACGTATTCAAAACCTAATAAATTAACACAGGTACTAAAGATACTTAACCTACAAACAACGAGCGCGCATATCTGTTGTGACTCATTACATAACAACACAGGTGAGTTCATTTCCCCTTTTCTAAACATTTTTTGTTTTACAAAGGCGGGGCTGAGAAGCATGCGTAAATTATTTTCCTTGGATTATATTTACTTAAATGCTTATACTTAATATATGTGTTATACTTGATACATGTTTTATACTCAATATATGTTTTACATGTATAACTGTTATCCTAGATTTTCTGTCTAGGTGAACTATTTGCAGGATTTCAAAATGAGTTATTTATTCATCACGAGTAGATAACTATTTCAAATCAAAGAACTATTTTCAAAGATTCATTTTCAAAGAACTAAAGATCTAGAACAACGAACTATTTACAAAGATCTATATTCAAAGTACTAACGGTCAAATCAAAGAACTATTTCAAGTGGTGTGTTTTAAAGAACAAACGAGCTAAACAAAGAACAATTCTAGGTGGCTGTTAGTGGTATACCGATCAAGACCACGTGTAAAACAATTGAAATTCCTGACACATATAGTAGACTTTCATAGTCATGCTAATATGGGCACAAATCGAACAATCAAACTAACAACAAGAAAACATAGGTGAACAATGATCTAAGGATATCCTAAAGTCCCGACATATACAGTAGACCTGGAAGGTCATACTGATATGGGCACATCATAAGGTCCCGACACATACAGGTAGACTCCTTTGGGTCAAGCTTGATATCGGCCATGTGTTATATGATACATACTAGACACCACCAATAAACTAACAACAATCGATTGAGTTAACCAAAACCTAGTCATCATGTCTTAGATTGTATTAAATGTTTACTTATTCATTTATTTAAGCATTTAATATTATGTTTCTACAAATACTGTGGTTGATCATGATTGTGTGATGAACATAAGGAATCAATAAAATTTCTATTTTTGTGGAACTACAAGAAACATAGAACTAAAGAACTATTGTGTCAATGGTGTGGAATGAAACGCTTGATTATCATTAACAACAATATGTTATGCAGTTTGGTATGTGGTGGGCTCGTGGCTGGGCTGGCGGTAAGCTTGGCGCTACATATGCCCTATATATAAGCATACTTGATTGGATAACATAGGTGGTTGTTGATGATGTTAAGGTTGTCATTTCAGGTGATCAATGTTAACAAATTTTCAGGTTATTCAAATGTTGTGAATCAAAGGTATGAGATGAAACGCTTACTTATCACCTGGAACAATATATCATGTGGTTTGGTATGTGGTGGGCTGGTGGTTGGGCTGGCGGTAAGCTTGACCCAACATATGCCCTATATATAAGCATACTGAATTAGATGGTATAGATGGTTAAAGGTGAGGTTAAGGTTGTCATTCGGACATGTTTATTCAAATTCATTTTCAAATAAAACTATATGAACTCATCAACCCTGTGTTGACTTGATCTTTTTGCTTGACTTCTCAGGTGACGAACAGGTTTGACTAAGAAGTTTATGCTTTTGACTAGGATGCCAGATAGAGGACCTAGTTTTTTGGACGCGCATATTTTTGAACATCATTATACAGATTATTTTGTATATCTTGTGCAGATACAAGATAGAAAAATTATGATGTAATTTAACTTTGTAATTCTATTCTATTTAGCATTTTCTCATTATATATCATGTGCAATGTACAAAATTGGCGTGTGACACTGTAAAAAATTGCCGTCCGTATTTGTTGGGCTTGTGTTTTATTGTGTATACAGATCAGAAAAGTATGAAGTTTCTGTTGCAACAGCGGGTGACTACTTCTGATCAACAAAATTGGGTTGCTAAATTATTGGGATACAATTTTGAGATACATTATAAGCCCGGGAGAGAAAACCGAGCGGCTGATGCTATGTCGAGAAGGGCAGATTCAGATATGTTTTCTCAACTCATTTCTAGTCTCATTTGGCTACAGGGGGCCCAATTGGTAGAGGAGGCTAAACAAGACAGCAACCTTCAACTGCTCACTCAAAAGATTCTTCTAAATTCCTCTAAATTCCTTGGATATTCTATTCAGAATGATATTTTATACTATCATAACGACTGGTTATTCCTAAAATCTCGAAATTCATTCCCCTTTTGTTACAGGAATTTCATACCACTCCTTCGGTTGGTCACTCGGGATTTTATCGTACGTATCATCGATTGGCTGTAAACTTGTATTGGCCAGGTATGACTACTTTAGTGAAGAAATTTGTTTGCGAATGCGATGTGTATCAGCGTTGCAAGGCTAGTTCAGTGATCCAGGGTGGTTTGCTGCAACTGTAACATCAGTGTTGGAAACGTCACCGGAACAGTAAACTCAACTGTAGCTTGTACAGTAACTCAGGTACAAACTAAGTAAAACTATGTATATGCTATTGACATTTGATGCTTAACACTAAACTATTATGCTATTGTTCTGAAATCTGATTTAAACCTCATGGTCTAACAGTCAGAAACACATCAGACAACACAGAACTGACACACAGATGTTTGATTTGATGATACTATGTATAAACGTTGTGAGGTTAAATAGAACAAAACCATAACGGTTGTTGTTACAGAATGCTAAACCGACGAATTATTCGTATAGGTGACGATCTGTACGAATAAATTTGAAAGTTTAAAATTCAGAAATGATGACTGGAAAGTAGAAAACAAGAATCAGAAAGCCAAACCATCGTCGTGTTCGTTCGAATGACGATTCGAACGAATACGAGCGATGGTGACGTGTTCTGACGAAACGAAAACAAAAACGATACGAACAATAATAAATTTAAGAGAATATAATATTTTCTGTTTTACAATTTTGAAACTCATCAGAAATAGATTAAAAGGAAACTACTTTAATTAGAACGCGTAAAATAAAGTTCATTTTAATTAAAATACGTAGAATGCTTTAAATAGTGACGCGAACTAACAAAACGTTTAAAATAATTAACTACAATGAATAATTTAAGACAAATAAATTTTAAAGATTTATTTGGAATCACAACCTTGAAAACGTAAATTAAAACTAGTTTTTTTTAAATAAGTAATCGTGCGAGGGCGTTTCGGAAACGCAACGCGGACGAAAATCGAGCAACCGAAACGAACCCGAATACCCTAGGGGTATTTAAAGCCCAAATGAGGCTTTCAACCTCATTTTTATCATCTCTCTCTCTCTCTCAAACCACTCTCACCCGGTTTCTCTCTCTCACTAGAATAACCACTCTTCAAATCGCGATAACTTGCTGGTTTCTTGACGGAATCGGACGTTCTTGGTGTCCAAACGAAGCTCTCGACTCCCTCTACCTAGAAGTACAACTGATCTGGGATTTTATACGGCCAAATTCGAGGTATGAAGCTTTGAACTTCACGAAAACTAGGGTTTTCTTACCCTTGGTGGACCACACACACATATAACCGGCTCTAGACTGAGCTACTTTGGGTTTCGCACCTAGGAGACACCACATTCGCGTAACTACACCATAGGATTAGCCATGTAACAAGTTCAAGCTTGATGAAGATGATGAACGCACAGGGTTCATGGGGTTAGCCGAACCTACGTGGTTACATTTCTCCCAGCCGAACCCACAAAAGGGTAGACGAACCTATGCTCGGTTGCCATGGCTGAACCCTGCTGATGCTAGCCACAAACCCAGGAATTGAACAAACCCATGGGGGCCAACCTTCTGCGCATGGGCGAACCCTTCCCATGTGAACCTTCCATCCTCAATAACTGGCGAACCTTAAATACCAGCCGAACCCAATAGTGATGCCACGAACCATCTACTCCCGAACCCACGTGCGGCCCCCTTAGCCGAACCTGACATTGTCAGGCAAACCTTCGAGCAGTACACCAACCTCAACCTTATGAACCTGTCAAGCGATCATTCGTCGGAGCTGTGGCAGACTACCGAACTTTGTTTTATCAGGCCAACCTTTTGGCCCACTCAACCGCCGGGCCAGGAACTATTTCAGCCATCTTCGATTAGTTTAAACCATGAAAACCTTGGGCCCAATAGTTTGTCCCACGCACGACTCACAGGGCCCAAAGAACCGTTCGGCCCACCTGGATTTATTCGGCCCATCTTTATTTGGCCCACATGATTTTCGTTACAATAAAAACAAGAAATGAATGGGTAAGAGGGTAACGAACATAGACTCCTAAACTTACTATAATGATAGTAATAATTTGACTAGATACATTATGCAAAAACTTAAACTCTAATCTTTGAGGTTTTGGCTAAGTACTACAAGAAGGATAATGCAAATGAGACAATGATAACATATAGCTATGCTACAAGTTGTTACGGGTTACTAAACCATGATCTAAAACCTAAGTTTTATACTTAGAACCCCTAATAGGATGACAATGAATCCAGTTGAGCATGCAATCAATAACGAGGTTTATTAACACCAAACTCATTGGATTAACGGTTACAAAAATAAATAACAAGTACATATGGCCGAATAAAGACCAAGACCCACGGGCGTTAGCCAATTTAGAGTTAGCACGTACACTATTCACTATGACTTATACTTATAGATTGTAAACAACGTGAAAATCAATACAAGATCGTGAAAACAAACTCAAGAACAACAGAGAGCGCGTGCATTTTTTTGTTTATACTAAGTCAACCACTTCAAACACAAGGTGAGTTCATTTGTCACTTTTCAAACATATTTGTTTTTACCTTAGGACTGAGAAGCATGTTATACATTTTAAACAATTATTGAAATGTTTATTTAATGCTATTCATGATGCTTATATTAACACTTAAGCTTGAAACTCTTACTTTGGAAACTATAAACTCGATGCTTAAATTATATGCTTGATGCTTACGCTACAAACTAGATGCTTAAATTATATGCCTATTGCTTACGCTACAAATTAGATGCTTAAACTATATGCTTGATGCTTATGCTACAAGCTTAAAGCTTAAACTAGATGCTGGATGCTTACGCTATAAACTCTATGTTTAAACTATATGCTCGATGATTATACTATAAACTCTATGCTTAAACTACATGCTCGATGCTAAGGCTTTGAATACTCATGCTAAATGCTAATACTTGATACACTCGTTCTAAAGGCTAACACTGTATACACTAACTCTAATTGCTAATACTTCATACACTTATTTTTAAAAGTTAATATCTTATACTCTTAATCTTAATACTAATGCTGTTTACACTTATACTTATTTGCTTAAAACTCTCGAAGTTTTTAAATGCATAAGAAAGACAATACTCTCAGTTCACATAACGGAAATTGATGAAAGCTTTTAATTAATTTCTCCAAATACTGAACCCCATCAATTCTCTTGATTATAAACAACTTGCTTTCAGCTTCAAATTTCCAAACTAAGATTTTTCCAACACATTTAGTCTTATTCTTGTACTTTTTCTTCTAAATTGAACTTTGTGAAGCCTTTGCTAAATCATCTTTAGCTAACTAAATTACTTCTGCTGTTGTCAGAAGAATGAATCTTCATTTATTGTCTCTGTTGTAGCTTGTTTCTGTTTCATTTCATCTTTAGTTGATTGAATCACACAATCAACTATCAAGTTTTCAATATTTTCTTTCCTTACCTTCTCTTCCCAATCTAGATCCATAAAAAGATCTCTAATGTGACACCCGACAATTTCAGGTAAATTGCAACCTTTACAATTATGTATTTCACATTCATACTTGTTGCATTCCGTCTAATTATGTTTAATTAGATGTGTTAAACACAAACAATTGCGAAACGATAGTTCGAGGAACTATCGAATCGTACATTGGTTTTGGAAACCAAGTGTGGCAAACGAAAACACAAACAAAAAAAATAATTCAGGGAGTTATTGGATTGTGCATTACATGTTGATTATGTTTAATCAAGCATGCAAATATTTCATTAAAATTGAACACATTCGTGCATGTGAGCCACAAGGAGTTGCATGTGTTCAAACACACTTGCATGTGTGTTTTTACACTTTGCATGTACGATCTAACTATTGATAAGCTCATAAAACTACCTTAGAATTGTAGATTCGAGCTAGAACATCTACTCGTAGCACCTGAAGTGGTGATGACATTTATCCTTGTTTCTGGCTAGCTTCCAACACCTTTCTTGAGCTCTAGTGGCTTCAATCTTCAAGAAAAGCAAGTGGAGAGGCTTGGGATGGATCAATAGAGGTTTGAGGAAGGCTTGGTCAGAGTTTTGGTCGAGTTTTATCAGTTGCAGGTCTTGTGATGAGTGGAAAGACCGAGTAAAAAAATGGGGTTGCGTTTATAAAGTTATTGAGTTCTGGGACCCGTCGCGTACCGCCAAGCACAAAGCTGCATGGCCTTGGCGTAGCGTGATGATTAAAATAATCGGTTTTCCTCTCGAGATACATCGCGTACTGCCAAGGTCCTTGTTTCATGGCCTTGGCATACCGCCAAGGATTTCGGGGTTCAAACTCCCGTTCTTGCTTTGCGTACCACCAAGGAATTCGCCGAGGGTTCCTTGCGTACCGCGAAGGCTTCATTTTTCAGTTTTTCGATTTCGATTTCGTTAATTTGATTTCGTTTGTGTTCGATTTGTAACGTCTATATTAACATCTAGTTCATGTTTAGCACATTAGCACATAATGACACATATGTTTGTTTGTTTATTGATTGTTCACCAACGTTAGTGAGACTCGTGCGTGTTTCGATGATTCCTTGAAGTATCTTTGATAGTTCGTGTTCAATTTTACGCTTAGGAGATACGTACCAATTGTGAGAAAAGCATTATATCTAAGGATTGAACATAATCAACATGTACCATAACTCAAAGGATCCCAACCTCGCAACGGGTACGTATCTCCTAAACGATCATTACGCTTCTGTATTGTTTGATACTGGAGCTGAAAAAAGCGTTATATCTAAGGATTTTAGTGAGATACTTTCCATAACCCCAACGCCCTTAGAGGTTAAATACACCGTAGAGGTAGCTGATGGTAAACTGATTGTAACCAAGCACATTCTGAAAGAATTCACTTTAGAGCTAGCGATCCACCACTACCAATATGACAGTAAAGCCCTTCGATGGAGGTAACCCAACTATGAAATCCATTGCTAAATCTTCCCATATCGCATCCGGAATGTTCAAAGGTTGCAGCAAACCACCCTGGACCACTGAACTGGCCTTGCAACGCTGACACACATCGCATTCGCAAACAAATTTCTTCACTGAAGTAGTCATACTAGGCCAATACAAGTTTGCAGCCAATCGACGATACGTATGATAAAATCCCGAGTGACTACCCGAAGGAGTGGTATGAAATTCCTGTAACAAAAGGGGAATTAATTTCGGGGTTCAAACTCCCGTTCTTGCTTTGCGTATTGCCAAGGAATTCGCCGAGGGTTCCTTGCGTACCGCGAAGGCTTCATTTTTCAGTTTTTCGATTACGATTTCGTTAGTTTGATTTCGTTCGTGTTCGATTTGTAACGTCTATCTTAACATCTAGTTCATGTTTAGCACATTAGCACATAATGACACATATGTTTGTTTGTTTATTGATTGTTCACCAACGTTAGTGAGACTCGTGCGTGTTTCGATGATTCCTTGAAGTATCTTTGATAGTTCGTGTTCAATTTTACGCTTAGGAGATACGTACCAGTTGTGAGAAAAGCATTATATCTAAGGATTGAACATAATCAACATGTACCATAACTCAAAGGATCCCAACCTCGCAACGGGTACGTATCTCCTAAACGATCATTACGCTTCTGTATTGTTTGATACTGGAGCTGAAAAAAGCGTTATATCTAAGGATTTTAGTGAGATACTTTCCATAACCCCAACGCCCTTAGAGGTTAAATACACCGTAGAGGTAGCTGATGGTAAACTGATTGTAACCAAGCACATTCTGAAAGAATTCACTTTAGAGCTAGCGATCCACCACTACCAATATGACAGTAAAGCCCTTCGATGGAGGTAACCCAACTATGAAATCCATTGCTAAATCTTCCCATATCGCATCCGGATGTTCAAAGGTTGCAGCAGACCACCCTGGACCACTGAACTGGCCTTGCAACGCTGACACACATCGCATTCGCAAACAAATTTCTTCACTGAAGTAGTCATACTAGGCCAATACAAGTTTGCAGCCAATCGACGATACGTATGATAAAATCCCGAGTGACTACCCGAAGGAGTGGTATGAAATTCCTGTAACAAAAGGGGAATTAATTTCGGGGTTCAAACTCCCGTTCTTGCTTTGCGTATTGCCAAGGAATTCGCCGAGGGTTCCTTGCGTACCGCGAAGGCTTCATTTTTCAGTTTTTCGATTACGATTTCGTTAGTTTGATTTCGTTCGTGTTCGATTTGTAACGTCTATCTTAACATCTAGTTCATGTTTAGCACATTAGCACATAATGACACATATGTTTGTTTGTTTATTGATTGTTCACCAACGTTAGTGAGACTCGTGCGTGTTTCGATGATTCCTTGAAGTATCTTTGATAGTTCGTGTTCAATTTTACGCTTAGGAGATACGTACCAGTTGTGAGAAAAGCATTATATCTAAGGATTGAACATAATCAACATGTACCATAACTCAAAGGATCCCAACCTCGCAACGGGTACATATCTCCTAAACGATCATTACGCTTCTGTATTGTTTGATACTGGAGCTGAAAAAAGCGTTATATCTAAGGATTTTAGTGAGATACTTTCCATAACCCCAACGCCCTTAGAGGTTAAATACACCGTAGAGGTAGCTGATGGTAAACTGATTGTAACCAAGCACATTCTGAAAGAATTCACTTTAGAGCTAGCGATCCACCACTACCAATATGACAGTAAAGCCCTTCGATGGAGGTAACCCAACTATGAAATCCATTGCTAAATCTTCCCATATCGCATCCGGAATGTTCAAAGGTTGCAGCAAACCACCCTGGACCACTGAACTGGCCTTGCAACGCTGACACACATCGCATTCGCAAACAAATTTCTTCACTGAAGTAGTCATACTAGGCCAATACAAGTTTGCAGCCAATCGACGATACGTATGATAAAATCCCGAGTGACTACCCGAAGGAGTGGTATGAAATTCCTGTAACAAAAGGGGAATTAATTTCGGGGTTCAAACTCCCGTTCTTGCTTTGCGTATTGCCAAGGAATTCGCCGAGGGTTCCTTGCGTACCGCGAAGGCTTCATTTTTCAGTTTTTCGATTACGATTTCGTTAGTTTGATTTCGTTCGTGTTCGATTTGTAACGTCTATCTTAACATCTAGTTCATGTTTAGCACATTAGCACATAATGACACATATGTTTGTTTGTTTATTGATTGTTCACCAACGTTAGTGAGACTCGTGCGTGTTTCGATGATTCCTTGAAGTATCTTTGATAGTTCGTGTTCAATTTTACGCTTAGGAGATACGTACCAGTTGTGAGAAAAGCATTATATCTAAGGATTGAACATAATCAACATGTACCATAACTCAAAGGATCCCAACCTCGCAACGGGTACGTATCTCCTAAACGATCATTACGCTTCTGTATTGTTTGATACTGGAGCTGAAAAAAGCGTTATATCTAAGGATTTTAGTGAGATACTTTCCATAACCCCAACGCCCTTAGAGGTTAAATACACCGTAGAGGTAGCTGATGGTAAACTGATTGTAACCAAGCACATTCTGAAAGAATTCACTTTAGAGCTAGCGATCCACCACTACCAATATGACAGTAAAGCCCTTCGATGGAGGTAACCCAACTATGAAATCCATTGCTAAATCTTCCCATATCGCATCCGGATGTTCAAAGGTTGCAGCAGACCACCCTGGACCACTGAACTGGCCTTGCAACGCTGACACACATCGCATTCGCAAACAAATTTCTTCACTGAAGTAGTCATACTAGGCCAATACAAGTTTGCAGCCAATCGACGATACGTATGATAAAATCCCGAGTGACTACCCGAAGGAGTGGTATGAAATTCCTGTAACAAAAGGGGAATTAATTTCGGGGTTCAAACTCCCGTTCTTGCTTTGCGTATTGCCAAGGAATTCGCCGAGGGTTCCTTGCGTACCGCGAAGGCTTCATTTTTCAGTTTTTCGATTACGATTTCGTTAGTTTGATTTCGTTCGTGTTCGATTTGTAACGTCTATCTTAACATCTAGTTCATGTTTAGCACATTAGCACATAATGACACATATGTTTGTTTGTTTATTGATTGTTCACCAACGTTAGTGAGACTCGTGCGTGTTTCGATGATTCCTTGAAGTATCTTTGATAGTTCGTGTTCAATTTTACGCTTAGGAGATACGTACCAGTTGTGAGAAAAGCATTATATCTAAGGATTGAACATAATCAACATGTACCATAACTCAAAGGATCCCAACCTCGCAACGGGTACGTATCTCCTAAACGATCATTACGCTTCTGTATTGTTTGATACTGGAGCTGAAAAAAGCGTTATATCTATGGATTTTAGTGAGATACTTTCCATAACCCCAACGCCCTTAGAGGTTAAATACACCGTAGAGGTAGCTGATGGTAAACTGATTGTAACCAAGCACATTCTGAAAGAATTCACTTTAGAGCTAGCGATCCACCACTACCAATATGACAGTAAAGCCCTTCGATGGAGGTAACCCAACTATGAAATCCATTGCTAAATCTTCCCATATCGCATCCGGATGTTCAAAGGTTGCAGCAGACCACCCTGGACCACTGAACTGGCCTTGCAACGCTGACACACATCGCATTCGCAAACAAATTTCTTCACTGAAGTAGTCATACCAGGCCAATACAAGTTTGCAGCCAATCGACGATACGTACGATAAAATCCCGAGTGACCACCCGAAGGAGTGGTATGAAATTCCTGTAACAAAAGGGGAATGAATTTCGAGAGTTTAGGAATAAGTAGTCGGTTATGATAGTATAAAATATCATTCTGAATAGAATAGCTAGGGAATTTAGAGGGATTTAGAAGAATCTTTTGAGTGAGCTGTTGAAGGTTGCTGTCTTGTTTAGCCTCCTCTAACAATTGGGCCCCCTGTAGCCAAATGAGACTAGAAATGTGTTGAGAAAACATATCCGAATATGCCTTTCTCAACATTATGCTTAGGAGATACGTACCAGTTGCGAGAAAAGCGTTATATCTAAGGATTAAATATAATCAACATGCACCACAACTCAAAGGATCCAACCTCGCAACTGGTACGTAACTCCTAAACGATCATTACGCTTCTGATACTTGCCATAATCCCAATGCCCTTAGAGGTTAAATACACCGTAGAGCTAGCTGATGGTAAACTGATTGTAACTAAGCACATTCTGAAAGAATTCACTTTAGAGCTAGGAAACCATAAGTTTAAGATTGACCTCATACCAGTTACACTAGGAGCCGTGGTATATTGCGATGCCTAGATATAAGGACTCTGTTGCGTGTTGATGCAGCGAGACAAGGTGATCGCATACGCTTCTCGACAACTGAAAGTCCACGAGAAGAATTAAACCACCCATGACCTTGAACTTGGAGCCGTGGTATTCGCACTCAAGATCTGGAGACACTATCTGTATGGTACAAAGTGTAGTATACACACTGATCATAAGAGTCTCCAACATATATTCAAGCAGAAGGAACTGAACATGCGACAACGTCACTGGCTCACACTGCTAAACGACTATGAGTTTGCTATCAAGTATCACCTGGGAAAAGCCAACATTATGGCTGATGCCCTATGCCGGAAGAATACCTTGAAACCGAAGAGGGTACGAGCTTTACAACTCATCATTCATCCCAATCTCCCTGAACAGATACGTAGTGTCCAAGTTGAGGCACTGAAAGAAGAAAACGTAACTTAGGGGATTAGAGGAGCAATTAGAAGTAAAATCCAATGGCCTACATTACTTCATAGAATGCATTTGGGTTCCACATCTCGGGATCTTACGAGACCTTGTGATGGATGAGGCTCATAAGTCTCGATATTCCATTCACCCTGGATCAGATAAGATGTATCATGATTTGAAGATCCTTTATTGGTGGCCAAACATGAAAGCCGATATTGTCACTTATGTGAGCAAATGCTTGACTTGCGCCAATGTTAAGGTTGAGTACCAGAAATCGTCTGGATTACTTACACAACCAAAGATCCCCATGTGGAAGTGGGAACAAATCTCCATGGACTTCATTACCAAATTACCCTGTAAACCTAGTGGATGTGACACTATCTGGGTAATTGTGGATCGACTGACTAGGTCAGCACATTTCCATGCAATCAAGGAAAATGAAAAAAATGGAAAACTAGCCCGAATCTATGTCAAGGAAGTAGTCTCACGACATGGAGTTGCCAATCTCCATCATTTCTGATCGAGACTATAGATTCACTTGGAACTTCCGGAAATCATTGCAAAAGTCGCTTGGTACGCAGTTGGATATGAGTACAGCATACCACCCACAAACCGATGGCCAGAGTGAACGCACTATACAAACTCTCGAAGACATGCTACGAGCATGCGTAGTGGACATCGGCAACAGCTGGGAAACTCACCTACCGTTGGTAGAGTTCTCATACAACAACAGTTACCACACGAGCATAAAGTCAGCACCTTTTGAGGCCCTCTATGGCAGGAAATGCCAACCACCCATTTGCTGGGTGGAAGTGGGCGACAGTCAGCTCACTGGTCTGGAGCTAGTGCATGAAACAATCGAGAAGATTGTGCAAATCTGAAACCGTATGGCAGCAGCTCGCGATCGTCAAAAGAGCTATGCCGACAAACGCTGAAAGCGTTTGGAATTTCAGGTAGGAGATAGGGTCGTCATGAAAGTTTCGCTATGGAAAGGCGTCAGTCGTTTTGGGAAACGAGGCAAACTGAACGAACGGTATATTGGACCATTCGAGATCCTGAAGAGGATTGGTCCAGTGGCATACCAACTCAACCTACCAGCTGAACTCGATGGAGTTCACAACGTATTTCACGTCTCGAACCTGAAGAAGTGTTTATTTGATGAGATACTTGTGATCTCACTGGATGAAATCCATGTGGATGAACAACTATGGTTCGTGGAATAACCAGTAGAGATTATGGACCGTGAGGTCAAACAACTCAAGCAGAGTAGGATTCCGATTGTCAGAGTTCGATAGAACTCGAAATGCAGACCTGAATTCACGTGGGAATGTGAAGATCAGAACTTGTTGTATTCCATCTAATTATGTTTAATTAGATGCGTTAAACACAAACAAATGCGAAACGATAGTTCGAGGAACTATCGAATCGTACATTGCATATTGGTTTTGTAAACCAAGTGTGGGAAACACAAACACAAATGCAAAACAATAATTCGGGGTATTATTTGATTGTACATTACATGTTGAATATGTTTAATCAAGCATGCAAACATTTCAAGAAAATCGAACACGAACTATCAACGATAATTAGAGGAATTATCGAAGCAAACACGAGTCTCACGAACTTTGGTGAATAATCAATAAACAAAAAAACTTATGTGTCATTATGTGCTAATGTGCAAAATATGAACTAGACGTTAAGGATAGACGTTACAAATCGAACACGAACGAAATCAAATCAAGAAATAGAAAAACTGAAGAATGAAGCCTTCGTGGTACGCGAGTAACCCTCGGTGAATTCCTTGGCGGTACGCGAAGTAAGAGTGGGAGTTTGAACCCCGAAATCCTTGGCGGTACGCCAAGGCCATGCAACAAGGACCCTGGCGGTACGCGGCGTGTCTCCAGAGGAAAACTGATTATTTTAATCGTTGTGGTACGTCAAGGCCATGCAGCTTTGGGCTTGGCGGTACGCGACGGGTCCCAGAACTCAATAACTTTATAAAAGCAACCTCATTTCTTTTTACTAGGTGTCTCTACTCACCACACGACCTGCAACTGATAATACTCGACCAAAACTCCAACCAAACCTTCCTCAAACCTCTGTTGATCCATCCTAAGCCTCTCCACTTGCTTTTCTTGAAGATTGAAGCCATTGGAGCTCAAGAAAGGTGTTGGAAGCTAGCCAGAAGCAAGGATAAATGTCATCAACCACTTGAGGAGCTACGAGAAGATGTTCTAGCTCGAATCTACACTTCTAAGGTAGTTTTATGAGCTTATCTATAGTTAGATCGTATATGCAAAGTGTAAAAACGCACATGCAAGTGTGTTTGAACACATGCAACTCCTTGCGGCTCACATGCACGAATTTGTAATGATCTAGACATGTTAGACATGTTAGACATGTCTAGATGGTGTTAAATGCGTATTGAAGTGTTTAGAAACACATTTGGATAGTTGTATTTGTAAAATATGTGATTTCAATACCAGGTTACTATTTTTAGAAATTTTTGTAAATTAAAAGTGGGATTTTGATGTTATCATGTTTTGATGATTTTAGATTATTGAAATATGTTCAAAAATTATTTGTAAACATATTTGAGACTTTGATTTATGAAAATGAGCTTTCAAACGTACACTTTCCAAATAAGGAAACTTTATTTGGGCAAAATGGCATAAATAGTAATTATGCACACAAAGTATATTTTAAGTGTTTAATATATTTTTACAAACATACTAGAGGTATTAGTTTTATGTAATGGGATTTCATAACTACCCTTTCCTAAAATAGAAACTTTCCAAAAATGGTAACTTTGCAGAATTCAAAACTTTTACGACTTAATAAGATGACTTATGTGTAAGTGATACGAATAGAGTCGTAGGATGTATGATGACGTGCTACGAGCGTTTTAGTTTTATATAACACATAAACAAACTAAACACAACAAACGTGTCACCAACGATTCGTCGAGTCAACACACAAATACTTGGTTGAGCACACCGACACTTGGAGTTTTATGGGATACAACACACCACAAAACACATACTCACGACCTATATGATTATAGGTGGTCACTAGCAGGTTGCTAGCATTCGCTGTTTGCGAACATATAAACCGGAACTGCTTTACCAGGTGAATTCACGACCCCTTTTTATATTTTCTACCTTTGGGGGAGAAAACATTGCATTTTTAAACTGTTTTGAAGCAACTTCTTATTTTGGTTACATATGGACATGCTTTATCACTATGTATATGTGTAGCACACGTCACAACTCAAAGTCCTCACAAACACACCTCGGACCGTTAGTAGTGCGGGGCACCTAGCGTGGTACTCTTGAATAGTACTATTTTGGCCTGACAAGCCCTACCCATCGTGCCTGGGAAGACAACCCGACTAGAGGTTGGAATGTGTGCAAAATTGACAAAACACTTTGCCATTGTCTTATGTAACATCAGTGCCGGAAACGTAACCGGAATAGTGATTTTAACATTAACTCAGGTACAAACTATGTGTAATACATGTATACTATTATCATTTGATGTTTCACACAGAATTATTACACATTCATTTTAGAAACATGTTTCAACACCATGGTTTAATAGTCAGAATTTCATCTAACAACACAAAACTATTACGTGATTGTTAGTTAGGACTTTATTATGTATAGACGTATGTGAGGTTGTACAGAACAAAACAATAACGGATGTCGTTACGTGAATGCTAAACTGACGGATTATTCGTATAGATGACAATTTGTACAAATATATGAAAGTTTAACTTTCTGAATGATGTCTAATAATTAGAAAATCATATTGAAAAGTGTAGTTATTGTCGTGTTCATACGGGTGACGATCCGAACGAATACGCGCGACGGCTGTATGATTCGATTTAAACAGATAAATTTAACGTTTTTAGAAATTTAAAATAAACTGAAGATATTTAGTTAATTTACCAGGAATTACCACCAAAATTAAATTAATAAACTCTATTTTAGAAATCGTAACGATTCGTTACGAAAACGACCGAAAACGACTCTTCTACGTGAAACCGAGCAAAAACGAATGGACCCGAACGTGTCAGAACGCTAAAGAACAATTTAATGGCAATAAATGCCATTCATCTTCCCCAACTACTCACTCTCTCTCTTCATCCTGTCACTTTCTCTCTAGAACCCAAGCCTTGGAAACCTCGAATCTCACCAAATTAAGCCATTTTGGTGTTAAAACGACCACAACATCGTGTAGATTTTGAAAGTACAAGGAATCCAAGCTTGGAACCACCAAAAACATGGTAAATCCGAGCTCCAAGTTGCGAGTTTAGGGTTTTTCAACCCTTGGTTCGAACACCCACTTGAACAGGTTGAAACCACCATAAAACCCTCAGGAAACTGCACGAAATCACTTTAGGATGAGGTAGGAACCTGTAATACTCCATGATGTAGTCATATACCTGATAATGGAGACCTGCACAACCCCGGCTTCGAACCAGGCAAATCGGCCATCAGCTCGGCCGAATGGCCAGGAGCCGAAGGAATTAGCCAAGAGCCGAATGGGTCATGGGGTGAAGGGATCCGTACGAATGACTCCATGGCCGAAGGAACATCATCACTCGCATGACCACCTTCAGCCGGTCGGACATCACCATTCGCATGGCAGCTGTTCGCATGATCTTCATTCGTATGAACAGTCTTATTTGAAGGAAAGGGTGACGACAGAAGGGATTCTTTTGTGAACATGCCCTTGCATGAGAAATGTCCTGCTCACACCGCATGTGTGCATGGGAAAACATTAGGGTTTCGAGTGTGCAAGTTTATTGGGGGATTCCTCAATATTAAAGGTTTCTAACACAAGTTTTCTTTAACCAGTTAACACATAAACTAAGGTTTTAGGTAATTAGTAATTGTAAATGTGTGAGGATATCATATAATGTTACGTGTGGATGCTACCCGGATTGGCTTTCAAAGGTCAAAGTTACTAACCATAATGACTTTTGCAAACTATCATATGCTTAAACTAATATTGGAGCATAGGTATTGAAGCTTTTATTAAAGGAAAAGCCAAGTGATGAAACATTAATCGTAACAATAGTGGTGGGAGAACAAGATAAATACTAATTTAAAGATCAAGATATAAACTAAGCATTTGTGTGTTGGCTACATTGTGAACACCCAATACTTAGAAATTTTATGCGAACATCTATAACTACATTAGATTGTCCAATTGAACTTTCTAAGATGGGTTATATTAGATTGTATAATATACTAACTTATAATTTCTGTAAATAAGATAACTTATGTTTTAATTAAAATGAATGATTTATAAAATTCTTCATTTAGATGATTTAAAACACCTTAAATGAATTCTAAGCTAAATGTTTTACCACTTAAAACGAATTTTATAAAATGATGTTATACTTAAAAAGACCATGAATGTGATTAACTTAGACCTTATGTAAATAAGGTTTACAATGTGAATATCTATGGGGTAAGGGTTCATACATAGTACCTAACTTAGAAAACTTAGAGAAAATCATAGTAACACACTAGTAAGTTTAGGACACATAGTCGCACACCGAGACCAAAGCCCTATATACATCATCTTCGAACACTTATCGTATTCAAACCCTAATAAATTAACATAGGTACTAAAGATATTTAATCTACAAACAACGAGCGCGTATATCTTTGTGATTCATTACATAGCAACACATGTGAGTTCATTGCCCCTTTTCTAAACATTTTTGTTTTACAAACGCGGGGCTGAGAAGCATGCGTAAATTATTTTCCCATGGATTATATTTACTTAAATGCTTTTACTTCACGTATGTGTTACATGCGAAATCGTTATCCTAGATTCTGTCTAGGTAAACTATTTACGGGTTTACAAAATTAATTAATTACTCACCATGAGTAAGACAACTGTTTCAAAACAAAGAACTATTTTCAGAGATGTGTTTCAAAGAAACTAAGGATCTAAATCAACAAACTATTTTCAGTGACGAGTTTCAAAGAACTAAAGATCCAAATCAAAGAACTACTTTCAGTGTTGTGTTTCAAAGAACTAATGATCTAAACAAAGAACAATTCTAGGTGATTGTCAGTCGTATGCCAATCAAGACCACGTGTAAAACAACTGAAAGCCCCGACACATATAGTAGACTTTCATAGTCATGCTAATATGGGCACAAATCAAACAATCCAAATTAACTACGAGAAAACAGAGGTGAACAACGATCTAAGGATATCCTAAAGTCCCTACATATACAGTCGACCTGGAGGGTCATACTGATATGGCACATCATAAAGTCCCGACACAAACAGGTACACTCTTTTGGATCAAGCTTGATATGGGCCACGTGTGAGATGATACAGACTGGACACCACCAATAAACTAAGAATAGCTGATTGAGTTGACCAAGGCCAATCGTTATGTCTTAGACTGTATTGAGTGCCTACTTATTTATTTAATTAAGGATTTAATGTTATGTTTCCACAAATACTATGCTTGATCATGATTGTGTGATGGACATAAGGAATCAAAAGAATTTCTATTTTTATGGAACGACAAAAACATAGAACTAAAGAACTATTGTGTCGATGGTGTGGAATGAAACGCTTGATTATCATTAAAACCTATATGTTATGCAGTTCGGTGTGTGGTGGGCTGGTGGCTGGGCTGGCGGTAAGCTTGACCCTACATATGCCCTATATATAAGCATATTTGATTGGATAACATAGGTGGTTGTTGGTGAGTTTAAGGTTGTCATTTCGGGTGATCAGTGTTAACAGATTTTCAGGTTATTCAAATGTTGTGAATCAAAGGTATGGGATGAAACACTTGTTGGACCAAAAGAACCAATGAGCCTGATCAGAAAAACCTTAAAGTCTCATAGACACACAACAACTGAAGAAGAACACAACAGCTGAAGGCTACTTAAAGTGATACAAGATCTGAAGTGACACAAGATCTGAAGTTATTCACAACAGCTGAAGTGTTAGTCTTCAGATGTTGTGATGTTTGTTTTTGTCTTCAGTATTTTTCTTTCATTAGTTGTAAAAGTCTGATGAGTAGTTTACTCATCAGATGTTGTAGTTTGTTTCAGTAGTTTTAGTTAGTCAGACTTTGTAAGAGGATGTCTTCAGACTTTATGAAGATCCTCAGTAGTTTTGTTTATTTCAGTTGTTGTTTTATGTCTGTTAGGTGTCAACATCATGTGACATCATCAGACGTCACTGTTTCTATATAAGGACAGTTGACATATTGTTTTGTCAAGCGAAGTTAGCGAATTGAATGAAATATTAACATTTGCAGAATTCTCTCTCTATAAATTGTTCTGTACTGTTTTATTAGATTCAAAGTGTTCTTGCTAATTCTATGCTAATTCATCTCTGAATTCCGCTGCTATAATATAATATAGATCAAATGAGAACAACTGATCCTACAATTGGTATCAGAGCAGGTTAATCATTGATCGATTAAACAATTGATCTCTGAAACTGCTCATTTCAGTTCTCTGTTTGATCGAATTAGCCAATTAGTAAGAACTTGTTATAGATTGAAGTTTTCTGATAACTTCCGCTGATTTGTTTTTAAACATAGATTCGTTTGAATTAATTTGTGAGTTTGTGATTAAGTCATTTGAATTTTGTTGAAATTGATTGAATCTGAGAATATGTCGACTCCAAACAATGATCCGCACAACACAGGCTCCGCAACCAAGCCTCCGATGCTGGTTCGGAGTGAGTACAACATTTGGCAACGTAGAATGCTACATCACCTGTCAATTAACAGTGCAGGATGTTGGAAATCTGTAGTGCATGGTCCGTATAAACCCATGATCACTGATCCTGAAACTAAAATCATGATTCCTAAACCATCGGATATGTATTCAGATGAGGATATAAAATTGTTTGAAATTGATGCGAAAGCTCATGGTATTCTGGCCATGGCTTTGCCGAATGAGATATATTCGGGCTTGATGCATCATGACACTGCTCATGATCTCTGGGTTGCATTGAAAGAACAATTCGGTGGAACCGATGAGGTTTTAGCAAATACTAGAGAAATCCTTGCTCAACAGTATGAGACTTTTTCTCATAGAAAGGGTGAGTCATTGACTCAACAGTTTGAGCGGTTTTCTTGTCTGATTTCTGAATTGAAAATGGTTAAGCAGGAGTATACAAATAGTCAGATGAACAACAGATTCCTCAGATCACTGCCTGAGAGATGGGACACTTATACTATTGTCTTACGCTCTAATGCAAATCTAGAGAATCTATCTCTCACTATGGGAAACTCTTAACTTTTGAGAGAGAGGTAGAACATAAGAGAAAACTGTCTTCATCTGGCAAACTCACTGATGATTTCATTCCTGGCAATACTGCATTGATAGGTCAAGAGTCAGAATATACTGGGTCTGAGTGTTCTTATGATGAACATATTGACTTTTCTACTAATAGTGCTGAACATGCTTTTGTGGGAGTTGATGGTAATGCAGGTACATATGGTGATAATCTGTGTTTTGTGATGGATGATTTGAAGGGAATTCCAGATGATGATCTGGAGGAAATGGATATATTAAGTCAGATGGCCTTAATAAACATTAGATCTCAAAAATTTTTACAAAAGAACTGGAAGAAAATTTCCCGGATTAACTGGCAAAACCAAGGTTGGTTTTGACAAAGGGAAGTTGAGATGCCACAAGTGTCACAGGCTTGGTCATTTTGCTAGAGAGTGCAAATCCACTGGACCTAGTTCCTCTGCACCCTTTGTGACCTTTCCTAGCAATAACCCACAAAACAAAGGACAACAATCTTCTGGATCTGGTCAACAACAATTTTATCCAGCTCATTTTGTACCACAAAGTCCTATGCCTTATCCATATCCGTGTTTCTATATGCCACAACCAACTCATACTCCAGCACTAATACCTTCACAATCACCTGCTCTTCCTGAACCTAGCAAATCTCAAACAAATCAACAGCCTCAACAACAACATCAGAGTTTCTTCACCCCTGGAGTAGCTGATTGGAGTAGTTTACCTGATGACTTATCTGATTTCAATATGCAGCTGTACTCTGAAGCTGGTTCACATGGTGGAGACAACCCATTCGGGAATCTTGCTTTGATGGCTATAGATTCAACTGACACCTCAGGTCCAACTTCTTCAACATCCTAGGTATCATCTGAATCAAAAGCTAAGTTGTGTTCAGAATCATGTATTTCAGCATTTGCTTCCATTAGAGAAATAAATGTTGAATTAATCAATGAGAAGTTGGATTTAGAAAAGGCTATGACTAAGAATAAAACTGAATTTGAGAAAGTTTTGAATGAAAAAGAGTCTGAAATTTATAAACTCAAGTGTCAGTTGTCTGATGAAAAGGCTAGGGTGGAAGTCATGCTTGTAAAACACAATGATCTGAAACAAACACTTGCAGCAACCCAAGTAGAGTGTGAAAAATGGGTTGAGTCTTGCAAGGGGTTTGAGATGTTGTTAAACAAACAAACAACATCAAATGTGAAGTTTGGTATTGGATACAATCACACTGCCCCTCCAGCTGATTATACACCAAAAAATCTTGACTGTGAGTCTGAAGGAGACAGTGTATACCAATCCACCAAATCTTCAGAAAAGTCTGATGCTGAAGAATCATCTGAAAGTGAGTTAAGTGCATGCAAATCTGAGTCTGAAACTGTGGATATTGAAACATATTCTTATTCTATTGGATGTACAAATGTCATCCAGAGTGAAACATGTCAGGATAGTGTTTTAATTGAGATTGATCCTGATGAAAAAGTCTCAAATGAATTAAATTTAAAACTGATTGAGTCAGATGGGCATGGGAATGGAGAGAATGATGCAAGGCTTCTGATAAGCCAAAGTGTCTCATCAGCAGTTGTAAAAAAACTGGTAATGGTACAATTGCTGATGAGAAATGTATTGATAGACAAGTACTGAAGAAGAACTCTTCAGAGGTTGTCAAAGCATCAGTAGTTGTAACACAATCTACAAATACTGAAGCACCAAATGTACTGAAGAACAAAAATTCAGTATCTATGTCTTCAGTACTTGTAGGTACTCACAAGGAGAAACACAAGAGAGTGCCTTGTGAAGTTTGTAGGTTGTTCAATCATTCTTCTGATGAATGCTGGTACAGAAGAGGATCTAAATTAAATAAAATTAAGCACAAAAACAAGAACATAATCAAGATGAAAAATGAATTTTGTTCCAAGTTCGTACCAGAATCATCTGTAGGTTCAATATCTGGAAAACCCTCACAGGGAAATGAGTCAAGTAAATCCAAGAAAAGTAAAGGGGTTTTTCCAGATTCAAAGAAACAGCACTTGAAACCTTCTTCATTACCCAAAGAAGTTAAGGAAATGAAGCACAAAAATTTGATGTCAAGTATTGATGTTTCTAAGGAAATCAAAACTTTGACTCAAAACCAGCATCAATTGGTTATGATGTTGCAACATCTGCTAGGAAGAGCTAACCTAGTAGATGCCTCTGTTGCTTCATTTCATAAGAAGAAACCAAGGTCAAAAACCAAGGTTAAATCTTTTGAAAAGAATGATTCAAGTGTTGCTTCAAATGAAACTGTTACTATTGTTTCTTCATGTGATAACAGACCCAAAACCAAACTGGTTTGGGTCCAAAAGTCTAACTGAGTGTGCTCATGTATGCAGGGTCCTTCAGCATGCCAAAATAGCATCTGGTATCCATGCATATGACTGGGAGCAGATCTCTTCTTAATGACTATTTTACAGGAAGGAAGGGATTTGTTTCATTTGGAAATGATGCTAAGGGTTACATTATAGGAAAAGGATATGTGTCAAATGGTGAGATAAGGTTTGATGATGTGAATCATGTAGAGAATCTTAAGTATAATCTCCTGAGTGTTAGTCAGATGTGTGATAAGGGTCACATTTCTCTTTTCACCAAGCAAGACTGTAGGATACTGTCTTCTAAAGTGTTGCCTCTGATTGGCAAAGTTTTGGATGCATATACTCTTCTTAAAGCTAACAGGGTGGGAAAGGTTTATGCCTTTGATTTGTCAAAGAAAATTTCTGTTAGAGGTCATCCATGTTTATTTTCAAAGGCCTCTCTAAAGGAATCTAATCTGTGGCACAGAAGGTTGGGTCATGTAAATCTCAAAAACATGAATCAACTGGTGAAACATGGTCTGGTTCGAGGTCTTCCAATGAAGGATTTTAGTTGTGATGAAAATTGTACTGCTTGCTTGAAAGGGAAGCAACACAAAGTATCTTTTCCTCCAATTGGCGATACAAAATCAACTGCTTGTTTGCAAATGTTACATATGGATTTGTTTGGGCCAGTGAAGGTCATGAGTATGGCAAAGAAGAAGTATTGCTTAGTAGTTGTTGATGATTATTCCAGGTTTGTCTGGACCTTCTTCTTGCACTCAAAAGATGAGGTTGCTAAATCTATTATTCACTTTGTGTTGTATGTTGAGAAACAATATTCTCTTCCTGTCAAGTGTGTAAGGAGTGATAATGGAACAGAGTTCAGAAATCATATTCTGGATGAGTTTTATCTGTCAAAGGGAATCAAGAGGCAGTACAGCATCCCTAGAACTCCTGAACAAAATGGAGTAGTTGAAAGGAAAAATAGAACTTTAATTGAAGCTGCCAGAACAATGCTTGCTGATTCCGGCTTGCCATTGACTTTCTGGGCAGAAGCTGTCAATACTGCTTGTTATGTGCAAAACAGAGTTTTGGTGAATCAAAGATGGTTGAAAACACCTTATGAAGTGCTTCATACTTTGACCCCTTTGATTTCCTTCTTCAGAGCTTTTGGTTGTCCTCGCTATATCCTCAATACCAAAGATCCACTTAAAAAGTTTGACTCCAAAGTGGATGCAGGATATTTTGTGGGATATTCTTCAACTTGCAAAGCTTACAGAGTGTTTAATTGCAGAACCAAGATTGTTGAAGAAACTCTCCATGTAAAGTTCAATGAATCACCAAAAGATCCCATCCCACAAAACTCTGTAGAGATGTTTGATTTGGATATACTGCAATATGTTCCATATCAACCTCCAGCTGAGTCTGTTATTCTGGCAGATAATACATCAACAGCTGCTATGGGAAACTCACAAGGTAGTACTGATGATGATGATGATGTTAGTACTCACCTGTTCAGGTTTAGTGATACTCTGCCAAGGTCTGCTAAACCTGATGCTCCTCCTGCTCCAGTGGTTCCTCCTAATACAAATGCTGATGAAATTCTGGAATCTTCTACATCATTTGAAATTCCTGCTGAACTGTTCCCTGGATCTTCATCAACATCTGCAGCAACTGGACCTCCAGCAAACACTTGCACCGATCTTATTCCATATCAAGAACTGAAAGATCATCCATTATCTCAAGTTCTGGGTGACATTTCTGCTGGTGTTTCAACAAGAAGCCAATTGTCAAATTTCTGTCTCTATGCTTTATTTGTCAGTCAGCAAGAGCCAAAGAACTATCACATAGCACTCAGAGACAATGGCTGGGTGGAGGCTATGCAGTTGGAGCTATTGCAGTTCAAGAAACAACAAGTCTGGGAGCTGGTTCCATTACCTCAAGGTAAGTGTGCAATAGGCACTAAATGGGTGTTTAGGAATAAAACTGATGAAAATGGTCAAATAATTAAAAACAAGGCCAGACTGGTTGTACAGGGGTTCTCTCAGGAAGAAGGTATTGATTATGATGAAACTTTTGCCCCTGTAGCCAGACTGGAAGCAATTAGATTGTTTTTAGCATATGCTGCCTTACACAAACTAAAAGTTTTTCAAATGGATGTCAAAAGTGCTTTCTTATATGGTAAAATAAAAGAGGAAGTGTATGTGTGTCAACCACAAGGTTTTGAGGACAATAAACATCCTGATTGGGTGTACAAACTTGATAAAGCTCTTTATGGGCTGAAACAAGCACCTAGAGCCTGGTATGACACTTTATCCACTTTTCTCCTTCAAAATAATTTCACTAGAGGCTCCATAGATAAAACTTTGTTCATAAAGAAAGTAGGACAGCATAAGCTCCTTGTTCAAATTTATGTTGATGACATAATTTTTGCTTCATCTGATCCAAAGTTGTGTGCTGATTTTACTGAGTTAATGAAAAAGAATTTTGAAATGAGTGCCATGGGGAATTACAGTTTTTCTTGGGTCTTCAAATCAAACAAAGTCCTGATGGCATTTTCATTCACCAGTCCAAATATACAAAAGAGTTGTTAAAGAAATTTGATCGGCAAAACTGTAAAAATTGTTCTAACCCCATGAGCAGCACCACACAACTTGATGCAGATTTGAAAGGTAAATCAGTTGATGAAACACTTTATAGATGTATGATTGGTTCCTTGATGTATCTCACAGCATCTAGACCAGACATTATGTTTGCTACATGTGTTTGTGCTAGATTTCAGGCTGCACCTAAAGAATCTCATTTGATTGCTATTAAACGGATTTTTAGATATTTGCAGGGCACTCAATCACTGGGAATTTGGTATTCCACTGGGAATTCCTGCAAGCTGGTTGCTTTCTCTGATAGTGACTATGCAGGATGCAAACTTACCAGAAAATCAACTTCTGGTGGTTGTCAGTTTCTAGGAAAGTGTTTGGTTTCTTGGCAGAGTAAGAAACAAACATCTGTGGCTACATCCACAGCTGAAGCCGAGTACATTGCTGCTGCCAGCTGCACTTCACAAATTCTCTGGCTTCAGACTCAACTTTTGGATTATGGCATCAAAGAGTCTAAGACACCATTGTTAATGGATAGTGCCTCAGCTCTTTGTATTGTCAAGAATCCCGTTCAGCACTCTAGGACCAAACATATTGAAATCAGACATCATTTTATAAGGGATTGCTTTGAAAAGGGTCTGATTGGTCCAAAGTTTGTTCCTAGTGCTGATGAACTTGCAGATATCTTTACTAAGCCTTTAGAGACTTCAACTTTTCAAAATTTAGTTCTAAGGCTTGGTATGATGCAACTTGAATAAATTGGTTTTCACAATAATAAAATTCCATCCACCGGATAAAAAATTTTCAAAAATATATAAAAAAAAATTTTCCCCTTTGTCAAAACACAAAATTTTGTATCACCTTGCAACTCCTGATATTTTCAGTAAGTACTGATAAGTATCAGAAGTACTGATTCAAGGAAAGATCTGACCTTTACCAATATTATTAGTTAAATGTACTGATGGGTTTTGGGTGACAAAGTATTGAAGGTCAAAAATATTTCACAAATACTGATGAACAACTTTTGTCACAAGTTCTGATGACCATTTTTTCACAAAATCTGATGAGAAAATCTGATGTTTCACAAAGTCTGATGAGCAACTGATGAAAACAGCTGATGAACAACCAATGTCGACAACACTTGATGAGTAAACGTACTCTTCAGATGTTTCAACCACTGCTGTTTTCTCTCTGTAACATCTGAAGAATAAAATTCCAATCCTTCAGTCTTCTATTAAAACCAAATCTTCTTCAGTTGTTTCATTACCACTTCATCAGAACTTTCCATCTTTTTCAAAAACCTATCTTCCCTCTCAAGTCTCTGCTTCCATGGCGACAATGAACCTTAAACCTCGTCACAACTCCGTTGCATATCTCACGAAATCCTCTTTCTGGTCCAAATTTGATGAAGCAGTCGATCTTATGAACGCATCCCAATTCCAAACCGCTTTTCTTATCAATCCTACACTCTATGTTGAATCTCTTCATCAATTCTGGACTAATGTGGAACTCATAAATGTCGGTACCGGAGTAATCTCACTCCGATCCACAGTGAATGGACACAATGTTCATGTGAGTCCAGCAGAACTAAGGGAGGTTCTCAGTCTGGATGATGCTAATCTGGTCACTACATTTCCAAAGAACCTCACTGATCTCTGTTTTACAAGTCACGAATACCAGGGTGACTTGAGTGACTCCACTCTTTACAAGAACATTTCAACGACCCTGAACGTCTCATCTTCCATATGATCAACATCTGTTTGGCTCCAAAATCATCTTCATGGGACCAGATGTCCTCAAGGTGGCAGCAGGTACTTTTCTCTATTCTGGAATCACAAAAACTTAATTTTTCACAAATTTTATTTTCAGAATTAACTGAACATGCTGCTAAACCTGTTTCCACAAGATGGCTTCTTTACCCACGTTTTATAATGGCCATCATTGAAAAACAATTAAAACAAGAAGGCCTTGTTGGTCAGGGAATCTCTGCTCCAGCAGTTTTTCAAAATCCCAATCCAAATCCAAAGTCCCCACCAAGTCACTTTCCAAAAAGCCCAAAAAGGTTGCTCAGGGAGATGAGTCCCCTGAGTCTGAACCTGCCTCACCAAGGCATACTATGCCCACTGGCCGTAGTCAGCCAGTGGTGCACCAGACTCCACCAGCTGATACCGCCCAAGGTTCCTCTCAACAGGAACGTGGTGCAACTTTTGAAGGGGTAGACACTCATCTAGAGCCTCTTTCATTTGAAAAGGTTTCTATTGAACAGCACCATTCTCCCCGGGTGCACTCTGCTTCAAAGCCTACCACTACTGAAACCACTCAACAAAGCCCCACATTTGTTATTGAACAAATCCTGGATCAGCTTAACACTCCAATCCCTACCCAGACACCTATTACCACTGGGATTAACTCCAACATTGAGGGGGAGGATCAATGTGTTTCTGATAACCCACAGGATTTTGACTACAATATCAGATCTCCTAGTGTGGACAGAGAGATTCTGATTTCTGCCAGGGCTGCTACTTCATCACCTCCATCATTTGGAGTGATTGATAGTAGTAACATCTCTAAGACCCTGCCAGAGGCAACAACTGATGAAGGGTTTATCCCTGAGGTTGGAAGTCCCCAGTACCAAGAACAAGGGGCACCTGAAAATGTTGAGCCACACTCAACTCAGGTTAATCCTGATACTTTCAGGAGGTCAGATGATTTAGCCAAGGCTAGTGATGACCACAGGACCTTATCTGATGTTCTAAAACAGAACATGCTTCTTGAGGCTGAGGTCTGCAGACTCAATGAGCTGCTCACCAAGATGTCCAAGGACAAAAGTCCATCTGCCCTTTCAAACCCACAGATGGCACCTTCAAGTCTTGAAGGTCCCCAAAACACTTCCTCCACAACTCAACAACCAAATAAACCTCCAGCCTCTGCTTCAGGCACTAATCCTTTGGGTTCAGGCCCCCCAGAGGCATTAGTTGCTGCTTTTCTCACTGCCCTACCTCTCATCACTCCTTTGTTAAAGAATATAATTGCCCAAGCTCTTGATGAGAGGCTTCCATCCCACACTCAACTTCAGAAAATGATTGATGATGCAGTTGATGCAAAACTTTCTAGCTTTCAAACTCCTTCTTCCCCTGCAGCCAAAAAGGGGGAGTTAGTGAAAGATTCAGCAGCTGTGAGAGAAAGATCAAGAAATGAGGAGGAGGAAGATGCTTCTGAAAAGTCTCCAGTTATACAAGTCACTTATAAGAGACAGAAGAAGACAAAGGCTATTAATGTTGAGAAGGAGGATGCAACAGCTGAACCTGAAATGCAATCTGAAGATCAAGAGATTGAAACAGAGGATGATCAGGCAAAGGATGATCAAGATCATATGATTGGGGTGGAGAAGGCTGGTAATGATCAAGAACCTGAAGTATCTGAGGTACAAAAAGAACAAGTCAGTCCTTCTACCCATTCAACTCAACTTATTGCTGATGATGCACCTCCCAAGAAAAGGAGAATGTTAAGAGTTCAAGAAGAAGAAGAAGATACTGATGAAGAAGACAAGCTTCCAATTTCTACTGTTCTGCAAACAAAAGTCCATAATCCTGAGTCTTCAAAAGCTGGTTCAGAACAAATGGCTCAGAAAAGGATAGTCAAGTTGCCAGATACTTATGTACCAGAAAAGGGGTTGGTCTTTGGTCAACATCTCAAGATAACTCCAGAATCTCAGAGACTAGATATAAAGATTAAACTTGAAGAAGAAGAGAGTCAGAAGAAACATGATGAAAATATTCTGAGGTTAGTTGATAGAGAGTACCCTCAGACATCAACAATCATAGCAATGAAGAAAGAAGCACAAAGGTTGTATGCTCTGAGGTTTACCTATCAATATCGAAAAGAACAAATCAGGATGTGGCCTGATCCAAGGGTGATAGACAGAATTCACAGAAGAGATGCTCCAGCTGCATACACAAGAAGAATCAAAAAGGTAATCAGTGCTGATATAATGTTGGGATCTGTGCTTGATCCTTGGGAAATAATAGGAGATTTTAAAAGTGTTTACAACTCTGGATTGAAAGCTCCTAAGTTTCTAGAGAATAAAATGATCAAGAAAGGTTTAGTGTATGGGAAATTGGAAGGAGTGAAACAGAATGAGTTATCACTATTCTTAGACGGAAAGCATCCAGATGAATTTGTATACAGAGAAATCACAAGGGTGGAACTCTATGATGGGACAATGGCCAGGTACTTATCTGAGTATTATGGGCCTGAGTCATTCTTTGAAGGAGAACCAGAAAGGCTTACACCTGAAGAGAAAATTAGTCTGTTGGAAGCATATGTCAGGGAGTCTTTTAGACTCATTTATGATCAGTAGCTTCAATGAGAGGGGTAAATGCTCATAGTCCATTTCCCCAATGGAGTTCCCTCTCATCCTTTGCCATTCAGATTTTCAGAAGCTGCTGATTGCCAGGCCTGTACTTAGTTGGTCATTTTGAAGCTGATCTCAAAGAAAAAGACAAGATCTTTCAGCCTGGGAAACCAAAATAAGTGAGACAGTTAATAATTAAAGGTTTTGGCTGCATTGGTTCTGGGGGAGTTTGTTGGACCGAAAGAACCAATGAGCCTGATCAGAAAAACCTTTAAGTCTCATAGACACACAACAACTGAAGAAGAACACAACAGCTGAAGGCTACTTAAAGTGATACAAGATCTGAAGTGACACGATCTGAAGTTATTCACAACAGCTGAAGTGTTAGTCTTCAGATGTTGTGATGTTTGTTTTTGTCTTCAGTATTTTTCTTTCATTAGTTGTAAAAGTCTGACGAGTAGTTTACTCATCAGATGTTGTAGTTTGCTTTCAGTAGTTTTAGTTAGTCAGACTTTGTAAGAGGATGTCTTCAGACTTTATGAAGATCCTCAGTAGTTTTGTTTATTTCAGTTGTTGTTTTATGTCTGTTAGGTGTCAACATCATGTGACATCATCAGACGTCACTGTTTCTATGTAAGGACAGTTGACATATTGTTTTGTCAAGCGAAGTTAGCGAATTGAATGAAATATTAACATTTGCAGAATTCTCTCTCTATAAATTGTTCTGTACTGTTTTATTAGATTCAAAGTGTTCTTGCTAATTCTATGCTAATTCATCTCTGAATTCCGCTGCTATAATCTAATATAGATCAAATGAGAACAACTGATCCTACAACACTTAATCATCACTAGGAACAATATATCATGTGGTTTGGTATGTGGTGGGCTGGTGGCTGGGCTGGCGGTAAGCTTGACCCTACATATGCCTTATATATAAGCATACTGAATTAGATGGTATAGGTGGTTAATGGTGAGGCTATGGTTGTCAGCTGGTCAGGTTTGTACAAAATCTATTTCTAAACTAAAATATATGAACTCACCAACCATATGTTGACTTGATCTTTTTCCATGACTTCTTAGGTGACGAACATGTCTGACTAAGAAGTTTATGTTTTTGACTAGGATGCCCAGATAGAGGACCTAGCATTTTGGACGTGCATATTTTTGAACATCATTATATAGCTTATTTTGCATATCTTGATCATATACAAGATAAAAGAATTATGATGCTGATAGTAGATTTACATTGTTAAATTATGAACGAACTGATGTAATTTAACTTTGTAATTCTATTTTATTTAGCATTTTGTCAATATATATCATGTGCAAGGTAAACAATCTGATCATCACGATTATCATTCCTGATATCGCGCCCCGGGACCTTTCCGCCCAACAGGACACACGATCTGGCCCGCCGGCTCGGGGTGTGACAGATTGATATCAGAGCCATGGTTATAGAGAAATATAGGTCATTTATTTAAACGGTTTGGCCTAGAATATAACCTAGGGACCCTTCATGTAGAGAACACAGGACTTAGGAATTTACTTGCATCGTGTCTTCTGCATTCGATCATTTCACTAACCAATACATTGTTGGTTGTAATCAGAATGCCGCCAAGAAGACCACCTCCTCTATTGACTCCACCACCACCGCCACCTCCTCCTCCACCTCCTCCTACCCCACACACTCCACCTCCAGACGCGAACGCGAATCTGAATCTGGATCCTGCCACTGTGGCATTAGCCACCTTACTGAGCAGTCAGCTGACTAACCAGCTGAAAGAGGTGGTCCCGGATACGATCAACCGTATTCAGAACAACAGTAACAACTCCGGGCATTCATCGGGAGAAGCCAGTGGGAATACTGGCAGTGCTTCTAACTACTCCTACAAGTCATTTATGGGATGTAAGCCGCCTAGTTTCAACGGTACGAAGGGAGCCGTTGGTTTAATCCAATGGATAGAGAAGATCGAGACTATTCTGGACATTAGTTGTCCAGAGTACCACAAGGTTCGCTACTCTACAGGATCATTTAACAAGCGAGCCTTAACTTGGTGGAACTCACAGATCAAGGCTCGAGGAAAAGAAGAAGCAATGGCGATGCCATGGGAAGATTTAAAGACTTTACTGAGGAATGAATTCTGTCCCAAGAATGAACTACAAAGGATGGAAACTGAACTGTCAACCATGTGATGAAAGGAGCTGATTACATGGGGTATACTACTCTCTATCATGAGTTGGTAGCATTGGTTCCAGATATGGTACCAACACTGGAGAAAAGAATTGACAGGTATGTAGGTGGACTGCCCGCCTGCATATAGAGTTTGGTCATTGTTGCAAACCCTGTCACATTGGAGTCTACTATCAGCCTGTCAGGAAAACTTATTGACGTGATGGTAGCATCTAGAACTTTAAAGAAAGAAGCTAACACAATCAAGAATCGGGAGGAATCATCAAGGAAACCCACTCACCACCCCAAGAAGAAAAAAAAGGTCATCAAAAACTATACAATGGCCACTCCACTCAGCCAAGTAGCTGTTGCACCACAGAACCACCACAAGAAACCCTACACCGGCACGAATCCTCTGTGTGCCAATTGTCAGTACCATCATGCCGTTAATACTCCTGCAAGCACTACACGGGGTGTGGATGGAAGGGGAATTGGGTCCTACAATGTAGGATGGCACCCACTTAGGCAGTAAACAATGCTGCTTTAGCTCTCCCTCCACACAACAATCAGAACCAGAACAATGGTGGATGCTATAACTGTGGTGAAATTGGCCACTTTTCAAAGAACTGCCCAAAGAAAGTACAACCGGCAGTCCAAGCACCACGTGGAAGAGCTTTTGCTATAGGAGCTCCAGCTGCTTGTCAAGACCCGAACGTGGTCACTGGTACATTTCTCTTACATGACTTTTATGCATTTATTCAGTTTTACACTGGTGCGGATCAGAGTTTTATCTCGACCGACTTTGCATGCCAACTTAACCAGGTTGAGGAACTTTTAGATGCCCCTTACATTTTAGAAGTAGCGAATGGGAAGCAAATCACAGTTAGTACTGTATAGAGAAAGTGCCCATTAACACTTAACGGTCAAACATTCACCATTGATTTGATACCGATGGACTTGGGTAGTTTTGACATCATTGTCGGGATGGATTGGCTATCACTCAACATGGTGGAATCCATCTGTTCCGAAAAGCTGCTTCGAATTCCATTGACGAACGATCATGTGTTGAAAGTTTGAGGGGATCAAGCAAAACGTAGTGTCAAAATCATATCTTGCATAAAGGCGGGTAAGTGTCTACAGGAGCAGTGCGAAGATTTTATGGGTCATGTGGTGGAAAAAGAGAAAGACAAGATCAAGATTGAAGACGTGCCAGTAGTAAGGGAGTATCCAAAAGTATTTCCTGATGATCTACCCGGTTTGCCAGCGGCACGACCGGTAGAGTTCCGTTTTGACTTAGTTCCTGGCGCAACTCCTGTTTCTAAATCTCCTTATTGGTTAGCTCCTTCTGAGATGCAGGAATTGTCAAATCAGCTACAGGAGTTACTAGATAAAGGTTTCATCCGACCGAGCTACTCACCATGGGGAGCTCCGGTTTTGTTCGTGAAAAAGATGGATGGATCCTTTCGGATGTGTATAGACTACAGAGAGCTGAACAAATTAACCATCAAGAATCGATATCCATTACCGAGGATTGATGATTTGTTTGACCAACTACAAGGAGCACAATACTTCTCGATGATTGATTTATGATCCGGATATCATCAACTCAGAGTTCAAGAAGAAGACATACCAAAGACGACTTTCCGAACCAGGTATGGGCACTATGAGTTTATGGTGATGCCCTTCGGATTGACAAATGTACATGCGGTTTTCATGGACCTCATGAACCAAGTGTGCAAGCCATATCTGGATCAGTTTGTCATTGCCATTATTGATGACATACTTATTTATTTCTAGAGCAAAGACGAACATTAGCAACACCTCAAGAAGATCTTGGAGATGTTGAAGAAGGTACAACTCTATGCCAAATTCTCCAAGTGTGAATTTTGGCTAAAGGAAGTTCAGTTTTTGGGTCATGTAGTCAACAGTGAAGGGATACATGTGGACCCGGCCAAGATCGAGGCAATAAAAACTGGGATACTCCGAAGACACCGGCTGAGATACGATCTTTTCTAGGACTAGCAGGTTATTATAGAAGATTTATTTCAAACTCTTCTAAGATAGCCTTGCCTCCCTCCAAGTTGACTCAGAAAAATGAACCGTTTGTTTGGGAGCAGAAACAAGAAGATGCTTTCCAGACTTTGAAGCAGAAGTTATGTGATGCTCCAATCCTATTTCTCCTAGAGGGTACTGATGACTTTGTAGTGTATTGTGACGCTTCCCATCAGGGACTCGGTTGCGTATTAGTGCAACGAGACAAGGTTATCGCATATGCATCGAGGCAGTTGAAGATTCATGAGAAGAACTACAAGACTCATGATCTGGAACTGGGAGCAGTAGTCTTCGCACTGAAGATTTGGAGACATTACCTGTACGACACCAAGTGTACCATCTTCACTGATCACAAAAGTCTACAACACATTTTTGATCAGAATGATCTCAACATGCGACATCGTCGTTGGGTTGACCTTCTAAACGATTACGACTGTGTGATCAAGTACCATCCGGGTAAGGCAAATGTTGTAGCAGATGCTTTAAGCCTGAAGGAGCGGGTTAAACCCCTGCTTGTAAGAGCAATGGGGATGACCATGCAGACAAGTCTACATGACAAGATTTTACAAGCTCAACAGGAATCAATGGAACGGGGAAATCTGAAGAAAGAACTTGATTGTAGAGTAGAGCGACAATTTGAAACAAAAGCTAACGGGATTATCTACTACCAGGATCGTGTATGGATTCCTGCGGTAGAGGAATTGAGGAAACTCATCTTTGATGAAGCACACAAAACCAAGTACTCAGTGCATCCAGGCGCCAATAAAATGTACCAAGATTTACAGGGATTTTATTGGTGGCCGGGAAAGAAGAAGGACATAGCCGAGTATGTCGGCCGATGCCTTACGTGTGCAAAAGTATAGGCGGAACACCAGAAGCCGTCAGGTTTACTGGAACAGCCTGAAATCCCTCTATGGAAGTGGGAACAAATAGCTATGGATTTCATTACCAAGCTACCCCGCACTTCTAGCGGTTATGATACAATTTGGGTTATCATCGATTGGTTAACAAAATCTGCACACTTCTTGCCAATGCGTGAAACCTTCACGATGGATAAACTAGTAAGATTGTACATCAACGAGATAGTGGAACGTCACGGTGTACCACTGTCTATCATTTTGGATCGAGACAGCAGATTTACATCGAGGTTCTGGCAATCATTGCAGAAATCTCTAGGGACGCACTTGAACTTAAGTAGGCTTACCATCCACAGACGGACGGTCAAAGTGAACGTACGATATAGACCCTAGAGGACATGTTGAGAACATGTGTTTTGGATTTCGGTGGGAATTGGGACTCTCATTTGCCACTGATCGAATTCTCCTATAATAACAGTTACCATAGTAGCATCGGATGCGCACCATTCGAGGCTCTGTATGGTCGAAGATGTCGGTCACCGATCTGTTGGACTGAAGTTCGAGATAATAGAATAAGTGGGCCAGAGCTTATTCATGAAACTACCGATAAGATCGCTCAAATTCAACAAAGGCTACAACAACCAGAAGCAGACAAAAGAGCTATGCTGACAAACGACGCAAGCTGTTGGAATTTCAAGTGAGAGACCGTGTCATGTTAAAGGCATTAACATAGTTCGTTCGGAAAGAAAGGAAAATTAGCACCACGATACGTGGGACCGTTTGTGATCGTTGAACGAATTGGTCCTGTGGTGTATAGACTGAGATTACCGGATGAACTCAGTGGTGTGCATGACGTGTTTCACGTCTCGAACCTAAAGAAATGCCTTGCGGACGAATCACTTGTCATACCAGTGGAGGAAATTCAAATGGACGAACAACTACATTTCATCGAGGAACCTTTGGAGATTATGGATCGCGAAGTTAAACAACTAAAGCGAAGTCGTATCCCAATCATCAAGGTTCGATGGAATTCAAAGCGTGGGCCCGAGTTTACTTGGGAACGCGAGGATCACATGAAGTCCAAGTATCCCCATCTGTTTACAGAGGAAGCTGTACCAGCTAATGATTCTTAAATTTCGGGACGAAATTTCTCTAACAAGGGGAGACTGTAACATCAGTGCCGGAAACGTAACCGGAATAGTGATTAGAACAGTAACTCAGGTACGAACTATGTGTAATACATGTATACTATTATCGTTTGATGTTTGACATAGAACTATTACACATTCATTTCAGAAACATGTTTCAAACCATGGTTTAATAGTTAGAATGTCATCTGACAACACAGAACTATTACGTGATTGTTAGTTAGGACTTTATTATGTATAGACGTATGTGAGGTTGTACAGAACAAAACAATAAAGGATGTCGTTACGTGAGTGCTAAACTGACGGATTATTCATATAGATGACGATTTGTACGAATATATATAAAAGTTTAACATTCTGAATGATGTCTAATAATTAGAAAATCATATTGAAAAGTGTAGTTATTGTCGTGTTCGTACGGGTGACGATGCGAACGAATACGCACGACGACTTTACGATTCAATTTAAACAGATAAATTTAACATTTTCAGAAAATTGAAATAAACTGAAGATATTTAGTTAATTTACCAGGAATTACAACCAAAATTAAATTAATAAACTCTATTCTAGAAACCGTAACGATTCGTTAGGAAAACGACCGAAAACCGACGCTTCTACGTGAAACCGAGCAAAAACAAACGAACCCGAACGAGTCAGAACGTTAAAGAACAATTTAATGGCAGTAAATGCCATTCATTTTCCGCACTACTCACTCTCTCTCTTCGTCCCGTCACTTTCTCTCTCTAAATTCTCTCTCTAGAACCCAAGCCCTAAAAACCTCGAATCTTCACCAAATCAAGCCATTTTGGTGTCAAAACGGCCACAACATCGTGTAGATTGTGAAAGTACAAGGAATCTGAGCTTGGAACCACCAAAAACGAGGTAAATCCGAGCTCCAAGTTGCGATTTTAGAGTTTTTCAACCCTTGGTTCGAACACCCACTTGAACCGGTTGAAACCACCATTAAACCCTTAGGAAACTGCATGAAATCACTTTAGGATGAGGTAGGAACCTGTAATACTCTATGATTTAGTCTTAAACCTGATAATGGAGACCTACACAACCCCGGCTTCGAACAAGGTGAATGGGCCATCAGCTCGGCCGAATGGCCAGGAGCCGAACGAATTAGCCAAAAGCCGAATGGGTCATGGGGCGAAGGGATCCGTACGAATGACTCCATGGCCGAAGGAACATCATCATTCGCATGACCACCTTCAGCCGGTCGGACATCACCATTCGCATGGCAGCTGTTCGCATGATCTTCATTCGTATGAACAGTCTTATTCGAAGGAAAGGGTGACGACAGAAGGGATTCTTTTGTGAACATGCCCTAGCATGAGAAATCTCCTGCTCACACCGCATGTGTGCATGGGAAAACATTAGGGTTTCGAGTGTGCAAGTTTATTAGGGGATTCCTCAATATTAAAGGTTTCTAACACAAGTTTTCTTTAACCAATTTAACACATAAACTAAGGTTTTGGGTAATTAGTAATTGTAAATGTGTGAGGATATCATATAATGTTACATGTGGATGCTACCCGGATTGGCTTTCAAAGGTCAAAGTTACTAACCATAAAGACTTTTGCAAACTATCATATGCTTAAACTAATATTGGAGCATAGGTATTGAAGCTTTTATTAAGGGAAAAGCCAAGTGATGAAATATTAATCGTAACAATAGTGGTGGGAGAACAAGATGAATACTAATTTAATGATCAAGATATAAACTAAGCATTTGTGTGTTGGCTACATTGTGAACACCCAATACTTAGAAATTTTATGTAAACATCTATAACTACATTAGATCGTTCAATTGAACTTTCTAAGATGGGTTATACACAAGACGATTCAAGGACTACGGATGACAAAGAAATAACGGAGAACTTAGGGTTAATCTAGTGAGGTTAAGCTAAGTTCTAACATACTAACTTATAATTTCTGTAAATAAGATAACTTATGTTTTAATTAAAATTAAATGATTTATAAAATTCTTCATTTAGATGATTTAAAACACCTTAAATGATTTCTAAACTAAATGTTTTACCACTTAAAACATATTTTATAAAATGATGTTATACTTAAAAAGACCATGAATGTGATTAACTTAGACCTTATATGAATAAGATTTACAATGTGAATATCTATGGGGTAGGGGTTCATACGAAGTACCTAAGTTAGAAAACTTAGAGAAAATCATAGTAACACAGTAGTAAGCTTAGGACACATAGTCGCACACCGAGACCAAAGCCCTATATATGTCATATTCGAACGCATATTGTATTCAAACCCTAATAAATTAACATAGGTACTGAATATATTTAATATACAAACAACGAGCGCGCATATCTTTGTGATTCATTACATAGCAACATAGGTGAGTTCATTGCCCCTTTTCTAAACATTTATTTTACAAACGCGGGGCTGAGAAGTATGCGTAAATTATTTTTCCTTGGATTATATTTACTTAAATGCTTTTACTTCACGTATGTGTTACATGCGAAATTGTTATCCTAGATTCTGTCTAGGTAAACTATTTACAGGTTTATAAAATGAATTAATTACTCACCATGAGTAAGAAAACTGTTTCAAAACAAAGAACTATTTTCAGAGATGTGTTTCAAAGAAACTAAAGATCTAAATCAACGAACTATTTTCAGTGACGAGTTACAAAGAACTAAAGATCCAAATCAAAGAACTACTTTCAGTGTTGTGTTTCAAAGAACTAGTGATCTAAACAAAGAACAATTCTAGGTGACTGTCAGTTTTATGCCAATCAAGACCAAATGTAAAACAACTGAAAGCCCCAACACATATAGTATACTTTCATAGTCATGCTAATATGGGCACAAATCAAACAATCCAAATTAACTACAAAAAAACATAAGTGAACAACGATCTAAGGATATCCTAAAGTCCCAAAATTTACAGTAGACCTGGAGGGTCATACTGATATGGGCACATCATAAAGTCCCGACACATACAGGTACACTCTTTTGGATCAAGCTTGATGTGGGCCACGTGTGAGATGATACATAGTGGACACCACCAATAAACTAAGAATAACTGATTGAGTTGACCAAGGCCAATCATTATGTCTTAGATTGTATTGAATGCCTACTTATTTATTTAATTAAGCATTTAATGTTATGTTTCTACAAATACTATGGTTGATCATGATTGTGTGATGGACATAAGGAATCAACAGAATTTCTATTTTTGTGGAACGACAAGAACATAGAACTAAAGAACTATTGTGTCGATGGTGTGGAATGAAACGCTTGATTATCATTAACAACAATATGTTATGTAGTTCGGTATGTGGTCGGCTAGTGGCGGGGCTGGCGGTAAGCTTGACCCTACATATGCCCTATATATAAGCATATTTTATTGGATAACATAGGTGGTTTTTGGTGAGGTTAAGGTTGTCATTTCGGGTGATCAGTGTTAACAGATTTTCAGGTTATTCAAATTTTGTGAATCAAAGGTTTGGGATGAAACGCTTAATCATCACAAGGAACAGTATATCATGTGGTTTGGTATGTGGTGGGCTGTTGGCTAGGCTGGCGGTAAGCTTGACCCTACATATGCCCTATATATAAGCATACTGAATTAGATGGTATAGGTGGTTAATGGTGAGGTTAAGGTTGTCATCTGGTCAGGTTTGTATAAAATTTATTTCGATACAAAAGTATATGAACTCACCAACCATGTGTTGACTTGATCTTTTTGCATGACTTCTCAGGTGATGAACATGTCTTACTAAGAAATTTATGTTTTTGGCTAGGATGCCCAGATAGAGGACCTAGTATTTTGGACGTGCATATTTTTGAACATCATTATACAGCTTATTTTGTATATCTTGAGCAGATACAAGATAGAAGAATTATGATGTTGATTGTAGATTTACATTGTTAAATTACGAACGAAACTGATATAATTTAACTTTGTAATTCTATTTTATTTAGCATTTTCTCAATATATATCATGTGCAAGGTAAACAATCTGATCATCACAATTATCATTCCCGATATCGTGCACCGGGACCTTTTCGCCCGACGGGACACACGATCCGGCCCGCCGGCTCGGGGTGTGACATCTTGTGTGATGGACATGGCGGGAGGCATGCGGTCAGCTTCGGTTTTGAACCCACATATAATATAATTCTATTGACTAGCTATCAATCGGTATTGCATCGTAATGATATGTATTACTGTAAACACTTAATTTAAACATTTGATGTTTCTTGCTTATGTAAAACCTGTGCTCTCACCAACCTTTGTGTTGACCTTTTACTAGCATGTTTTCTCAGGCTACTAAGGTACGCGTACAAGGAATAGGATGCTAGGATGGAGTCCATGCATCTACTTTAGTGTCTTCAGCTATTGAACATTCAATATTGATTCTGTTTTGCGTTGCTAAAGAACTTAAACCACTTCGGCAACTATTACTATGTACTGATTTGAAAACGATTTTAACTTTAGCTTTCGCAACTTATGAATTTAAAACTGTTTTGATAACTTATACATTAAACTTCTGCAAATCTAATTTTACAAACTGTTTTATCCAAGTTATTGGATGTACGTATGCAACTAGAGATGTAGGTCTCGCAACTGTAACGGGAGACTGCGATCCTGCAGAGACCATGAACGGTCTTACGTCGCGCCCTCGGAAAGGCCGGGAAGGCCAGAGTGCGACATCTAACTTCTTTTAATGGGAACCATTCTCCTTCTTCTAGATCTTGATCAGGAATATCATCAACATCTTCTGATAGTGGTGCAAAATGATGCTCTTTTTTAGTTAACCTTGGATCAATATCAAGAACATAATCACCATCATCTTGATCATCATATCCAAGGTCATCATCATCAATGTCTGCAAGAGCATCAATCATGAAATCATCTTGATCATTGTCTTGATCAGCAAATAAACTATCAACAAAATCTGCTTCTAGAACTTTCCCTTTGCCTTTATCATCTGCTCCCACTGGTGTTGAAGTTTGACCAACTAGCTCCCCCTGAGATATCACTCCTTCCTTGTTTACAGTCACAGGATCATTTCCAGGGGATGGACCACCTTGTTCATCTTTATCATCATCATCATTCCTTGGTCCTGTGTAATCGCTTCAGCTCGACAACTAGTCTCCCCCTGAGCTGAAGGATTCATCATATGGGCCTTAAGTCCTTGAATTTGAGTATAATGATCCTTGAAAACTTGAAAAGCATTATCATGAAGAGACTTGATAATCCTTTCCATGTTTCCTAATTTTGCATTCAGTGTAGCACAAGAAGCTAAATCCATCTTATTGACCCCGTGCTGATAATCCTTACTAGCTGCAACTTCAGCTTGTAAAGCATCCAAACGATCTTGCATTGGAATAATCAAAGAAGTTTGTTTAGTAAGTTCAGCAACTGTAACTTCCAAGGCATTCACCTTAGCCTTCAAGCTAATATTTTCAGATTGCAACTCATGAACTTGAGATTGCAATGCTAATATCTGAGTAGATTGAGTATCAAAGCTATCAGTTAAGATAGGACTGTAGATGCACCGTTTGTCCCTAGTTCATATGTAATACTCTGTGATTATATGTAAAGCTTTTGTTATTAATTAAATCAAGTACTTTTCATTGTTTATTTGTGTTTAACATGTTTGCCTTTGACTTTTGATATCAAACAGGACCATTCCTACGAATGAATCTAAATATGAGTTCATTCGCATGAATGAACGTTTAACAAATGTCCAGTTAAGCGAATGAATCAGGGAACTGATTCATTCGTGTGACTGGCTCATTCGTGGATTGTGGTTCGTGAGACCCATTCGTGCGATGTGTTGGTCCTTATAAATATCTGCAAAAACAGAATATTTGACATACCTGAACATTCTCTATCAAGTCTCCTAGGTTTCAAAGCCGCCCCTTGCATTCCAACTTTGTTTTCCGGCCTGTGGTGTTTGATTTCGATCAGAACGTTGATTCCTAATTATCGGATTACCACGGGGCATCTAGATTTCGATTGGAAAACCCCGAGTAGGATTCCGCACTATTCGAGGGTATGCCGAGCAGAATCTGCAAGCTGTTTCCAAGGTCCTACAAAGTCGTATGATAGCTTTGGCTCTTGATTCTACTTTTTTTCAATCAAATCTGTTGATTTCCAACCTATTTTGTTGATTTTCAGCAAAAACCCTGTCTTCTCTTCTTCAGAAGTTCAATTTTCTATTGAAAAACTTGAGTTTTTGTGGCTCCTTTGCTGATTTGTTGATTCACGAACCTTGGGAAGGTTATTGTGAAGTCGTCTACCAATTTTGGTGTGAAAATTAACTCTAGAAATCAAGTTTGAAGGATTTTTGTGTGGCTGAAAATCCATATCGTACGAATGGGGTTTTTGGGCGAGCACGCATTCACACGAATGAATTTCTGGGCGAATCAACCTTCATTCGTTTACTTCACACGAATGAACTACCATTTTGCATGACTCTTGTACGAATGAATCTCTCAATCGTTTGACTTTTTGATTCGTTCTAATCTTCCTTCGTGTCAGCTATCCATTCATTTGAACACTTCATTTGTCAATTCATTCGCACGATACATATTCATGCGTATTAATCTTCATTTGTTTGACATTCGTTTGACTTCACTTGTGTCAGTCAATCATTCGTCTTAACTTTCCATTCGTTTCTTCATTCGTGTGATACCTTTTCATTCATACCCTTTATTTGTATAATCCTGTTTCATTTGTACCCAAGGACTGAAATTTTTTTCTAAGCGTTAATTCGAATTACCTTTGCTGATATGGATGAACTTGCATTGATGGCTAACTAAAACCATATGATTCAGAATCTATTAAATACAGAGACAGAGACAGGGAATTCCAACAAAGCTCCTAAGATGCTTTCTTTGGATGATTATCCACACTGGAAGTATAGATTTGAGATCCACATCAATGGGATGGACATTAACTTGTGGATGATGATTAAAGGCAGGTATTTGAGACCACTCAATGAGGATGGAACTCCCATGCTTGTCACTCGGATAACTGAACCTCAACGAAAGTTATATGATTTTGAGAAGAATTCCTAAGCAATACTGTCTCAATCTATGGGATGCTTTGCAACAGAGATATGAAGGGAATGATGCACTGAAGAGCATTAAGTCTAAATCTTTAAGGAAAGAGTTCAACAGCTTTATGTATGTGGGAAATGATGGGGTGAATACTAGACACCAGTTATCTTCAGGTGGTCGTGCTGACATTCTTGACTTTGCTGATGTAAGCTTTTGTGCCCATTCATGTTTTATCTCCTAAGTTGAACCCAGAACCATTACTGAAGCCTTGAAAGAATATCATGGGTAGATGAAATGCAGGAAGAGTTGCTGCAATTTAAGAAGCTTGGAGTTTGGCAGCTTGTTGGTAAACCTAAAGGTGGTAAAGTTATTGGTATTAGATGGGTTCTTCACTGCAAACGTGATGATCATGGCATTGTGGTCAGAAACAAAGGACGTCTGGTGGTCCAAGGTTTTAGACAGATTGAAGGATTGACTACAATGAAGTGTTTGCACCGGTTGCTTGTCTTGAAGGAATCCGAATTTTCCTGGCTTATACATCCTACAAAAAAGTTCAAAATTTATCAGATGGATGTTAAGAGTGCATTCCTTCATGGTGTGATAAATGAAGTTGTGTATGCCAATCAACTTCCCGGGTTTGAAGATCCATTACATCGTGACCAAGTCTACAAGCTAGACAACACTTTATGTGGATTGCACCAAGCTTCGTGAGCATGGTGTGAGGCACTTTCTACTCACCATCTGAACAATGGGTTCAGAAGAGGTGTCATGGACTTCACATTTTTCATTCAATAGAAGGATGGAGATTTGCTCTTGGTGCACGCATATGTGGATGATATCATCTTTGAATCCACAAATGATGTTCTGTGCAAAGATTTTGAGAAAGTTATGAAAGATAAGTTTTAGATGAGCTCCTTGGGAGAAATGAAATTTTTTCTTGGATTGCAAGTGGATCAGTCTGAGGCAGGGATCTTTATTCATCAGACCAAGTATGTTGGTGACATTCTGAGCCGGTTCAGTATGTCAGATGCAAAACCTGCTGGTACCCCACTCGCTGTTAATCACATGATTACTCCAGATGAAAAGGGGGTGTTAATCGATGCCACTCTGTATCAGGGAATGATCGGATCTCTTAAGTATCTCACCGCCTCTCGGCCAGACATCATGTTTGCTACTTGCTTGTGTGCACGATATCAATCAAAGCCAAGAGTTTCTCATCACATTGCTGTGGAAAGAATTTTGCATTATGTGAAGGCTACCCTGGATCTAGGATTATGGTATCCTAATGATGATAATTTGAACTGAATGCTTACAGTGACTCGGACTATGGTGGATGCAAGCGATATTTCAAATCAACATCTACGGGGTGTCAATTCTTTGAAAAACGCCTAGTTATCTAGCAGTGCAAGAAGCAGACGTCGGTGTCTACTTCCATTCAGATAGGATAAGCTAGAAAAATACAAAAATAAAAATATGTTCGATTCCATATATGTGCCAAATACTGGGTTGCAGTCTAGTTGAAGCCATCCATTTGGATAGAACTAAAATTCTCAATCAATACAGTTCTGACATGTGCGATATTGCTTTGTAGAGACATAGCTGAAGCCTTCCATGAGAATGTATTGAACTTGAGAATGTTGGTAAAAGAAAAATGCAAAAATAAAATAAATTGGAAACTTATAGAATTTATGATCTTAGGTATTAAGATATGCAGAGATGAGTCATAAACTATTTTTGACCTTTGTTAGTTGACTTGAATGGGTGACTCAGTCAGAAGATATGAATGATCACTGATTTGTCAAAGAAATGAAGTTTGGTCAGGTTTAGAATGGAAAATTATATTAGTAATTGTATCATAAACCAAATGTGTCATAAGTATAACACTCAAGGATGCTGATTTGATATGTTCTAGTATATATGCTTCTTTCCTCAAAGATTGCTCACAAAATGTGTGTTTTGCTTGTTATAGTTCAGTTGTACAGTTTCTTCTTATTATAAAAATACAAAACTATTTTTGCTTTAGTTTTTAAAATGATCATTTATTTGTTTAGATATTCAATCTTGTCTCAATTTATCATCAAACCAGACAAAACTTCATAATTGTGGTGTTTGAGTGCTTTTTTTTTGACAAATGGTCAAAAGGAATCAAGGTTGTTAACTTATTCGCACGAATGAATCATTTTAGTTGTTCATTTGTGCGAATGGATCACTCATCCGGATGGTCAATTCGCTTGAACATCATAGACGAATGAAGCACTTGAACGAATGTTTCACACAAACGAATTGTTGATTCGCATGAACATCACTGGCGAATGATTTATACAGACGAATGAGACTCCGACACGAATGAGACTTATATTTAAGTCTTCTGATTTGTCCGAAGACTCATTCGCCCTCATTTTAATTCGTTAAATGTGTGTGTGTTTCCATTTGTCCATTCGAGAGTTTTTGACCATTTTTTCATTTTTTGCCGTGATATTGAGCTATTCTGACCATACAACGTTTATACATTGTTTCAGTTATGGTTTGAATCAAGATTCATCCACTTTGAATTGATTTGGGGCAAAATCTATCGGTTTTTTAGGGTTTTAGGTTTTGAACGTTTTTTAGTCAAATAAACCCTTAAAGCCAACCTAAATCAATTTAAAACTTGTTCATATCACCTAATCGGTGTTGTCTGATGACTGTGTTACCATTTTTGTGCATTGATCATGGATTTTTGAGAGTTAGGGTTTTAGAACATACGGCCAGACGAATGAGCATTCATTCGTGTGACTTTTCACACGATGGAGTTAATTCCTCCATGCATACTAATGAATGAAGGATGTCATACGACTGAGTTTGAGCTTGCTACTCATTCGTGTGTAATTCTCATTTGTGTGCTAGCTTGATTCGTTTGAGCCCTCATTCATGCCTAATAAGCTCTATTGTAGTTCATTCGCACGAATGAAGAACTTTGTTTAAGTCTTTCAATTGTTTTCATTTTTGTCAATCTGAACTGAATTGTTTATTGTTTATTGATTGCATAATGGCTGAGCTTAGAGCATTTCTAAAGAACAACATCTGTGCTTTTCTAGATTTGTCCACGTTGAATGCTGCTCACTTTACAGGGATCATTACATTTTTGAGACGCTCTCGGGTTTTCACAGCTATCTCTATGATGCATGTTCCGTATTTGTCACACTAGAAGTCATTCTAGGTGTCAGCTGATATTTACTGCACTGTGGAACCTACAGTTATTAGGGGAGTTGTTGGAGGAAGAGATGTAGTGGTCTCTGTAGAGCACATTAGGAGGATATGCGGTTTTCAGGATATGCCTGATCACCTTGTTCTTTTGTACAAGCACCTTGTATGAGGTTGCTTCTTAAGGTGCAAGTATGAAGGGGATCTTACTATTGGAGTGCTGAATAAGGCTTATCTCAGTCCGTAGTTGAAGTATTTATGTCATGTACTTCTGCACTGCCTGGAATCAAGACGCGGTGGTTTCGATGAGCTGAGAGACACTACAGTCTGCTTTTTTTTCTTTGATCCTTAACATTCCCTTCCACTTTTCTGAGATGGTCTTCACGCACATGAAGGAGAATGTTAGCTTAAAAGGAGACAAGAAGTATCTTATGTATCCTAGGTTCCTGCAGATGATCTTTGATGCTCAGTTGCCTGATCTCCCCAAGATAAATGCCGACATCATCTGGTTGCAGCATATGACTGATACTACGCTCAACCATGTCAAGACTTACAGGCAAAAGGATGCCAGGACTTCAGATCGTCATCTCTTCAGACATCTCATCAACCCAGAGTATGTGGCACCTGCCAGGAGGAGATGGAGACACGACGATTCTGATTATGATGTTGAGGACATGACTGTTCCTCAGGGAGACAGTGATGATGATGGAGATGTGGGTGGTACTGGTGATGGTGGTGCTGGTAATGATGATGATGGTGTTGGTGGAGAAGCTGGTGATATTGGTGATATTGGCGATGTTGCTGATGCTGGTGTAGCCAATACTGTCTCTGTAGCCACTGTATCTGTTTCTTTAGAGATCGGTGCTACTACATCTGCTGATGAAGGGGAGGATGCTCATGACTCTGACATGGAGAACATTGATGGAGGAGATGATGCGGCCTCTGATGATACAGACTCAGAAGAGACTGAACTTGAGACTGAGTGTGTCACTACTAGCCTCAGATCTCACGTTATATGGATAGGGAAGAGGCCGGGGGAACAAGCCTCAAGTGCTGAGGAGATTGAGGAACCCTCTTTCATTCCAGAATTTGACATTCCTCCACATCCTCATGCCTCCACTATTCTTGCTGCACAGACATCTTCACCACCAGTCGCCAAGAAGAGGAGAGCTAGATTTGTATTGCAGAGAAGGACATAGTCAGTTTCTGTTGCAGCTTCCACTGCTGTACCTGCTGCAGTAGTTGTGACTTCTTCACTAACCCCGTATAGGGCTGCTCCTACACATCATACTGTTACTTTCCCTCAAACCTCCTCTGCTGCTACTGCTGCTATTTTTACAGTTGCTTCCTCTGGTCCCTCCACTACATGTACAAAATCTTACATACCAACTGTTTCCGTTGCTGAACAACTTAGCACACTGAACAGTTTGATTCTTCGGTTGATGGAGAGGAACCATTAGTAGGATCAAGCCATAGCCCAGCTGACACAAATAGTCAATGAGCCGGATGCTCTACTTTTGCAGGCTGTTGATCAAAGGGCAGATTTGAGAGCCCGCAATGCTGATCTTGAGGATCATCTGCTTAAGTCAGCGGATGAGCACAATCAGCTCGCCCTGATGGTTTATGGGTACAATGAGAGGATTCTCGCTCTGGAGACTGACAATGAGCGTTTATCTGACGCAGTTGAGAACCTAAAAGAGTCCACACCAAGGATTGAGGCCTCCAATCCTGATTTCGATGATTCAGATAAAGAAGATGAAGAAGATGAAGATGATGAATCTAATGTGGAAAAGGTGGCTTATGATAGCACTGATGACGATGATGATAAGGATGACAATGATGGAGCTGGGGATGCCGCTGCAAGTTCATCTAGCACTTCAGGGTAGTCCTCTACTGGAGAGATCAGAACCAAGAAGAAATAAGATAAAGCTCCTGAGTCATCCACCAAACCAGCCGAAGAAGGAAAAGCCACTAAGGAAGTAGAAACGGTGCCATTGAGACGTCGTCTTGATGATACGTTGACCATGATTCTTGACGCTCAGGGCATTATACAACACTTAGTGAGCTATGACAAGGAAGAGGTAGAGATCATTCATTGTCTAACAAAGGAGCATATAGCTGAGGTATTCAGGTTAAATCCTGATGAGGTTGTTGTTGATGACTCCTCGGTTCTCGCTTCAGATCTCCTGATTCCTGAATCATATGATGATATTGATGAGGTCATCTTAGATGATTTGGATGATGAAAAGGCCGTAAAGTACACTTCTGCAGAAGAAGAGCTTCCTACTTTTACTGATGTATTCCGTCAACATTCAGAAGAAGAACTCAAACGTAAAATTGACGAGAAAGATGGAGATAAAGAGGCTTCTGCATAAGACATCCAGAAAAGAAAAGAAGAGTGGGCTGCTTAGTGGCAAACACTTAAGAAGGATAGCATCCCTCCTACTCTAGCTCAATACACAAAGATCTACAAAACCAAAGGATATAAATCCAGAGGTTGCATTCTGAGTTTGGCGTAATTCAAGGACTTGGGATGCTAGGGAGTGAAAAGAGAAAGGGGAATTCAGTATTTGAAATTCCCTTCAAGACGTTGCCAGGTTTCGAGGTTAATCAACTAGCACGTCTAAACATGCTTTATTGTGAAGATTCTGGTATGTCGTCTTGGTTTGCTAGGGAAATCAAGTTCGAATACAGAAAGAGATGGGTGAACTTCTTGCCTTAACAACCTGAAATATTCTACCTGCCAGAGATTGACTCTCAGTCTAGGAAGCATAAAGTCATCCTAAGGTGGCTACCTCCCAAAGTTATGAAGATTATTCCTCTCAGGAAGATGCCTCAAGGCTTTGCGAGTAGTTTCCAATGGTGGTATTACGACGGCAGAACTTCAGAGGCAGTGATAGTTTTGTGCAAGGAAGGCACGTGGGACTTGATCAGAGTATTTGACCCGATGTGGCTGACAAACCTGATAAGGAAGATGCCAAGGTCCTCTACAGGTGTCAGATTTTCTTTGACATTACTGATATGGAGCAAGCTCTACAGTATATGAGAGTGATCGGACTCTGCTTCGCGTTTGATGTATATGCTGGTGCAGACTGGAAAGATCTTGCAGACAAATTTTTGAAGACTGAAGCCATTAAAGTATAGAACTAGGTCCAACAGGGAGTTTGTAGATGCACCGTTTGTCCCTAGTTCTTATGTAATAGTTTGTGATTATATGTAAAGCTTTAGTTATCAATGAAATCAAGCATTTTGCATTGTTTATTTGTGTTTAACATGTTTGACTTTGACTTTTGATATCAAACAGGACCATTCGTACGAATGAATCTAAATATGAGTTCATTCGCATGAATGAACGCTTAACGAATGTCCAGTTAAAGGAATGAATCATGGATCTGATTCATTCGTGTGACTCGCTCATTCATGGATCGTGGTTCACATGAATGGGCGGTTCGTGTGACCCACTCGTGCGATCTATAGGTCCCTATAAATACCTGCAAAAACATAATATTTGACATCCCTGAACATTCCTTATTAAGTTTCCTAGGTTTCAGAGCCGCCCCTTGCATTCCAACTTTGTTTTTTGGCCCGTGGTGTTCGATTTTGATCAAAACGTTGATTCCTAATTATTGGATTACCATGGGGCATTTAGATTTCGATTGGAAAACCCCCGAATAGGATCCAACACTATTCGAGGGCATGCCAAGCGGAATCCGCGAGGAACTTTGCTGTTTCCAAGGTTCTACAAAGTGGTATAAGAGATTAGGCTCTTGATTCTGCCTAATTTCAATCAAATCTATTGATTTTCAGCTTGTTTTGTTGATTATCTACATAAACCCTGTTTTCTCTTCTTTAAAAGTCCACTTTCCTATTGCAAAACTTGTGTTTTTGTGTTTCTTTTGCGGATTCGTTGATTCACGAACCTTAGTATCATTGTCCTGAAGGTGTGTACCAATTTTGGTGGTGAAATTCGGCCTCAACATCAAGTTAGAAGGATTTTCGTGTGACTGAAAACCCAGATCATACGAATAGGGTTTTTGGGCGAATAGATATTCACACGAATGAGCATCATGGGCGAATAGCAATTCATTCGTTCAACATTCACACGAACAAATACTCATTCGCCCATCTCTTGTACGAATGTCTCTCTCATTGTCTGATCACTTCATTCGCTTGTTAAAGTCGTTAATGAATCAATTACTATTCGGATACAAGTCCCAAAAGCACACTATTGAGCTAACTCATTTGTCTGACCACTCTAATCGTTCATTCATTCGTATAATATCCACCCATTCGTACCCGTTATTCGCATCATCAGTCCTCATTCATATAAGGAACTGTAAATTGTCTAATTGTCAAATCAGATTGTTTCTACAGATATGGAAGAGCTTGCATTATTGGCTAACCAGAACCACAGGATTCTAAACCTTTTACTTACCGAGACGGAGACAGGAAACTCCACCAAAGCTCCAAAGTTGCTTTCCTTAGATGATTATCCTCATTGGAATTATAGGTTTGAGATCCACATTAATGTAGTTGACACTAATCTATGGATGATGATTGAAGGAGGGTATGTTAGACCTCTCAATGAAGATGAAACTCATATGCTTGCCACTAGGATGACTAAACCTCAACAAAAATCTTATGATTTTGAGAAAAAAGGCATATGCTATCCTGTCTCAACTTATAGCCACTGATATATATTTCATCAGTTTAGACAGTTTAAGTCTTTAAAATTACTTTGGGATGCATTGCAACAGAGATATGAAGGCAATGATGCACTAAAGAACATCAAGTCTAAGGCTTTGAGGAAAGAGTTCAGTAGTTTTATGTATGTGGGAAATGAGTCCTTGTACGAGCTAATTGCAAGATTCTATCATCTACTAAGTGAGCTTTTCAATCATCAAGTCAAGACAACAACCCAAGAGAAGATACAATGTCTGGCTGATGCATTACCTCCCAAGTGGGAATCTTTTCTTATCGTGCTGAAGCAGAGTGAGATTCTTGCCACTATGGATATAAATGATTTTATTCAAAAGCTGAAGGAGCAAGAGATAGAAAACAAGTGGAAAGACAAGAGAGTAGCTCAAGTTCAAGATCCATGCATCTAATACTCTACTCCCACTGTGGACAGAACTTCTTCACATACTCCTTTGAAGACTACCTTTGTATCTCAGACCAAAAAAGTTCCAAATTCAAATCATGCTCATTTAAGTCAGGCTGCTGCCACTTCCATGTCCTACTTAGAGGATAACCATTCCGTCATCAACTTGAAGACAGATAATTTTGATAAAGTGATAGTAGAGATAACTAAAGAACATATGGGAGTCCATATGATGGATTGCTTGCTAGACAAATTGGAAATCCACATTTTACCAATGAAGATTACTCATAAATTGATCCAGATGACATGGAAAGAATTGATGTTATGCGGGCCTTGGCAAGTGCAGTCAGAAGGGCAAAGGATTTTGTCAGAAGAACAGGGAAGGACATCAACCTAAAAAAGGATTCAAAGTTTGGATTTGACATGTCCTCAGTTACATGCTAAAATTGTGGTGACAAAGGACACTTTGGTAGACAATGTAACAACCCAAAGAAGATGGGAAACAAGAACTCATTCCAAACTCAAAGATCGACTTCTTCAAATACTGAAAGACGCTTAGCTCCAATTGAGACTCCTTCTAAGGCTAGTTCTCCAAATGCCAACAACACCCTGATGGTTCAGAATGATGAAGGGTAGAAATGGGATTTCAGATTTGATTTTGATATAGGAGCAGAAGAGAAAGCTTGTATTGTTGAGATCAAGAAGGAAACTGAAGATGAAACTGGTGCAGATAGTGACTCGAAAGAAAATAACTCAGTGTTGGATTAGTCATCAGGTTCAGAGGATGGAAGCACTTCAAACTCAGAGACTCATGAAGAATCTGATGCTGACTCTGAAAATCAACGCATCACTCAAACTGATTTGATGGTTGATAAGGCCTCCTTATCTCAAGATAGTCAGGTATATGACAATTGTTTATCTCAAAATTCCAGATGTTTCAACTGTATTGACCTTGAAAGTAAGGTCTTCGCTTACTAGAAACATAATGCAGACCTTATCAGTGATCTCAATCAATGTACTGAAGCAAATCAGTTTTACAATCAAATGAAAAGGATTTTCAAGCTAAAATTGGATTATTAAACATGCAATTACATGAGGCTGAGATCGCTGTGCTTAATAAGCAAGATGCTATCACTTCTTATCTCAACACAATTAATGAGACTAAGAAGAAATTAGCTATTGTTGAGTGTGACTATGAGACCTTGAGTCGCAAGCTCATGAGCTATGAGAGTTCTTCTTATATCATTGAACACATGATTAGTGTTGGGACTGATATGAAAGAGAAGGGTAAAGAAACAAAGTACAATCATTGTCCTCCACTAGTCCTAAATTGTTTTGTCAATTCACCTAATAACAAAGAAATCAAAGATTTTTAAGTTAAAACTCCCTTGGTAATTGATTCTTTTGAAGTAATTTCAATTGAGGATTCTTTATCTTTTGAAGAATCATTTTTAGAGGGACTGGTTGTGTCACACCCTGAGCCGGCGGGCTGGATCAACTTTCCCGCCTGGCGGAAGGTTCTCGGGGCGCGATATTGTGTGATAATCGAAATGATCAGATTGTTTACATGGCACATGATATATGTCACACCCCGGGCCGGCGGGAACGGATCGTGTTTTCCCGTCGGGCAGAAGGTTCCCGGGGCGCGATATCTTAAATGATAATCAATTGATCAGATTGTTTGCATAGCACATGATATATAATTGAGAAATGTAAACATGACAATGATATAGAATTTACAAAGTTAAATTACAATGTATCGTTCATAATTTAACCCAGTAAATCCATCCAAAAGAATCAATGTGTTTATATCTTGTAACTGTACAAGATCTACAAAATATGATTCAATGTTTTTGTCATTCCAAAAGTAATGATCACACAAAATGTAGCTAGGTCTTCTAAAAGTCCTCTAGCTATAATCTTGAAGTCTGGTACCTATTCGTCACCTAAGAAAACATGCATTTAAACAAAGTCGACACTAGGTTGGTGAGTTCATAAGTTGAATATTGAAAACCTTGAATTGTTCACACACAGTCACATAGTCATACTTGATACTTGTAATGATTGATTCACCTGTTTCCACCCAATGGCCTCTCCTTAGTTATATGTACAAGTAGCGTATCACCTGACCAAGCATGCTTATATATAGGGCATACGAAAGGGTCAAGCCTAGACGCCATCCCACCACATGCTCAGTCAAGTTCCACACTATTTGCGATACAACTAAAGATATCCGTTTTCCCAATTGTTCAACATGTCTGATATGTATTCATCTGTTATATCATATGTGGAATAATATAATATGAGGGGTTTAGTAATCAAACCGAAGTATTGATAATCCCTCAATGTATTAAGGAATTTAGATTAATTTAATCTGGTCCTTATATTATTCCATTACTTGTGTGGTTAACTATTGTTTCACTTTTAAATATTAAGTGTGTTAGTTAACCAATTGTAATTTGTTCTTGAACTATAGTGCATAGAGCCTAAAAGGAATCCATTGAAATCCTCACGTAATCAGATTTCAATGCATCCGATTTACCCCTACCACTTTGTATACCCAAAGACCTCATCGAAACAGTTACTAGTAATGTGACATGAGAATATAAATTACTCAGTCTACTAGACAACAAGAAACGATGGACTAATTACTTATCACTGCAGATTAATATCACCATGTGTCGCTTTCCAGAACCTGACTTGAGGTAGCCCTGTCACCGGTCATACGTTACCGGCCAATGAATCAATACGATCAACATACTAGCCCTACAAGATAGAGGTTTGTCAAACCTATGGTACCACTATGCTATCGTCGTTTTAGTCACGTCAAACTAACTGGTCAGCGAATTAAAGGGGCTTACATGATCAACTTGTACAATTGGCACATGATTGAAGTGATATAATACAACAGGTCAATAGTAACTAACTGTAATTGTATTCATCTTTGATATTGTTCTCATTGTCATATGTTCTCCTTGTTATTAACAAAGTTAAATAAGAGCTTGTCTTATTACATTATGTTAATCATTTGAATGAATGATGTTGTTATCATGAAGTTACATTATCATGATTATCATTCTTTGTTCCATGTTCTCTTGTAATGTGCGTTGAGTTGTAAAGCTAAGTGTTAAAAGGATTTATCCTATTACACTTACTTAACTCTTGTGTCGAATGTTATTACAAAGATATGTAATATCTTTGTACATTCATATGTTTGTCTGTGATTGTTCCAATATTGTCTATGTAAAAATAACTAAGTGTTATAAGATAAAGTCTTATAACTATGTTATTCCAATGTATTGATGAACTAATAAATATATTATTTTGTTCATCTGATTATCCCTGTCATGTCATAATCATACAAGCATGCATACAATGATAAGCGGTAATAATCAATTAAGTATTATCTAAATCAAAGTATAAATAATATGTTAAACATTAAACTTTTAAATAATTAAAATTAAGCATGTTTCTCAGCCCCGAGAGTTTAAAATCAGTTAAGATTAAAGAAAAGGGGCATATGAACTCACCTTGTTGTTGTTGGGGTTTGACTTAGCTTAAACGAGATTGCACACGCTCTTTGTTGTACTTGATGTTGTTTTCACGATCATGTATTGATTTCACGTTGTTTGTAACTTGTAAGTATAAGTTTGTAGGGATTAGTGTGTGTGTATGTGTTAGCCTAAATTTGGCTAATGTTGATTGGTCTTGGTCATCATTCGGCCCCGTTTACTTATTATAGAGTTTAAAATTAGCTAACCCGATTAGATTAAAATTGACACACTTTGTCATTGTCTTTATATCCAACCTTATGTAGACTTGTCTTGTTAGGTCATCTTGAAGTCATTTTAGTTCATTAACACAAACTAGATTTATGTTTTAAGGCCACGTATTGTTCTTGTTACCCTTGCACTATTGTTACACAATTTATAACTAATTATGTCCCCATCCTTATAACACATAAGGTTTTAGATTTTTCAAGATTTCTTGTACTCACAAATCATCACATTTGTAATAAAATCCATGTATGATTATCATCAAAAATGTATTTGTTTATCTTAACCTTAATCGGGCCGATTGATATTTAAGCCGTATATAGGTGTGGGCCCAAGTGGGGGGTGGGCTAAATTGTGTGTGGATTCAACAGTTGGGCCGAGTCAGTGGGCCTTGAGCCTTCCAAATGGACTGAATTAGTTTACTGGGCCAAAATACAGAATTTAGGCCGACTGAATGTCATTGGGGCCAAACAGCAACTATGTTGGGCCTGGCCAAGTATACTGGGCCGAACCAGTGGGCTGAAGAAAGGTGTCTGGGCCTGAAACTACATTGGGCCGAAATAGTAGCCATGGACCCAATGTTGTTGGTTTAATGATTTGGGCCAGAATGGGCCGAAGCATCAGATCTTGGGTCAGATCAGATTGCTTGGTCGAATGGGTGTTACCGTTGGCCGACTAAGATGAGATGGCCGAAAGGGGTTTCCTGGCCGTTTGTGAACTGATGGTCGAAGGGCAAATGGGAGCCGAATGAGAGGTGGCTGTGGGCGAATGGATGTGTAGCCGAGAGAATGAGATCCTAGCGAATGGCTTCATGGTCGAGCGAGTGAGGTCCGCCGAATGAGGGTTCTTTCGGTGGTCCCTGGCTCATGAGGCCCAGCTTCGGCCTTGAGCCTTTCGGCTGGCTGGGTGTACCCTCATTCGGCCATGGCTGCTTTCGCAGCAAGACCTCTTCATGTCGAGGTCTGGTGGTCGAACTCAAGGCCACACACATTTCCACCCTAACCAGGACTCATTTAGTTTTGGTTTTTAGGAGTTTAGATGGTAGGAAGCCGGCTAAGTAGTGGGTCGAACAAATGGGTTGAAATCCCTAGTTTTTGTGATCTTTGCAGCTGATTACCTTGAGTTCGGTTGGATTTCACCCCAGATCGGTTGTACTTTTGTGTAGAGGGGATCAATACCTTCGATTTGGTCCAAAGATGGAAGGATTTGGTTGAGTATTGAGGGAGATATGGAAGAAAGAAGCTTGAAAATGGTGGTGGGGTAAAAATTCCGGGATTAGGGTTTGTGGAAGGAGAAGAAGATGAGAAAATGAGAAAAATGGACTCATTCGAGGTATTTATACCACGAGTGAGTTCGGGTTCGTTTTTGCTGCTCGGTTCATATTTTCGTTACGTTTCCGGATCGTAATGCGCGTGTTCACGGGTTTTAAATAAACTAGTTTCTTTTAATTATTTGATGAGTTTCAAAATTGTAAAACATTAAAATGTTTTATTTTCTTAAATTATAGTCGTTCGTGTCGTTTTCGTTTTCGTTTCGTCAGAACGCGTCACCTTCGCACGTATTCATTCGAATCGTCACCCGAACGAACACGACAATGGTTTTGCTTTCCAACTCTTGTTTTCTACTTTTTAGTCATTATTTCAAAACTCCAAACTCACAGATATGTTTGTGTGGATCGTCTCGCACGCAAACACAGTGTCAGTTCGTTATTCTGAAATAACACTGTAATTGTGTTTGAATTGTGTTTCCTCACTGACGGACTCAACTAACTTCCAATTTTCACATTGTTTTCGTTCTGATTTGTCGACCATCTGATTCCTGTCATCTGTGGATATCAGATCGCAACCGACTTGTTCTTGTCGTTTACTTGAACACCGTTGTTTCTCTTGTTTCGTTGTATTATTTGTACTTAGGTTTTCACCTAAATACTAACAACGATGGTTTATCGTGCGTGTTGTACTTACAGTATTTAAGTTTTCACTTAAATACGTACAATTGTTGCTTGTATTTTGATTTCTGTTAATACAAACACTGTTTACACACATGTATATACACATAGTTACTGTAGATAGTACACGTACCGTACGGACTTGCCGGCCGGTCAGGTACTAGTTGTCACAATATATAATGAGAGATGCTAACATGACATATATATAGAATTACAAAGTTACATTACACAGTGTATATTCATAATTTAACTAAGTAAATCTACCCAAAAAGAATCATTGAGTTTTTATCTTTTATCTGCACAAGATTTACAAAATATGATTCAAAGTTATGTCATTCAGAGATATTCACAACACAAAAGTATGCTAGGTCTTCTCTAAAGTCCACTAGCTTAGTCCTGATTTCTGGTGACTAAACATGTTCGTCACATGAGGAAACATGCATTTAAACAACGTCAACACAAGGTTAGTGAGTTCATAAGTTTAGTTATTTAAGATTGTTGAAGTTATTTACACAACATCTTAGTTATTTTCTCTTAGCATTAACACATCCCCATGTCCTCTCTATAGATGCACCTACAGATAGGATATCATCCAGTTAGCATGCTTATATATTGGGCATACGTATCACGAATGTAGCCGCCAGCCCACCGCACACTTAACCGAATTCAAAACCACCTGTTGTGACAATCCGACTTTTCGAGTTAATTTCGTTAACCCTCGTAGGCCCAATAAGGTTAATGGAAGCCCAATAAGATCAATGAAGGCCCAACAAGACAAGTTAGGCCCAAGGGAACCAAGGAAGACCAATAAGGCCAAGGAAGGCCCAACAAGGCCAATGAAGGCCCAGGAAGGCCCAGTAAGGCCCAATGAGGCCCAAGGTAGGCCCAATAAGCCCAGAGTAGACCCAATTGTAATTAGGAAGCCAATCGGAGTAATCAAGCCCAAAAATTTGTTAATTGAATTGATTGGTGACAATTTGGCAATCCGAATAAACTCCGTTGATGCTAGATTAAACCAAAATGTCAAGTTATTGTTAAAAATCAAACTGTAAGGGCTAGAATTAAGAAAAATCAGTTTCACAGTGTTTAATTTGCAAAGAATAAACTTGTAAGTGATTGTGGGTATTAATTTTGACTTTTACAAGTCAAAATTCGGCCAATTTATTAATTGAGTTGAATTTCACATTAAAACTAAGTAAAAACCGAAATTTGGTAACCTTAATCACTCTATTAATGATTATTATCAAGTTTCATACGTTATATGATCATTAATTGTCGAATTAAATCAAAATAATAACCATGAGATGTAACCGTTTGCAATGAATATCAAATTCATATAACCGATTACAATTCACAAAAATTGGTAGTTTAAAACCTTTAGTCGGATCCTTTAGGACCTGTTGCACAAAGAAATTCGAACCAAAAAGCAGTGGGAAAACGGATTTCATCTAAGGGTCGGCCGAACTCAAGCCTTTGATCGATATCCATCAATTTGGCATCAAAACAGGTAAACATTCATTCCTAAACAACCTAAAAACTTCGACTAAACAAATCCCTAAGTCAATTTCATCAAACAAAATCGAATTGCACGAATTCGAGTTCTAGGGTTTATCGTATAAAACGATTTGGGGGTTTCCATTCCAATGGGTTTAAAAGTTAAATCAAATACCATCATTAGTTTCAGAAACCTTCGACCAAGCTAAAGCATGTGCCAATTTCATGAAACAAATACGAATCGATTGAATCCGAATTCTAGGGTTCATCATTCAATCGGGTTTGGAGTTTTTGAATCAAACGAGATCAAAAATCAAATTAAATTCTACAGTGAGTTTCAGAGGGATTCGATTAAGCTAATCCCCATGTGAATTTCTGTTATCAACATCGAATTCAATGAAAACTGATTTCATGTTTTGAATAGAAAAACGTTTTGGGGTTTTTAACTGAAACGATCTATTTTGTTCGAATTAAAACAAACCATAGAGTCGGTTAAACTCACTGAACAAAACCCTTATGAATTCATTTGCAATTAAGTTCGAATTGGGGTTCGATTGAAGAATATTGGTTCGGTTGGGGGACAAAGGGGAAACCGGTCAACCTCAAAATTAAAAGAATTAAATACGGAGTTTAATCGCGAAACCCTAGCGGGTCGGAGTGGTAAGAAGTGTGTGTTGGGAGTGGGGGGTCGCGGGTTCGAGGCCAGGCTCCACCGGTTTTTGGTAATTAAAACCATTTTTTTTGATGTTTTAATCATAACGTGCTCGTTTTAACTCCGATTTAAACCGTTCAAGTTGCGTTGAAACCGTATCGAAGTCCCGAACAAGATAAATCAATAAAATTTATAATTTGATCAAAAATTATGGTCGCGTATATTTACGTGTACATAAACATAGTATTGTATGTTTATGTGGTTTAAACGAATAAAAACAAATTCACGTACATTCTTGTACGTGCATTTCTAACAATTTAACATACGTGTGTTAACACATATGTAATTACAAAAACAAAACGACATCCCGAATAACACAACATTATTACTTAAACACAGATTCTTCGTAGAGGATTTTCTACGCGAGTTCACGTGTGTTTGATCATTCTGCTACAATCAAAGGTGCGTACACGGCCCCTTTCTTATTTTAAACTGTTTTGGGGGAGAAAACATGTGCAACAAACTGATTTTAGATACATATCACTTGCATGAGTTATCTGTTTACATTATGTGCCAACATATCAACTTGAAAGTCCTTACACACCTCGAACCGTTTAGTTTGCTGTAATGCAAAGCGTGGTAGTTGGAAATAGATCTATTAGGTTTGACAAACCTCACCTGGTAGATGGGATCTACGCAGGTGTTTGACTGACCAAACACATTTTTACTATTGTTGTGATAGACAATAGTGGCAAGGCGAAAACATGCTATAGCATGGCAACTAGTCAGCTTCGGTGTCGAACACGTATGTAAATAGTTTATATGACTAGCTATCATGACTGTGCATATGTGATTATGTTATCTACAAACTTGATATTCAAACTGCTGTTTTGAACATTGTGAAATGATTAAACCTGTGTTATGCACCAACCATTTGGGTTGACACTTGATTTACATGTTTTCTCAGGACGCTAAGGACACCATAAAGCAGGCATGGACTAGGAGATCGAGTCGCATGCATGACTTTACATTTTAGTATTTGAATTATGACAATTGAGATTTTGTATTGTAATTTACATTTTTCAAATGTTACTGGTTTTAAAACGCTTCCGCAAAACCTTGAAAACTCTGATGTCATGTTTTAAACACCAAAGTATGTTTTGAAATTCATATAGAGGTCTTCGTTATGTCTAATGATCTGAGATCCTGGTTTGTCACGTTCCCAAACGGTGTGATTCCGTTAGTTGAAAATTTGGGGTGTGACAGATTGGTATCAGAGACATTGGTTATAGCGAACTAGGTTTGCATTTTGTAGACTTAGACTATAATTGTTAGACATTAGACACTTGCTTACACGATAGTTTGCATGCACTTACATATGGCATCATGTAACAGATATGGCATCATCGTCTAAGCGTATTCTTGATGAGGAGTCACATGTGGAAATTGAAACAGCTAAGAAGAGGAAACTGGAGCCAGTGGATGATACTATTCACTACGGCGAGGATATTCACATTAGACCCAGAGGGAGCAGCCATTATTGGCAATGGTTCCCTGATCTCATCCGTAGCTGGGTACGTGAGGAGAGAGTGCCTCCTCCATCCACTACTTCATCTACTATTGGCATGCGGACACTACCGGCTCTAGGGTATCCGCTAGAGCAAGCATTTGCTGCATTCGTGGCACGTATGGATCGAGAGATCCGTAATATGCGCGAGGCGGCAGGGGCAATCACAGGATTGTTGGAGAGCAACAACTGGATTATGGATAAATGGAGGAGTCTTAAGGAGGAACTGATTCGTACAGATGAATTACATGAGAATCTGGTGGAGGATGTGGAAATGATGCAAAATGCTATTGTTGAACTCACCAACCGACTTCAAGATGCTGAATTTCGTGCAACTATGGCCGAGGCACGACAACAAGAGACGGAACTACGGGCGGCTTTGGCCGAGGCAAGGGCCGAAGAGGCCATTGCACTATCTAATGCGGCTATAGATGGAACAAATGTAGTCGGGGATTTGGCCGAGCAAGCATTGATACTTGTCACCGAACATATACAGTATGATCATGGTGCAGAGGGTGGTTCACCAGAACAGGCTGATTCATCTCCTAGTGTTGCACCACCAAATGATGGAGTTTAGCTACTTTATGTTATTTATCTTTCAGTAACAAACTTATATGAGTGGGTTGTACTCATAAAAGTAGATTCCGTGTTTAGTTGTTTTGCGTCTCTTTGACAAACAATTGTAAGCACTAGTTTATCATAAATGATTAAGAATTGTTACCTTAATGGCTATGGTAGTGTGTTACATTTACTTTGTGCATGAGTGATGATTATGCGATGGGTGTAGTCTCATTATGTATATTTGTAAATAGGAAGATCATGGTTGGGGGAAACATTAACATGACCACAACGGAAGTTGAGGCATTTATTAACACTCGAATTACCGAGACAATCGCAAACTATACGCAAACATACCAAACAGAACCACATGATCCAACGGGGAACTGGTAAACCTACAAAAGTGCACGTTCAAGACATTCTTGGACTGCAAACCACGTAATTTCAAAGGATCGGAAGGAGCCGTTGGACTTCTTCGATGGATTGAACAGTTAGAATCGGTGTTTGAGATGTGCAATTGTCCGGAAGAAAACAAGGTCAGATACGCTATTGGTACTTTGGAGGGTTCAGCCTTGACATGGTGGAACTCTATCGTACAGACACTCGGTTTGAATACAGCCAATGCACTTACTTGGATCGGATTCAAAATCCTGTTGCAGGAGGAGTATTGTTTCCGTAATGAAATGCAAAAACTCGAGGATGAATACGGGCAACTCAAGATGAAAGATTCTAATATTGAGGAATACACTACTCGATTCCAGCAATTAGCAAGACTCCTACCGCACAGGGCAACCTCACCTAGCAAGTGGATCAAGAGATACATTGGAGGGCTGGTATCTCCGGTCCGAAAATTAATCATATCTGCAAACCCTACTACTATACAGCAAACTGTTCAACTGGCACACCAACTAACTGATCAAGCGGTGCAACGGGAAACATTACCCAAACGAACGGTAACAGCTAAAGCAGGAGATCACAAAAGAAAACGGGATAACATTGATTTCAAGAATTACACTAAGCAATCATTTCAGGAGAATCGTAAGCAGGAATCCAACAAGACTCATCACAATCCAAACAATAACCGACAGTCATCGGGAAGATATAATGGTAAATACCCAAAGTGCAACAAATGTGGATTCCATCACTTTGGGAATCAATGTGACAAGTACCGATGTCAGCGATGCAGAAAGATAGGTCATGTAGCAAAAGACTGTCGAGGGGAACTTCAGACAAGCTCACTCAACCGGAATAACACACAGAAAGGATGTTTTGAGTGTGGCTTATCAGGACACTTCAAAAAGGAGTGCCCACAACTCAAGAAAAGAAGGGCTAATGACATAACTACAAAAGGAAACAGCAACAACAACACAAATGTTGTTCGGACAGGGCTTTTGTGATTGGAAGACGTCAGGCACGGGAAGATCCCAACATCATTACGGGTACGTTTCTCTTGAATTATCACTCTGCCTCTATGCTATTTAACACCGGTGTAGATCGGAGTTTTGTATCTAGCAAATCTTGTGAATTACTGAGTGTTAGCCCTACTGCTTTAGAAAACCCATACACTATAGAACTAGTTGGTGATAAGTTAGTTGTTGTAAACCATATTCTTAAAAGACGTGTTCTTGACTTGATGAGTCAAACACATGACATTGACTTTATGCCTACCGCCTTAGGCAGTTTCGATGTAGTCATCGACATGGACTGGTTGTCCAAACAACAGGCTGAAATAGTATGCCATCAAAAGATAGTTCGTATACCTCTTACGAATGGAGAGACGTGGTATGTACAAGGTGAAAAGACCAGTACGCCACTGCGTCTCATATTTTGTATGAAAGCACACAAATGTCTGCGTAAAAGTCATACAGTAGTTATAGCACTTATAACTGAAAAGCCAGTAGTTGAGAAGAAGATAGAAGACATTCCAGTAGTTTGTGAAATTCTTGAAGTATTTCCAGAAGACCTATCGGGATTACTGCCTATCAGACAGGTGGAATTTCGAATCGACCTTACACCAGACGCAACACCGATAGCTAGGGCGCCTTATCGACTTGCACCGTCAGAGATGCAAGAATTATCTACACAATTGCAAGAGTTGTTGGATAACGGTTTCGTACGACCTAGTTTATCACCGCGGGGAGTTCCAGTTTTGTTTGTTGAGAAGAAGAACGGGACTTTCTGTATGTGTATCGATTACCAGGAACTGAACAAGGTTACTACCAAGAACCAGTAACCGTTATCCAGAATAGACGATCTATTCGATCAGTTGCAAGGTTCGAGTTACTACTCGAAGATTGATCTTAGATCGGGTTATTATCAACTAAGAATTCAGGAGGGGGATATTCCAAAGACAGCATTCAGGACGCGCTATGGCCATTATGAGTTTTTGGTCATGCCATTTGGGTTGACAAACGCTCCAGAAGTATTCATGGATCTCATGAAACGTGTTTGTAAACCTTATCTTGATAAGTTTGTCATTGTTTTCATCGATGACATTCTCATCTATTCTCAGACTAAGGAGGAGCACACTAAACATCTTCGATTGCAGTTGGAATTACTGAAACAAGAACAATTGTAAGCTAAGTTCTCAAAATGTGACTTTTGGATGCGAGAAGTTCAATTACTGGGTCACATAGTCAATAAAAAGAGTATACATGTTGATCCAGCAAAGATTGAAGCGATTAAGAATTGGAAAGCACCAAAGACCCCTACCGAGGTACGACAATTCCTTGGTTTGGCGAGTTATTACCGACGATTCATTGAGGGATTCTCAAAGATCACTCAACCACTTACACCTCTTACACACAAGGGAACAAAGTATAACTGGTCAGATAAACAGGAAGCTGCATTTCAGTTGTTGAAACAGAAACTCTGCAGTACACCGATTCTGTCCTTATCGGAAGGGACGGAAGACTTCGTGGAGTATTGTGATGCATCTGCACAGGGTTTGGGCTGTGTGTTGATGCAGCGTGACAAGGTGATTGCTTATGCTTCAAGACAACTGAGACCACACGAAAAGAATTACCCTACTCATGACTGGGAGTTAGGAACAGTGGTATTTGCCTTGAAAGTCTAGAGACACTATTTATATGGAACCAAGTGTACCATTTACACTGATCATAAGAGGTTGCAACATATCTTTGTTCAGAAGGAGCTGAACATGAGACAACGACGCTGGGTTGTGTTGTTGAATGACTACGAATGCGCATCAAGTACCATCCGGGAAAAGCTAATGTGGTAGCTGACGCTCTAAGCAGAAAAGACACAACAGGAACAAGACGAGTTTGCGCACTGATGATGACAATACGGACTGACCTACCTGACAAGGTATGCAGTGCTCAGCTCGAGCCTTAGAAAAGGATAATTTGGTACATAAATCCTTACGGGGAATGGAAGAACAGTTGGATGCGAATTCTGACGGAATTCGTTATTTCATTAATCAACTTTGGATACCTTTGTATGGAGGTTTAAGGGAACTCGTGATGGATGAAGCACACAAGTCTAGATATTCAGTCCACCCGGGATCAGACAAGATGTAGCATAACTTGAAGGCACTGTATTGGTGGTCTCACGTGAAAGCCGACGTTGCTAAGTATGTTAGCAAATGGTCGACTTTTCGAAAATCAAAGTTGAATATCAGAAGCCATCTGGTTTACTGCAACAACCAGAGATATCGATGTGTACTGCATTATTAAGTTACCCCGTACACCGAGTGGTTGTGATACAAATGGGAAAATTGTCGATCGATTAACGAAATATGCACATTTATTAGAAATCAAGGAAACCGACAAGATGGAGAAACTGACTCGCAATTAGAGCAAGGAAGTGGTAACGCGACATGACGTACCAATCTCTTTCATATTATATCGGGATGCCCGATTTACTCCAAACTTTTGGAAATTTCTCCATAAGTCACTGAGAACTCGTTTAGACATGAGTACCGCTTATCATCCGAAGACCGACGGTCAGAGTGAACGTACGATTCACACGCTCGAGGATAAATTACGAACTTGTGTAATTGACTTTGGTGATAGCTGAGAAAACCACATACTGTTGGTGGAATTCTCTTACAAATCCAGAACCGTATGGCAGCGGCTCGGGATCGACAAAAGAGTTACGCTGACAAATGTCGCAAGCCGTTGGAATTTCGGGTAGGAGACCGAATTCTTCTAAAGGTATCACCTTGGAAAGGTGTAATACGATTTGGCAAGCACGGGAAGCTTGGCCCACATTACGTAGGACCTTTCGAGATCCTGAAAAGGATTGGTCCGGTTGTGTATTAACTCAAATTATCGGATGAACTTAGAGGAGTTCATGAAGTCTTTCATGGATCGAACTTAAAGAAATGTCTTTCTAATGAGACATTGATTATGCCACTGGAAGAAATACAAGTAGACGAACAGTTACGATTCATCGAGTAACCAATTGAAATCATGAACCGAGAGGTCAAACAACTTAAACAAAGCAAGAATTAATAGGCAAAGTTCGGTATAATTCAAGACGTGGTCCTGAATTCACATGGGAAAGGGAAGATTGAATGAGGAAAAATATCCCCACCTATTCAAAACAACAACAAACATTATGAAGGTGCGTTAAATTTCGGGACGAAATTTCCTTCAACAAGGGGATGATGCGATATTTCACACTCTAACTGTAAGCACAAACACATTATACTATTGAAGTTAGTATAAACAACTGGGCTGAACACCCAGCTTTGCAGAATGCAAACACAAACATTTCATAATAGTACATACATGATTGATTTCAAACAATGTACTACATTTCAAACATTACATTTGAGGTACTACATTTCATGGTGGTACAATCATGATTAGTTAAACAATGGTGGAGTTACATATAGAAGGAACCAGAATAATTGGGTAAGGTAAGTTGACGAATACAGGGGCCCATGTACTCGTGAATTTACAGGTACGCATGAATTTTGGAAATTTCTATTTTGTCGACTACATTCAAACAATTGCTATGTGTGAGATTACATAGTACAGTATACAAACACTTTATTTAATTGATTTTGTTATAAACATCTGTGCTACATTACATTCTATGTGCTATATTTCATATGTTATATGTTATAGTAGTACATGCATGATTAGTTACACACATTTTACTATGTGCGGGGTTACATAGTACGAACAGTTACAGACACTCACTATATGTGAGATGACACAACATTGTATGATTAAACACAAACAGTCACAGTTAGGTGAGCTAACTAGTGACACGCAAAACAGTTACATTGAACGATCACACTTAGTTGTAATGTTGCAAAACATTGGATTTTGTGTATGAGTACACACAAACGCACAGAATGATCAGATATCACACTATCACATACGATTTAAACTCGTAGGTAGTTTCCTAACTACTTCTAACACTTACTAATTTTCGGGACGAAAATTCCTTCAACAAGGGGATGATGTGACAATCCGACTTTTCGAGTTAATTTCGTTAACCCTCGTAGGCCCAATAAGGTTAATGGAAGCCCAATAAGATCAATGAAGGCCCAACAAGACAAGTTAGGCCCAAGGGAACCAAGGAAGACCAATAAGGCCAAGGAAGGCCCAACAAGGCCAATGAAGGCCCAGGAAGGCCCAGTAAGGCCCAATGAGGCCCAAGGTAGGCCCAATAAGCCCAGAGTAGACCCAATTGTAATTAGGAAGCCAATCGGAGTAATCAAGCCCAAAAATTTGTTAATTGAATTGATTGGTGACAATTTGGCAATCCGAATAAACTCCGTTGATGCTAGATTAAACCAAAATGTCAAGTTATTGTTAAAAATCAAACTGTAAGGGCTAGAATTAAGAAAAATCAGTTTCACAGTGTTTAATTTGCAAAGAATAAACTTGTAAGTGATTGTGGGTATTAATTTTGACTTTTACAAGTCAAAATTCGGCCAATTTATTAATTGAGTTGAATTTCACATTAAAACTAAGTAAAAACCGAAATTTGGTAACCTTAATCACTCTATTAATGATTATTATCAAGTTTCATACGTTATATGATCATTAATTGTCGAATTAAATCAAAATAATAACCATGAGATGTAACCGTTTGCAATGAATATCAAATTCATATAACCGATTACAATTCACAAAAATTGGTAGTTTAAAACCTTTAGTCGGATCCTTTAGGACCTGTTGCACAAAGAAATTCGAACCAAAAAGCAGTGGGAAAACGGATTTCATCTAAGGGTCGGCCGAACTCAAGCCTTTGATCGATATCCATCAATTTGGCATCAAAACAGGTAAACATTCATTCCTAAACAACCTAAAAACTCCGACTAAACAAATCCCTAAGTCAATTTCATCAAACAAAATCGAATTGCACGAATTCGAGTTCTAGGGTTTATCGTATAAAACGATTTGGGGGTTTCCATTCCAATGGGTTTAAAAGTTAAATCAAATACCATCATTAGTTTCAGAAACCTTCGACCAAGCTAAAGCATGTGCCAATTTCATGAAACAAATACGAATCGATTGAATCCGAATTCTAGGGTTCATCATTCAATCGGGTTTGGAGTTTTTGAATCAAACGAGATCAAAAATCAAATTAAATTCTACAGTGAGTTTCAGAGGGATTCGATTAAGCTAATCCCCATGTGAATTTCTGTTATCAACATCGAATTCAATGAAAACTGATTTCATGTTTTGAATAGAAAAACGTTTTGGGGTTTTTAACTGAAACGATCTATTTTGTTCGAATTAAAACAAACCATAGAGTCGGTTAAACTCACTGAACAAAACCCTTATGAATTCATTTGCAATTAAGTTCGAATTGGGGTTCGATTGAAGAATATTGGTTCGGTTGGGGGACAAAGGGGAAACCGGTCAACCTCAAAATTAAAAGAATTAAATACGGAGTTTAATCGCGAAACCCTAGCGGGTCGGAGTGGTAAGAAGTGTGTGTTGGGAGTGGGGGGTCGCGGGTTCGAGGCCAGGCTCCACCGGTTTTTGGTAATTAAAACCATTTTTTTGATGTTTTAATCATAACGTGCTCGTTTTAACTCCGATTTAAACCGTTCAAGTTGCGTTGAAACCGTATCGAAGTCCCGAACAAGATAAATCAATAAAATTTATAATTTGATCAAAAATTATGGTCGCGTATATTTACGTGTACATAAACATAGTATTGTATGTTTATGTGGTTTAAACGAATAAAAACAAATTCACGTACATTCTTGTACGTGCATTTCTAACAATTTAACATACGTGTGTTAACACATATGTAATTACAAAAACAAAACGACATCCCGAATAACACAACATTATTACTTAAACACAGATTCTTCGTAGAGGATTTTCTACGCGAGTTCACGTGTGTTTGATCATTCTGCTACAATCAAAGGTGCGTACACGGCCCCTTTCTTATTTTAAACTGTTTTGGGGGAGAAAACATGTGCAACAAACTGATTTTAGATACATATCACTTGCATGAGTTATCTGTTTACATTATGTGCCAACATATCAACTTGAAAGTCCTTACACACCTCGAACCGTTTAGTTTGCTGTAATGCAAAGCGTGGTAGTTGGAAATAGATCTATTAGGTTTGACAAACCTCACCTGGTAGATGGGATCTACGCAGGTGTTTGACTGACCAAACACATTTTTACTATTGTTGTGATAGACAATAGTGGCAAGGCGAAAACATGCTATAGCATGGCAACTAGTCAGCTTCGGTGTCGAACACGTATGTAAATAGTTTATATGACTAGCTATCATGACTGTGCATATGTGATTATGTTATCTACAAACTTGATATTCAAACTGCTGTTTTGAACATTGTGAAATGATTAAACCTGTGTTATGCACCAACCATTTGGGTTGACACTTGATTTACATGTTTTCTCAGGACGCTAAGGACACCATAAAGCAGGCATGGACTAGGAGATCGAGTCGCATGCATGACTTTACATTTTAGTATTTGAATTATGACAATTGAGATTTTGTATTGTAATTTACATTTTTCAAATGTTACTGGTTTTAAAACGCTTCCGCAAAACCTTGAAAACTCTGATGTCATGTTTTAAACACCAAAGTATGTTTTGAAATTCATATAGAGGTCTTCGTTATGTCTAATGATCTGAGATCCTGGTTTGTCACGTTCCCAAACGGTGTGATTCCGTTAGTTGAAAATTTGGGGTGTGACACCTGTATTGTAGCTATAGATACCCATTTCATCACTCGTAGGCTTATTTACCCTCAGAGTTTCCCATATGATAACTCATTACGTTACCATGATATTAACATGGCATAATAGGTTTCTAAATAGTACAATTCTCCACAGTTATAAATGGTGGAATGCCAGAGTTATTAATGGTGGTATGTACTTTTATGTTATAAATAGTAATAATATCCACAATTATTAATGGTGGAATACCACAGTTATTAATGGTGGTATGTATTTTTATGTTGTAAAGAGTAATAATATCCATAATTATTAATGGTGGATTACCATAGTTATAAATGGTGGTATTACCTCAGTTATTAATGGTGGTATACTCTTTGACTTACTATTACTCATGTTTGATTAGGAAGTGAGAGTAAGTCTGACACGTAGTTCTAACCCAATTGTTTTATAGGGTTGAATTGACCACATTGTAGCCACCACAAAGGCAAACCACAATGTCCTCAATTATTCCTATACCTTAGTTTTTCCCAAGACCTCACAACTATCTGCCACCAGCTTGTGACACGAGAGAGGTCAGTCTCTCAGTCTACCGGTCCACAGAATAGAAGTGGTGAGATAATTAGCAAACACTATCATACTCTCATCACCCGTGTTAGAAATGATAGAGTTGGAATGGGCTGACTAAAAATCAACAGAGTTCTTATAGTCCTCATCTTATAGGCATCAACTCATAACCTCATGTTTATCATTACATAGAAATCTCATAAATATAACACACATGTTCTCATAGGAATAATAAATCTACTCAATTAGAATTAACTGCAGTGTTCTCACATGAATAGCAGTTATAATTTCCTTAGAATTAATAAAATAATTCAATAGGAATAACATATATTCCTCATAAGGATTACAGTTGTAATCACGAAGGAATAATAGTCTTATCACTTGGACATCATATATATTGTCTCAATGCTATCTGTTCTCAGTGTTATTTGTTCTCATAGTCTTTAACAAAGTGTTGTAAGATCTTGTCTTATTACACAATGTTAGTATATGAGGTGCATGATATCATCAAGATTATCATTCTTGTAATCACTTGTAATTGTCTTATGTTATCATATTGTCATCTATGGGTTAATAACATAGTGTTTTAAGATTAACTCTAGTACACATGTGTTATTCAATTGATTTGATGATATCATTAGATTATATTATCTTGAATCATCTATGTTGTGATTGTCATTTCGTACACATGCATTCCCAATGACATACTGATATAATGAAAGTATGATAATAAAGATAGAATCTTTATCATCTAAATCACATGATATTGAAATAACGTACTAAAACTTTTAAATAAATAAAAGGATTAGCATGTTTCTCAGCCCGTAGTTAAAATCAAGGATTAAAAAAAAGGGGCATATGAACTCACCTTGTTGTTGTAGTGGTTGACTAAGACTCAAGAAATGTGCGCGCTCACTGTTGTTGTACTGATCTTGTATTCACAGTCCTATGTCTGATTAAATGTTATATGAGTTATGATCCCTTATTTGATTGTTCTTTTTCAAATATGCATTGTTAACCGAGTTCGTGTAATGAAAATGCCTCATTCTTGAGATTTTTTGTAGGAATGACTCATGCTATTGGCCATTCGTACGAATGAGCCTTGCTAATGAGTGTTCACACGAATGAGTAGCTCACACGACTAAGTAGCTCACACGAATGACCCATGCTAATGAGTAGCTCTCACGAATGAGTAGCTCGTACGAATGAGTGGCTCACACGAATGAGTAGCTCACACGTAAGACTCATGCTAATGAGTAGCTCACTCGAATGAGTAGTTCGTACAAATGAGTGGCTCACACGAATGAGTAGCTCACATGAATGACTCATGCAAATGAGTAGCTCTCACGAATGAGTAGTTCGTACAAAGGAGTGGCTCATTCGTATGACTTCACACGAATGAGCGTTCGTTCTTATAAGTAATTCGCCTGAAACGAGTTTCAACCATGGCATGTGGCGATTTCGATTTCTAGTCATATATATAGTCTTTTTGAGTGGGTTTAGGTGAGTGAACTCATTTAGAAGGTGTATGGATCGAAAAAAAGATGTTTAAAACCGGTTAAACTTTGGTTTTTGTTGGGTTTGTAGAAAACCCTAAAAACCAAACCTTGTGAGCTCATTTTACCTTTGTTTCGGTTGATTCTAAGCCTGATCCTTTGTTCTTTCATGTGAGGAATGTCAAGAGCTTCGATTTGATAGCTTATATGAACGATTTGGTCAAGAATTGAGGGAGATATGGAGGTTTTTGTGTGTGTTTTTTCTAGAGAGAGGGAAACCGGATTTTAGAGAGAGAGAGAGGGGAGGTGAGTGGGTATTAAATGAGAATTTAATGATTGGGTTGGATTTTTTACACCCCGAGCAAGTTCGGATTCGTTCGGTTTGCTCGGTTTTCATTTTCGTTACATTTACGAAACGTAAAGCGCATTTTTCGTAACTTTAAATAAAATAGTTTTATTTTATTCTTTCGAAGTAGTAATTCCTAATAAATCTTTTTAATTTTTTTTCTTATTTTATTGTTTCGAAAACACTTATTTTTAACGTTTCGTCAGATTGTATAACCTTCGGGCATATTCATTCGAGTTGTCACCCGAACGGACACGACGATGGCTTTACTTTCTGATTTTGTTTTCTACTTTTCAGTTATCATCCCGGACATTAAACCCACAGGTATATTTGTGTGAATCGTCACCCACGCAAACACACTGTTAGTTTATTATTCTGAAATAATACTGAAATTTTGTTTCGAATTGAACTTCCTCACTGACGGACTCAACTAAACTGCCCTATATTCACCTTGTTATAACTGTTTTCACATTGTTTTCTCATAGAATTATCGGCTATATGATTTTTGTCATTTATGGAAATCACAGCGCAACCGATATGTTTTTTTCACTTGTTTTCACTCTGATGTTTCGCATGAATTGTTGTATTTCCGTATTTAAATTTTCATTCAAACACATACAACTGTTACTTGTTTTCATAGTCCTGTTGTCACACAACGGTTACGCACATTGTATTTACACATAGTAATGGTGAAAGTACACATACCGTACGGATTTACCGGACGATCTGGTATTGGTTGTCACAGGTTGAGGATTGGGTCTCTGATTCTGAGGATGATTTGTCTTCATCATTCCATGCTACTACTTTTAAGAATCAGACATCTAGTGTCAAAAAGGTTGACCCAATCTCATCTAAGAAAAATTTATCTTCTTTGACTTCAAAATTCTCCAAAGCCATGTGCTTTGTGAGGGATTCACAAAAAGGTGAAGCAAGTGGGTCCAACAAGAATGACAATCTTGTTTTTAATGGGACAAAGGGTTTGGGTTTCAAATATGACAAGACAAAATCAACTGAGTAGCATAAAAATCATGTTCCAAAATTTCAAAACAAACAATCTCAGACTAAAACCAAGCAGCTTCTATCCATATATAAAAGAGCTTGTTTTGAATGTGGTGCATTAGGTCATTTTGCTAGATCTTTCCCTCTTCTGATTAGACCACATTTTGCACCATATAGAAAAACAAATCAGTCTTTTGTTAATGACGTCAAATCAGTTGATCACTCACCTCAAGTCAAACCCAAACACCCAACTCCCATCAAGTTTCAGGATAAGGGTAAAATAGTAATTGTTGATCAGAATATACTGAATTGTTCCTGTCAAACAATCCAAACCATCGTTTGTCTATGTGAAAAATTCTTTTAGCAAAAATACTATCTGGAAGGCAAAGTCATCTCAGATTTCAGTTTCAAACAATGAAAAATCCTCTGATCTTTCAGATAAAATGAATCATGATGGACAATGGATTGAGATGAAAATCCTAGACTCATTGGGTCAACCCAAGACGGTAAAGGCTTGGGTTCCTAATTTCAACTAATGATTTGAGAATGTGCAGGTTGCCCCGAATGCTGCTCTTAATAGCACTTAGATCGTTGATGATGGGGCATCAAGGCTCATGACTGGAGTCATATCTCTTCTTACCAATGTCAATCCAATTAGAGGAGGACATGTAGCTTTTACTGGAGACAAAGGAGGGTTGATTACAGGAGAAGGAATTCTTTTTAACGGTCAAGTTTCATTTGACAAAGTGAAGTATGTGAAGCTACTGGAAAATAATCTACTCTCTGTGTCACAAATCTGTGACAAGAAATACAGAGTTCTTTTTGATGATTCAAGTTGCCACATTCTCCAGCAAGGTATCACTATTCCTGAAGACTAGATTTTGATGTCAGCTCCTAGAAAGCAGGATTTGTATGTTCTCAACATTGCCACAGCTTCAACTACATCTTCTACAGCTTCATGTTTTATGTCTAAGGCAACCGAGAAAGATTCTATCATTTGGCATAAGAAGATGGGTCATTTGAGTCTACGCAAGATGAATCATTTGGTTCACAACATTCTGGTTGAAGGAGTAAGTTTAAAGAACTTCAAACTGTCTGATGTCTACATCTCATGCAAAAAGAGAAAGCAAACCAAGAAGTCTCATAAACTCAAGAAGTTCCATTCAGTTACTGTCCCACTTGAGCTTCTCCACATGGATCTTTTTGGTCCTGTCAACCGCAAGAACATTGCTGGAGATCAATATTGCTTGGTCATTACTGATGAGTTCTCCAGATACTCTTGGGTGTTCTTCATGAAGGAGATATCTGAAACATTCGAGTGTATTCATGTCTCCTAAGTAAGCTTGAATCACTTTATAAGCTCAAGGTTCGTATGCTCAGAACAGAAAACAGGACTAAATTTAAGAACTACAACATGGAGACTTTCTGTAATGATCGTGGAATTATTCAACAATTTAGTGCTCCATATGTCCCTTAGATGAATGGTGTTGCTGAGCGAAAGAACAGAACATTAATTGAGGCTGCTCGTACTATGCTTGCTGACTCCTCCCTAATGGTTCAATTATGGAATGAAGCAGTTTCTATGCTTGTTATGCTCTGAACCGGGTGTTAATTGTTAAGAAACATGGGAAAAATTGCTTTGAATTGCTCAATGACAGAAAGCCAAATATTAAGTATATTGAACCGTTTGGTGCTCCATGCACAATGCTTAAGAAACATGAGCAAGGTAAGTTCAATAAAAAGGTGGAAGAAGGCTATTTTCTTGGGTACAAGATTCATAATAAAAGAGTTTACAATAGATCAACTCACAATGTGGAGGAGTGGTACTATGTGGATGTTCAAAGATATACCATGCCGCCACCTGGAAAGGGTCCAGACTGGATGTTCAACTATTCTGATCTCTTTGACTCTTCCAAGATGCCTCCCATGTACTCTGATGAAGATGTTGTTGTTCAAATGATGTATGATGCACAGAGTGAACTTGATGAACCAGTACAACCTTCATCTGTTCCAGATCCTATGTAGACAAATGTTGATAGTTCAGACTCAGATGATCATCATTCAAAGCAAGATGTTGCAGAACCAGATGTTGAAAATATAGTACATGTTCTTGAGGATCTCAATCTTAACAATCTTGATCCATAAGTTGTTGTTCCTGCTCATCCATTTGGTTAAATAAACAACATGCATCCTCAGATGAACATCATTGGAAATTTGAATGATGGTGTGAAGAGTAGAAATCAGTTATCTTCAGGTGGCCTTGCTGACATACTAGACTTTGGAGATGTAAACCTATGTGCCCATTCATGTTTTATCTCTCAAGTTGAACCCAGAACCATTACAGAAGCATGGAAAGAAGAATCATGGGTAGACATGATGTAGGAAGAATTGCTGCAATTTAAGAAAGTTGTTGTTTGGCAGCTTGTTAATAGACCCAAGGGTGCTAAAGTAATTGGCAATAGATGGGTTCTTCGCTACAAGCGTGATGATCATGGAATAGTGATCAGAAACAAAGCACGTCTGGTGGTGCAAGGCTTTAGACAGACAGAAGGGATTGACTATAATGAATTGTTTGCACCAATTGCTCGACTTGAACCAATCCGAATTTTCTTAGCCTATGCATCCTACAAGAAGTTCAAAGTTTATCAAATGGATGTCAAAAGTGCATTCCTTCATGGTGTGATTAATGAAGTTGAGTATGTCAGTCAACCTTTCAGTTTTGAAGATCCATAATATCGTGACCAAGTCTACAAGCTAGACAAGGCCTTATATGGATTGCACCAAGCTCCGTGAGCATGATATGAGACACTGTCTACTTGCCTTCTGAACAACGGGTTCATAAGAGGTTTCATTGACTGCACACTGTTCATTCAAGAAAGGAGGAGACTGAAAATGAGTGTGTCACTACTAGTGCAGCACTAGTTGAAGCCATCTATTTGGATAGAACAAAATTCTCAGTCAATACAGTTCTGACACGTGCCATATTCCTTTGTAAAGACCTAGCTGAAGCCGTCCATGAGAATGTGTTCAATTTGAGAAATTATAAAAAGTATACGAAAAGATAATAAAATTGGAACCTTATAAATTTATGATCCTAGGTTTTAAGTTATGCAGAGATTAGTTATAAGCTTGTTTTGATCTTTGCTAAGTTGACTATAATGGGTAAATCAATCAGAATATATGATTGGTCACTGATTTGTTGAAAAATGAAGTATAGAAATGCTTAAAATGGACAATCATATCCGTAGATGCATCACAAACCAAATGTGTCAAAAGTGTAATGCTCAAGGATGCACAATTGATATGTTCTAGTATATATATTTTACTTTCCTGAAAGGCTACTCACAAAAATATGTGTTTTGCTTTTAATAGTTTAGGTGTACAGTTACTGTTTATCGGAAAAATACAAAAATATTTTTAATTTTCTTTTTAAGTGATCATTTGTTTTGTTCAGGTGTTCAGTCTTGTTTAAACTTCTCACCAAACCAGTTAATATCATCAAACCAGACAAAACTTCATAACAATTGTGTTTGAGTGCCTGTCTTTGAAAAAATGTCAAAACAAATTAAGGGTATTTACTCACTCGCACGAATGAATCATTCTGGGTATTCATTCGCCTGAATGAATCACATGGACGAATAGCTCATTCGCATGAACATATCTAATGAATGGCTCACATACACGAATGAACCTCCGGCACGAATGAGAATTATATTTAAGTCCTTTCATTCTTTCGAAGGCTCATTCGTTCATTAGCTGTGTGTGTTTCCATTCGTCTGTTCAGAGTTTTTGATCATCATTTTCATTTTAGCTGTGATTCTTCCCCATTTTGATGAAAAAACTTTTATTGATCATTTCAGGTATGTTTTGGATAAAGTTTCACCGGATGTAATCCATTTAATGAATCAGTTTCGATCGAGATTTTAGGGTTTTAGGTTTCGGACCTGTATCAACCAAATAAACCACAAAAACGGGTTAAACTGGACCTAAAATCTATCTGAATCACTTAATCGGAGTTCTCTGAGAACACTGTTGCTACTTTTGTGTTTTGGTTGTGGATTTTTGAAAGTTAGGGTTTTAGAACCTTAGGCCAAACGAATGAAAGTTCATTCGTGTGATCTCTCAGACGAATGAACTCATTCGTCATTGCATTCTAACGAATGAACTCACTCATACGGCTGAGTTTGAGTTGGCACTTCATTCTTGTGAAGATATCTTCGTGCACTAGACTCATTCGCTCAAGGTTTCATTTGTATATAATTTGCCTTGTTTTGAGTCATTCGCACAAATGAAATCAAGTGTTAATAACTTTTCAATTGATTTCATGTTTGTTAATATGAATTGACTCATTTATTCTATTTTGATTGCAGAGTGTCTGACCTTAGAGCATTTTCAAAGCATATCATTTGTGCTTACCTCGACACATCTACCAAGTATGCTGAACATTTTGTTGAGATTATAACCTTTCTTAGACATTCTCGGATCTTTTCAGCAATCTCTACCATGCACGTACCATATCTATCTCATCAGAAGTCATTTTGGGAATCTGCAGAGATTGATTGCATAGTTGAGCCAATGGTTATTAGAGCGGTAGTGGGAGGTAGAGATGTCATAGTGTCAGCTGAACATGTTAGAAGAGTATGTGGCTTTCGGGATATGCCAAATCATCCTGAGCTTCTAGATAAGCACCTAGTTCGGGGTTGCTTCTTAAGGTGCAAGAATGATAGGGACTTAACTATAGGGGTTATAACAAAGCTTTCCTCAGTTCCTCATTTAAGTATCGTTTCCATGTTCTAATTCATTGTTTGGGATCAAGGCGTGGAGGATTTGATGAACTTCGAGAGACTCTTCAGTCTGCTTTTGTGCCACTCATTCTGAATATTCCCTTCAACTTCTCTGAAATGGTATTCACTCATATTAAGGAGAATATTAGTTCAAAAGGTGATAAGAAGTACCTAATGTACCCAGGTTTCTTCAAATGATTTTTGATGCTCAGCTACCTAATCTTCCCAAGATTAACGCTGATATCATTCAGTTGGAGCATATGTCAAACACTACACTCAACCGACTTAAAAATTATAAGGAAAAGGAAGAAAAACCCCAAGATTGTCGCCTCTTTGGACATCTCATTAACCCTGAATATGTTGCACCTACTAGGAGGAGATGGAGGCATGATGACTCTAACTCAAACATTGAGGATATGATTGTTCCTCAGGGATATAGTGATGATGATGATGGTGATGGTGGGGATGCTCATGGTGAAGATACTGTTAGTGCTGGTGATGTTGGGGATGTTGGTGAAACTGGTGTGCTCATAAGGAAGTTGATACTATTTTTGTTTTCTTGACCACTGTATTTGTTTCATTTAAGATTAGTGTGCCTACATCTGGTGATAAAGGAAAGAACAACCGAAGTACTGACTTGGAGAACATGTATGTTGGAGCTGATGTTGCCACAGATGACACAGACTTAGAGAAGACTGAAAATGAGTGTGTCACTACTAGTGTGAGAACTCAAATTATATGGATAAGGAAGAGGCCAAGGCATCAAGCCTCAAGTATTGAGGATATTAATGATTCCAAATTTATTCCATAGTTTGACATGGCTCCTCCTCCTCGTTCTTCTACTACTATAGCAACTTAGACATCTTCCCCTCAAACTACAAAAAGGAAGAGGACCAGATTCGTCCTGCAAAGGAGGACAAAGTCAGTTTCTGTTGTAGCTTCAACTGCTGTATCTGCCGCAACAACACTGACTTCTGCAAAATCTTGGTCCAGGAAAGTACCTACTAGTTCTACTGTTGTAACATCACTGTATTTCGGGTTGTCAGTACATGTTTAATTGTACTGTTATGACCTGATATGATAATTATTAATGATGATGAATTATTGGATGTTATTACTGATATTGGTATACATATTGAGAACGCACTATTGTATGCATAAACCATGGGAAGTTTAGTTGAAACACAACTAAACAGAATCAGAGAGTTTATCGCAGTTAAATTCACATATTATGGATTGTTGATTTGGAAGATTTGTGGTTTACGATGCTATAATCAAAGATAGACAAGGATATAATCATGGTCTATCGAAGAGGTGGTGGGACGGTGGCTGAGGCAGTTGTGACTCACCTCTACATATGCCCTATACATAAGCCATCTTCGGTTTATCATGATTATATCAGTGTTGAGGCTTTGATGAGGAGAATCCGAGGTTTTCGTTTGGGATGTAAAGTAGTTATAGAGTTGTTATGGTTTGGTTACTAAACATAGTCAAAGACACATGGTCATGGTTTATCGAAATAGCGGTGGGATGGTGGCTGGATAGGTTGGGACCTACTCCTACATATGCCCTATACATAAGCATATTTCGTTCTATCACGGATGCGTCAGTGATATGGTTTAGTGGGATTGGATTGGGAATTATAATATTAAAGATAATAAAATAATGGAAGCATTATTGAAAATAAACACGTGTTGGTGAGGTTACGATTATTAATTAAACACGAATGTTATTTTATAAATATTAACTTAGTAATGTATTCGCATGGGTGACGATTCACACGAATATAATTATTAGGAATAATATTCTGAAACGATATTCCATAAATCGTAAATCAAATCGAAATACGATACGGGCAACAGATTCGAAAAGGTGACGACCTTTACGAATACGTACGTGAGTAACGCGTTTCGACGAGATAACGAAATAATATTTAACGATATTAAATTAAGAAAAAGATCTTAAAAACGGTTATTAGGAATCACAACTTAAGACGGAATATACTCATCTTAACGTTTTATGTTTAAATATATATTTACGAGAATTACCGAACATTTTATAATTTTTATCATGATAAAAACGAGACAGAGCAAATGGGAACAGTACGTGATATAAGAAAGAAGACCTTCATCTTCTTTCTCACTTTCCACCATCTCCTTCTCTCTCTAGAACAAAGAATTCTTCACCCAACTCTCTCTCTAACTTCTCTCTAGATTTTATTCTTCATTTCTTGTCGGAATCGCGAGATCTTGGAGCCTAAACGGCCGCACAATCGAGGAGAACAAGAACCCAGAAGAAAATCTCACATTTGGTCAATATTTGGAGGTAAATCTGAGATTTACTTTTTGTTTTTTTACTAAAACTTAATGTGTATATGGTTGTCAACTTGTGACCGTGATTAGGGTTTTAAAATGGTTAAACGAGATAGTAATAACTGATAGAAGCCATGGATGACCTGCAAAAGCTAAGAACTCGAGGATGATGATGATGGGGAGCTGGTTCGGTGGGAGATAGGTCGGCCGAACCTGTTAGGGGGCCGGCCGAACCTCTCCTTGTTCAAACCTGCAAGAAGCAGTGAACCTCACTGCCTTGGCCGAACCTCCTTGGGTTAGCCGATCCCTAGCATAGCCGAACCCTCCATTGTCTAGCGAACCTTCTTGACAGAAACCATCGGGACGAACCTATCCTCCACGAGAACCCTAGCTAGGCAAAACTGCCTTCAGCCAAACCTAGGAGCTACCAACCTAGTATCTTGCGAACTTAGGCTCCCTATGGGTTGTGCATGTGCCGAACCTTAAATGGGTGCGAACCTGGATGCTAGGACACTAACCATTGACAGCCAAACCTTCCTTGCTTTGGCTGAACCCCATAAACGTGCGAACCTCTCCCTTTTGGAGCCGAACCTAGGGTGCAACTCGCTCTAGGTTCGCTGGAAGGTTTGGCTTACGAACCTAAGTGTTGAACTAGGATTAATGGGGAACTAAGGACTATGGAAAATCATGAAAGACCATGCATGCATGAAGGATTATTCCGACCATCACCTTTTCTCTCTCTAAATATAAGTTTTAGAATCTCGGTTTTTCATACATTGAAACATTTCATAGAAATAAACTAAGCGTGATCTCTTGAAAATAAAAATGTAATTTAAATAAATTGAAATTGTGGTGGTAAATGTTATTTAACATTTTCCATGTATAACCTAAGAGTGGTGTATTAAATCTAAACTACGTTTTATAACTTGAGTCATGGTGGTCACCTTGATTAAGCATGCATGCAATTATAAGTCTAGATACATGTATGATGAGGATTATCGCCTCTAAATAAACGTATCTATGGGAATTACACATGAGGTGTCATAATCTAGTATTGTTATTAGATAATTTAAAACTAACAAGTTAAATTATATATTAATAACAATTATCTATAAAATCCGTAGTGTTTTACTTTAACTTAGGTAAAACAAACTAAGTGTGTGAAACACTTCATGAAATAAAAGTGAACAATTATGGTCACTAAAGTAAGAAGAAACACATATACTTGCAAGCACAAACACGTGATAATTACAGGTTGTTGAGTTACTTTGACTTCTCTGACGTGAGCGCGCATTTCATAAGAACACTGATTCTAAGGATTCAGGTGAGTTCTCATAACCTCCTTTTAAAACCATTTTTTTTAAACTCGGAGCTGGAACATGTATACCAATTTAAATATTATTTTGAGAACACATGGGTGACACCTGGATTATCAATATGATATTCATATTAATGGATTATTATTGATTATGGATTGAGATGGATTATTACTTATCCGTGAGTCATTGATAGTTGAGTTGACTTAGGTCCTCCGCAATGATTGAGTTACTACTGGTGAGTTGACTAACGTCCTCCTCAGTGATTCCACTATTGGTTGAGTTGACTACGGTCCTCCGCAGCGCACGAAGACACTTATAGGAATATCGTTGGTTGAGTTAACTGAGGTCCTCCGCGATGATTCCGCCGTTGATTGAGTTGACTGAGGTCCTCCGCGGTAACTTATATTGATATGATTATGATGATTGATGCTTATTGAATTGATTTGATTGGTTGAACTTATGTGGAAAATTATTTATGATTATTGTGTATGTGATTACTTGGATTGTTTGGATGTGGTGTTTGTTGGATTTTGGCAGTGTTGGATTATTTCGCAGGTGTACATGTGGATTCTCTCGGGGAAATTTTAAACTTTCTTAAACCCATTTATGAACTTTCATAAACGTTTTATAAACATTTTTAATACATAAAACTTATGATTTCTCACCAACTACTTCGTAGTTGACACTTGATTTTCTACATGTTTCAGGCAATGAAGAGAAGTAGGTAGAGCAGGATAGCTCTACATCTTTTGGGACATCATCACTTAGGTTCTTGGACTTAGCTAAAATAAATGAAATTCTGAAGACTAGAGTTTAGTTAGTTTAGCTAAATCTTTTGTGTACTTGATGTAACTAGCTCATGATGAACATGATTTTTGATGTAATTAATTTGGTTGATTAATTGATATGTGATGATCTAATTAGATGCCCACGAGCTTATGAAAAATCTACATATCCCTCGTGGCATACCGACGTTTCCGTCATCGGTCGGGTGTTACAGATTGGTATCAGAGCCTGTGTTATAGGGAATTAGGTTACTAGAAATGGTTGACTTAGTCTATAACCGTAGGATACCTTAGTATGAATTACTTCATACACTAGTTAGTATATTCAGGATTTCATGCTTATGAGTTTATTACATGTTATATATCTGATTCACATGTATTATTTGATGATTTTATGACTGATTGTGCCCTAATGATTCGATAAGGACATGCAGGTGGTGTATCGTAAAGGTGGTGGGACGGTGGCTGGGGCAGTTGCGACTGACCCCTACATATGCCCTATACATATACCATTTACGGTACATTAGGTGGATGTCAGTATTGAAGAATAAGGGAACTACCCGTTTCAGAAATTAATTGCTTAGAAAATTAACTGCTTAGGAATTTATTTGCTTTAGGAATTACATGTTTGATCTTTGATCACCAGACAAGGACACACTCGTGGTATACTACAAAGGTGGTGGGACGGTGGTTATGGTAGTTGCGACTGACCCCTACATATGCCCTATACATATACCATTTGTAGCATATTGGGGGTCTGTCAGTGTCAGGAACTTAGGATATTATTAGGAAGTGCTGGGAAAGTTGTTGATGGAATGTTGGTTGAATTTGGTTTGGACTGACATATTGGATGATCATATTTGATGAATACATATAAAATCACTTATGAACACACTTATTGGACACGTGGGGTGGATAGGATCAACGAATGATGCGAACACTTAATGACGAAATGGATACTTAGTATTGATGTAGACATTTGGTGATAATATGAACACATAGTGAGAATACTAACACTAAGTGATGGTATGAACACTTGACGAGAATGAATTATAGGGAGGATATGAACACTTAGTGACAATAAGAGCACTCAATGATGATATGAACCCTCATTGATAATTACGAACATTGGGATTTAGTATGGACTTTTAGTGAACTTAGAGAGTAGGGGAACTTTAATGTCAGGTGAACTTAGACATTAGGTGAACTTAGAAATAGGCGAACCTACATGTCAGGTGAACTTAGACATTAGGCGAACCTAATTGCCCAAGGGAACTTGAGACCACTTCACTCAAAATTATCCTAACTAGGATAAGATTTGTGAAGTGAGATAATGGGAAGATACATGATACGCCCTAAATTCTAACAAGAAAATAATCGTGGTCTACGTATGCCTTATATATAAGCTTGTTGCACTGCATCGGGAGGTTGTCAGTGTTAGTACAGGGTGGGAAATGTTTGAAACTTAGGAATACGTAGCTAATAATAGATATGACCAACTAGGATACTTTAGTACACTATTAGGAAATTACTACTTTGTTATGAGTTTAATGACTGATAGGAGAAAAATATAGTTCCTATACGTAATCCTAACTGTCGAAATGAACTCATCTGACCATAGTTTGTATGATTTACATTGAAAACGGTAGTAACATGTTTCTATTATCCTCAAAAACATGCCGCCTCACCGTTTCAATGGAGATGATACGAACCATGATGACGCTAATGGTAATGCCGACACCGGCATACAAGGGTTAGCAACACTTATTACTGGATTCGCTAATCAACTGACTCAAGCCAATCAGACTCTCAACCAGAACGGGGGTGGTGCAAACCCACCAATCTGCACGTTCAAACACTTCAACTCCTGTAATCAATAAAGTTTACGGGTTCTGAGACAGCACTGGTCTGCTGCAGTGGTTTGAGAGTATCGAAAACACCTTCATCAACAGTGACTGCCCAGAGAATCTGAAGGTGTGCTATGCCACCAGTGTTTTCCCAAAGAGAGCACTGACATGGTTGAATGGCGAAAAACGAACTAGGGAGTGGATGCTGCCCTAGCACTAACATGGACTGAGGTGAAGAACCTGATGACCACTGAATTCTGTCCTCGTAGTGAGATGAGGAAACTTGAGACTGAGTTGTAGGAACTCAAACAGGATAGCGGGGAGAATGTAATTTACAATACACGCTTCCATGAGTATAGTCTACTGGTACCTCATCTAGTGACACCACTTGAGAGAGCAATAGAGAAGTACATAGGCAGTCTACCGATGCAGATTCAAGACACGGTCTATGGTAGCAACCCTAAAACACTGGAGGATGCAATCCGCTTATCTGCAAATTGACTGACAACCATGTGAAGGTTGGAACACTCACGAGAAAGGGAACAAAGAATACTGAAGTAAAGACTGCTGCAAAGGAAACTAAGACCGAAGTCAAGACTGAGGCAGCTAGTTCATCCAAAAGCAGCAACAGGAAGCGGAAGACCAAGAGTTATGCTGTTACTACTCCTGTTACTCAACAGTCCTCCAATAATTCCAACACTAGTAATTTTGGAGCTATTCCGCAATGCAATACTTGCAGATGTCACCACATGCCAAACTTGCCTTGTCGCGTCTACAACAACTGTGGCAAGTATGGCCATTTTGCTAATGTTTTTCGGAGTGCACCGCAAGCACAAAGAATGCAACCCGCACCGCTTGCACAGCCAGCTCCGCATGTTCAACCGATACAAGCTGTACCTGTTCGCCAAGTGCATGTACAGGCAAGAGCCTGTTACGAGTGTGGCGAAGTTGGTCATTTTAGAAACCAGTGCCCGAGATTGACTAGAAATAATCAAAGGGTGGCGAGAGGTAGAGCTTTTCAACTGAATGCTCCAGCAGCTCAAGCCAACCATGATGTAGTCAACGGTACATTTCTGATTAACAACTCTTATGCATCTGTCCTATTTGATTCTGGTGCTGATAGGAGTTTTGTTTCACATGATTTTGAGTATATGCTTGGAATGACACGTACTAAGATAGACAAGCCGTTTAACATAGAGGTGGCTGATGGTAATACTATTGATATTGACACTGTTATTGTTGGATGTACGGTGAACTTAAATGATCACGTTTTCCCAATTGATCTTATACCTATACAACTTGGTAGCTTTGATGTTATCATAGGCATCGATTGGTTAACCACCAACAAAGCGAAAATTGTCTGTCATGAAAAATATATTCGTATTCCCTTACCTTTGGGTGAAACTTTAAGAGTTTTTGGGGAGACTTCTAGTAAGGGTCTTAAGCTGATGTCATGCACTAAAGCACACAAGTACCTTAGGAAGAAATGTATAGCATTTTTAGCACACGTTGTGGAGAAAAAGGAGAAAGGAAAGAGCATTGATGACGTTCCTGTAATAAGAGATTTTCCTGAAGTATTTCCAGATGACTTTCCGGGTCTTCCACCAGAACGTCAAGTAGAATTTCGAATTGACTTAGTACCTGGTGCGAACCCAGTCGCCAAAGCTCCTTACAGACTTGCGCCTTCGGAGTTACAAGAATTGGCGAACCAATTACAAGAACTGACTGATAAGGGATTCATTCCCCCGAGCCATTCACCATGGGGTGCACCAGTCTTGTTTTTCAAGAAGAAAGACGGGTCATTCTGAATGTGCATCGATTACCGCAAGTTGAACAACCTGACCATTAAAAACCGATATCCACTGTCGCGTATCGATGATCTTTACGATCAACTTCAAGGCTCGGCATGGTTCTCAAAGATCGATCTTAGGTCTGGGTATCATTAGCTTCATGTACATGATGATGACATTCCCAAGACGGCTTTCAGAACAAGATATGGCCATTATGAGTTTCTGGTAATGCCCTTCGACCTTACCAATGCACCAGCGGTTTTCATGGATCTCATGAACCGTGTTTGTAGGCCATACTTGTACAAATTTGTGATTTTATTCATTGATGATATTCTGATATACTCCAAGAGCAAAGAAGAACACGAGCAACACCTTAAGATGGTTTTGGAGATCCTGAGAGAATAGCGACTGTATGCCAAATTCTCCAAGTGTGAATTCTGGCTTAAGGAAGTTCAATTCTTGGGACACATAGTCAATGAAAAGGGTGTTCATGTGGATCCTGCGAAGATTGAAGCGGTGAAGAATTGTAGTACACCGAAGACACCAACGGAGATTCGATCATTTCTTGTACTTGCCGGTTACTATCGGCGGTGTATTTCGAACGTCTCCAGGATTGTTGTCCCCCTCACTTCTTTAACTCAAAAGGATAAGCCTTATGAGTGGGGACCAAAGCAAGAAGAGGCATTTCAGACCTTGAAGCAGAAACTTTGTGATGCTCTTGTCTTGACACTGCCTGACGGCAATGATGATTTTGTAGTTTACTGTGATGCATCTAACCTAGGTCTAGGTTGTGTCCTCATGCAACGGGGAAAGGCTGTGGCATATGCATCCAGACAGTTGAAAATTCACGAGAAGAACTACCTTGGAACTTGGTGCAGTCGTGTTTGCTTTGAAGATATGGAGACATTATCTTTATGGCACGAAGTGTGTAGTCCTTACAGATCATAAAAGTTTGCCGCACATACTTAATCAGAAAGAACTTAACATGAGACAACGAAGATGGGTTGAACTGTTGAACGATTATGACTGTGAAATTCGCTACCATCCTGGTAAAGCGAATGTAGTAGCAGATGCGCTTAGTCGCAAGAGCCATGTTCAAATCCATAGTGTCCGAGTGCACACTAATCTTCGTAATAATGTTCTCACAGCCCAACAACACTCATTGGCTCAAGATAGCCTAAAAGATGAGATGTCTTGCGGGGCCGAGTCACTATTGGAAACTAAGGATGACGGTTTGATGTATTACTTGAATAGGTTGTAGATACCGAACCGGGATGATCATAGGATAATGATTATGGATGAATCTCATAAGTCTCATTACTCAATCCATCTGGGTGCTGATAAGATGTATCAAGACCTTAGCGCCATATACTGGTGGCCTGGAATGAAGAAGGATATTGCTGAGTATGTGTCTAAGTGCCTTAACTGCGCTAAAGTCAAGGCAGAACACCAGCGACCTTCAGGATTGTTAATACAACCAGAAATACCCATGTGGAAGTGGGAGAATATATCCATGGATTTTATTACCAAACTCCCACGAACCGCAAGCGGTAAGGATAGTACTTGGGTGATAATTTATAGATTAACCAAGTCGGCTCATTTCTTACCGATACGCGAGACGTACCCTGTGAGGAAATTAGCTCGTATCTACGTTGATGAGATCGTTAGTCGACATGGAATTCCCTTGAGCATAATATTGGATCGTGATGCTTGTTTCACGGCACGATTTTGGGAATCACTTCATGAAGCTTTTGGAAAAAGATTGGATCTTAGTACCGCCTATCATCCTCAAATAGATGGACAGACGGAGCGGACGATTCAGACACTCGAAGATATGCTGAGAGCCTATGTCATCGATTTCGGTGGCAACTGGGATAGCCATCTACCATTAGTTGAGTTCTCGTATAACAACAGTTATCATGCGAACATTGTTATGGCGCCATTTGAAGCTCTTTATGGTAGAAAATGCCGGTCACCTGTTTGTTGGACTGAGGTCGGCGAATCGCAGATCACTGAACCTAAGATTATTCAAGAAATGACTGACAAGATTCACCAGATTCGCGACAATCTGTTAGCTGCTCGCAGTCGACAGAGGAGTTACGCGGATAAGCGACGGAAACCTTTGGAGTTTGAAGTTCTTGATTTAGTATTACTCAAAGTATCACCTTGGAAAGGAGCGGTACGATTCGGGAAGAAGGGTAAACTTGCTCCACGATATATTGGCCCTTTTAAGATTCTTGAACGAATTGGGAAGGTTGCCTACAAGTTGGAACTTCCTCCTGAACTTAGTAATGTACACCCGACATTTCACGTGTACAATTTAAGAAAATGCTTAGCTGATCAAGATCTTCAAGTACCACTCGATGACATCCGCGTCGATGATACCATGCACTTCGTTGAAAAACCAATCGAGATAATGGATCGTGAGGTTAAAAAGCTCAAACGTAGTAGAATTCCAATTGTCAAAGTACGATGGGAGTCGAAGCGTTGTCCAGAATTCACCTGGGAATGGGAAGATCAGATGAAGCTTAAGTACCCACATTTATTTACTACGGTCACTCCAAGTTGAATTTCGAGACGAAATTTCCTTAACTAGGGGAGACTATAACATCACTGTATTTCGGGTTGTCCGTACATGTTTAATTGTACTTTACGACCTGATATGATAATTATTAATGATGATGAATTATTGGATGTTATTACTGATATTGGTATACATATTGAGAACATACTATTATATGCATAACCATGGGAAGTTTAGTTGAAACACAACTAAACAGAATCAGAGAGTTTATCGCAGTTAAATTCACATATTATAGATTGTTGATTTGGAAGAGTTGTGGTTTAGGATGCTATAATCAAAGATAGACAAGGATATAATCATGGTCTATCGAAGAGGTGGTGGGACGGTGGCTGAGGTAGTTGCGATTGATGTAACATCAGTGCCGGAAACGTTACCGGAACAGTGATCGGTACAGTAACTTGCACAGTAACTCAGGTACAAACTACATGAACTATGTATATGCTATTGACATTTGATGCTTGACACTAAACTATTATACAATTGTTTCTGAAATCTAATTTAAACCTCATGGTTTAACAGTCAGAAACACATCAGATAACACTAAACTGACACACAAATGCTTGATGTAATGCTATTATGTATAAACGTATGTGAGGTTAAATAGAACAAAACTATAATGGTTCTTGTTACAGAATGCTAAACCGACGAATTGTTCGTATAGGTGACGATCTGTAAAAATAAATCTGAAAGTTTAACGTTCTGAAATGGTGACTGAAATGTAGAAAACAAGAATCAGAAAGTGAAATCAACGCTGTGTTCGTTCAGGTGACGATTCGGACGAATACGCGCAAAGGTGACGCGTTCTGACGAAACAAAAACGAAAGACGACTCGAACGATAATATAATAAAGAAAATAAATATAAAAAATTTATTCGGAATCACAACCTTTTAAAACCTTTAAAATATATTCATTTTATATTAAAATACATAGAATACGCGCGATGATGATGCGAGTCGACGAAACGCGTAAAGGAATCAATTTCGATAAAATAATTCAAGAAAAGTTGATTTAAAAGATTTACTAGAAATAACCACCTTTCAAACATTTGAAAATAAAGTCTTTTTATTTAGTTTACAAAACACGCGTGTAACGCACCGGAAACGCGACGAGAACGAGAACCGAGCTAAGAAATCGAACCGAACATGCACGGAGTATATAAGGACTAAATGAGCCCATTTCCCTCATTTATTACATTTCTCTCTCTCTCTCTCTCTACCTCCCAACTCGTTTTTCCCTCTCTCTCTAAGAATTTCAACTTCAAACATCAAGATGAAGCTCAAATCATGGTAAAATCAAGCATTCTTGGTGTCTAAACGAAGCTCTCGATCTCATCTACCATAAAGTACAACCGATCTGAGGATTTATCTAGCCAAACTCAAGGTATGAAGCTAAGAATCACATGAAAACTAGGGTTTTCTTCACCCTTTGGTCAACCACACCTTTAACCGGCTTTAACCTATACCCAATCCGACCCAAGGCTTCCATTCGACCTTCACGCAGGATAGAACGAACCAGGAAAAGATGAGGAAGTCATGGAGCCGTTTTCACAGCTTGGGTTCGATAGGGATGATAACCGGAGTGCAGGGTTCGTGGGATCACAGGTGGCCGAACCTGTGTACCCTGGCCGAACCTCCCGCACCACCGAACCTTCTGCATGAAGTCATCTTCACCGAACCTACACCCTGCTGAGTCCCATGCATGAGCTACGAACCTCGTGCGAACCACTAACCCTTGACTGAACCTCTTGCTGCCAACCAGATGGGAGGAACGAACCTCTAAGCACCGAACCTCCCATGTACACGAACCTGGAAGCCGGCGAACCTTAGATCTTTAGCCGAACCCACTCATCACCTAACCTAGTGAGTTGGACGAACCATTTCAGGAGCCACGAACCTCGGGTCCAGCAGCACCGAACCAGGTGCAGCGAACCCTGGCTGAACCATGCCAGGCACGAACCCTAAGGTTCGCTGGGTTAAGCCAAGCCTTATGCATCCACCCTCTTGATTCAGTTGGGCCAGAAAGACACCTCCACTCGTTGGGTCTTAGACTCTCGACTTGGATAACCCATCTAGCCCAGCAACAATCCTTCAGCCCATGTCCCACTTTCGGTCCATGCGTTTTAATTGGCCCAACACACCTACTCGGCCCACACAACCCCTACGGCCCATATTTCCATTTGATGTAGCCATGCAACTAGCCGGCCCATGTACATAATACTTGGCCCACACATAGCCTTATACGGCCCTAGGATTTCTTGATTCGGCCCAACAATATTATCCATTCAGCCCACATGAGGAATGAGATAACCTAACACGCTAAACTAGTAAATCTTGAATAACATGCATGGAATTATATTTATATGTACATAAATTCTATTTTATTACAAAGGTGGCGAAATCTGGGCTAAAGCACACGTAGAGAGAAAATGAACGTTTTATTCCAAGGCATTAACAAATTAATTCAAGGATACCTAGTAGACTATACAATATAATTAATAGCTACATAAAAATGTAATCAAGTGTTACTAGGAGGACTTACGAGGCCAAACAATGACCGAGACTCCCAAGTGTTAGCCAACTTTATGGCTAACACACACACACACACACTCTTATACACACACTCAAGTAAACACAACTTACACTTATAAGCTACTAACAACGTGAAATCTATACAGGATCTTGAACACAACAAAAAATACTACAACGAGCACGTGCATTCTAGTTTAAACCAAGTCAACCATTTCAACCACAAGGTGAGTTCATTTGTCCCTTTTCAAACTAATTTGTTTTACCTCGGGACTGGGAAGCATGTTATACATTTTGAACAAGTATTGAAATGTTTTATAAATGCTTTTACACTTATTTATGATGCTAATACTAATGCTTAAGCTTGTTACTTTTATTCTGAAAACTAAAAGCTAAAACTTCAAACTATGTGCTAAAGCTACAAACTCTATGCTCAAGCTACATACTAATGATCATGCTAGTATCTACGTGCTAAACTATATGCTAATGCGAATGCTATGAACTATATGCTCAAACTATGTGGTAATATTATATACTAAATGCTACAAGCTATGATTACATGCTAAATGCTAATAATTGACACACTCGTTCTAAAGGCTAATACTATATACATTTACTCTAATTGCTAATACTTCATACCTTTATTTTTAAAATTTAATATCTTATACTTTTAACCTAAATGCTAACGCTGTTTACATTTATACTTATTTGCTTAAAACTCCCGGAACTTTTAAATGCATAAGAGAGACAAATACTAAAACTAGGAATGCCTTTGAAAACTACATTTATGTAATCTTGTAAACTTAAACTCAGAATGACTCACATGCTCAAAAGACTAAAAAGACTTGTATGCTTGATATGCTATAAACACTTGTACGCTTGAAACGCTTGGAATGCTTAAAACACTTGAATGCTCGAAATGCTTGAAATGCTAAGACTACAGGCTAATTGACCGCCGCGTGTTGACTTAAGTGTCAACCCCTACTAGTCACCAGTAAAACTATGTGAATGCTATAAACTTGTATGCAAAAACTATCGGACATCGTAAGACAGACTGATTGGCCATCGCGTCTTGATAGTTGTCAAGCCCTACTAGTCATCAGTGTTGTTCGGTGTTAGAATCTTGTACCCGCGTCTTGACATTGGTCAAGCCCTACTAGTCATTCAGTGTTCTTCTTGATTCATCCATGGTTGTGACGAGTGACTAGGATGATTTTGGTTTCTTCAAGCTGACTTTGTGTCATCTTGAGGATTTCTTTATCAAAACACCGATGTCGCAAGTCATATTTAGTTCCGTTATGGAAGGATGCTGAATTCCTTAGGGTGTTCAGCTGTCTACAATGGTAACTCTCAAAACTTGATATTCAAATGCTACTATGTGCGTATTGAAACTTATAATCAGAATACTTAAAGCTATGATGGGATTGGATGGTAGGTAAAACGCTTAAGTATCATAAACAACAGTGTCATATGTGGATTAGTATGTGGTGGGATGGCGTCTGGGAGGGTTGTAGGCTCGACCCTTTCGTATGCCCTATATATAAGCATACCGATATGGATATTACATGTGATGTTAATGAGGTTAAGGTTGTTACCGAAGGGATTTGTAAATGCTATGGTGTGCGTGTCTTAAACTTCTAAAAAAGATGCTTGAAACTATGATGGAATTTGATGGTAGGTAAAACACTTAATTATCATTAACAACAATGTCATATGTGGATTAGTATGTGGTGGGATGGCGTCTGGGCGGGTTGTAGGCTCGACCCTTTTGTATGCCCTATATATAAACATACCGATTTGGATATTACAGGTGATGTTAATGAGGTTAAGGTTTTTACCGAAAAGGTTTGCAAAGCTATTTTTCAAATACTAACCTATATGAACTCACCAACCATTGTGTTGGCTTTGTTTTCTTACATGCTTTCTCAGGTGACGTACAGGAATAAGCTAAGGCTAAGGAATGCATACTAGGATGCCCAGTTAGAGGACCTAGTATATTTTGAAAAGCACATGTTTTGATGAACGCTGTGAAGCTATTTTGATATCTTGTACCGATACACGATAGAAAACATTTGATTCTTTTGATAGGTTTACTTAGTTAAATTACCAAACATTAAAAGTTGTAATTTAACTTTGTAATCCTAGTTTAATGTTATTGTGCTTTAGTTAATCTCAATATTGATGCTATATAAACAATCTGATCATCACGCTTATCACTCACGATATCGCGCCCCGAGAACCTTTCGCCCGGCGGGGAAGTCGATCCGTCCCGCCGGCTCGGGGTGTGACAACTGACCTCTACATATGCCCTATACATAAGCCATCTTCGGTTTATCATGATTATATCAGTGTTGAGGCTTTGATGAGGAGAATCCGAGGTTTTGATTTGGGATGTAAAGTAGTTATGGAGTTGTTATGGTTTGGTTACTAAACATAGTCAAAGACCCATGGTCATGGTTTATCGAAATAGCGGTGGGACTGTGGCTGGATAGGTTGCGACCTACTCCTACATATGCCCTATACATAAGCATATTTCGGTCTATCACGGATGTGTCAGTGATATGGTTTAGTGGGATTGGATTGGGAATTATAATATTAAAGATAATAAAATAATGGAAGCATTATTGGAAATAAACACACGTTGGTGAGGTTACAATTATTAATTAAACACGAATGTTATTTCAGAAATATTAACTTAATAATGTATTCGCGTGGGTGGCGATTCACACCAATATAATTATTAGGAATAATATTCTGAAACGATATTCCATAAATCGTAAATCAAATCGAAATACGATACGGGCAACAGATTCGAAAAGGTGACGACCTTTACGAATACGTACATGAGTAACGCGTTTCGACGAGATAACGAAATAATATTTAACGATATTAAATTAGGAAAAAGATCTTAAAAACGGTTATTAGGAATCACAACTTAAGACGGATTTCAAACAAATCGTTTATTTAAATAAATAATTTAACGAAATCATTTACTAAACATCATTATGTGAAGAAATCATTTTATTAAAAACGAAATATAATCATCTTAACGTTTTATGTTTAAATATATATTTACGAGAAGAACCCAACATTTTATAATTTTTATCGCGATAAAAACGAGACCGAGCACGTGGGAACAGTACGCGATATAAGAAAGAAGACCTTCATCTTCTTTCTCACTTTCCACCATCTCCTTCTCTCTCTAGAACAAAGAATTCGTCACCCAACTCTCTCTAACTTCTCTCTAGATTTTCTTCTTCATTTCTTGTCAGAATCGCGAGATCTTGGAGCCTAAACGACCGCACGATCGAGGAGAACAAGAACCCAGAAGAAAATCTCACATTTGGTCAATATTTAGAGGTAAATCTGAGATTTACTTTTTTTTTACTAAAACTTAAGGTGTATATGGTTGTCAACTTGTGACCACGATTAGGGTTTTAAAATGATTAAACGAGATAGTAATAACTGATAAAAGCCATGGATAACCTGCAAAAGCTAAGAACTCGAGGATGATGATGATGGGGAGCTGGTTCGGTGGGAGATAGGTCGGCCGAATCTGTTAGGGGGATGGCCGAACCTCTCCTTGTTCAAACCTGCAAGAAGCAGCGAACCTCACTGCCATGGCCGAACCTCTTTGGGTTAGCCTATCCCTAGCATGGCCGAACCCTCCATTGTCCAGCGAACCTTCTTGATAGAAACCATCGGGACGAACCTATCCTCCACGCGAACCCTAGCTAGGAAAAACTGCCTTCAGCCGAACCTAGGAGCTACCAACCTAGTATCTTGCGAACCTAAGCTCCCTATGGGCTGTGCATGTGCCGAAACTTAAAGGGGTGCGAATCTGGATGCTAGGACACGAACCATTGACAGCCGAACCTTCCATGCTTCAGCTGAACCCCATAAACCCGCGAACCTCTCCCTTTTGGTGCCGAATCTAGGGTGCAACTCGGTCTAGGTTCGCTGGAAGGATTAGCTAACGAACCTAAGTGTTGAACTAGGATTAATAGGGAACTAAGGACTATGGGAAATCATGAAAGACCATGCATGCATGAAGGATTATTCCGATCATCACCTTTTCTCTCTCTAAATATAAGTTTTAGAATCTTGTGTTTTCATACATTGAAACATTTCATAGAAATAAACTAAGTGTGATTTCTTGAACATAAAAATGTAATTTAAATAACTTGAAATTATGGTGGTCAATGTTATTTAACATTTTCCATGTATAACCTAAGAGTGGTGTATTAAATCTAAACAAAGTTTTATAACTTGAGTCATGATGGTCACCTTGATTAAGCATGCAACTAAAAGTCTAGATACGTGTATGATGAGGATTATCGCCTTTAAGTAAACGTATCTATGGGAATTACACCTGAGGTGTCATAATCTAGTATTGTTATTAGATAATTTAAAACTAACAAGTTAAATTATATATTAATAACAATTATCAATAAAATCCTTAGTGTTTTACTGTAACTTAGGTAAAACAAACTAAGTGAGTGAAACACTTCATGAAATAAAAGTGAACAATTATGGTCACTAAATTAAGAAGAAACACATATACTTACAAGCACAAACACACGATAATTACATGTTGTTGAGTTACTTTGATTTCTCTTACGTGAGCGCGCATTTTCACAAGAACACTGATTCTAAGGATTCAGGTGAGTTCTCATAACCTCCTTTTAAAACCATTTGGTTTTTAAATTCGAAGGTGAACATGTATACCAATTTAAATATTATTTTGATAACACATGGGTGACACCTGGATTATCAATATGATATTCATATTAATGGATTATTATTGATTATGGATTGAGATGGATTATTACTTATCCATGAGTCATTGATAGTTGAGTTGACTTAGGTCCTCCGCAATGATTGAGTTACTGCTGGTGAGTTGACTAACCTCCTCCTCAGTGATTCCACTGTTGGTTGAATTGACTACGGTCCTCCATAGTGCACGAAGACACTTATAGGAATATTGTTGGTTGAGTTGACTGTGGTCCTCCGCGATGATTCCGCCGTTGATTGAGTTGACTGAGGTCCTTCGCAGTAACTTATATTGATATGATTATGACGATTGATGCTTATTTAATTGATGTGATTGGTTGAACTTATGTGGATAATTATTTGTGATTATTGTGTATGTGATTACTTGGATTGTTTGGATGTGGTGTTTGTTGGATTTTGGCAGTGTTGGATTATTTTGCAGGTGCACATGTGGATTCTCTCAGGGAAATTATAAACTTTCTTAAACCCATTTATGAACTTTCAAAAACGTTTTATAAACATTTTTAATACATAAAATTATGATTTCTCACCAACTACTTCGCAGTTGACACTTGATTTTCTACATGTTTCAGGCAATGAAGAGAAGTAGGTAGAGCAGGATAGCTCTACATATTTTGGGACATCATCACTTAGGTTCTTAGACTTAGCTAAAATAACTGAAATTCTGAAGACTAGAGTTTAGTTAGTTTAGCTAAATCTTTTGTGTACTTGATGTAACTAGCTCATGATGAACAAGATTTTTGATGTAATTAATTTGGTTGATTAATTGATATGTGATGATTTAATTAGATTCCCACGAGCTTATGAACAATCTACACATCCCTCGTGGAATCCCGACGTTTCTGCCATCGGTCGGGGTGTTACAACTGCCACTTTCTCCCAGACCTCCTCTGCCACTGCTGCCATATTTAGAGTTGCATCTACTGGTCCTTCTGTCACATGCTCAGATGCCTTCTACCAAATGTCTCATTTATTGAAAAACTCAGTACTTTGAATAGTTTGGTCCTCTGTTTTATGGAAAGGAACCACTAACAAGATTAAGCCATTACCCAGCTGACACAGAGAGTTAGTAAATAGGATGCTCTACTGTGCAGGCTGTTAATCAGAGGGCCGATTTACGGGCTCGAAGTATTGGTTTAGAAGATCGTCTGCTCAAGTCTATTGATGAGCATAATCAGCTGGCTCTGACTATTCATGGCTTCAATGACATGATCCTTGCCCTGAAGGCTGACAGCCTACGCCTATTTGAGGCAGTTGAAAGCTTAAAGGATTATACTCCCAGGATTGAGGGATCCCAACCGGATTCTGCTGATTCAAACAAGGAAGAAGAAGAAGATGAGGACGATGAGTCTAATGCAGAAAAGGTTGACTATGATAGCACAGATGACACTGATGAGGACGATGACAATGACGGAGCAGGGGATGCCGCCGCTAGTTCAACTAGTAACTCAGGGAAATCCTCCGCCGGTGAGATTGGAACAAAGATGAAACATGATAAAGCTCCAGAGTCATCCACCAAGCCAGCCGAGGAAGGCAAAGCGACAGAGGAAGTTGAAGCTGTGCCCCTGGGACGCCATTTGGACAACAAGTTGACTATGATTTTAGACGCTCTAGGCATTATACAACACTCAGTCAGTTACGACAAGGAAGAAGGAGAGATCATTCACTGTCTAACAAAGGAACAGATTGCTGAGCTGTTAAGGTTAAATCCTGACGAGGTTGTCGTTGATGACTCCTCCATTCCTGCTTCTGATCTCCCAAATCATGATTCGTTCGATGATGTTGATGAGGTTATTTTAGAAGACCATGATGACAGAGAATCTGTCAAGTACACTTTTGCAAAAGAGGAGCTACTAACTTCCACTGATCTTTTCTGTCAACATTCAGAAGATGAACTCAAACGTAAAATTGACGAGAAGGAAGGTGATAAGGAGGCTTCTACAGGAGACCTACAAAGAAGGAGGAGTGGGCTGTGTATTGGCAGACACTCAAGAAAGATAGCATTCCCCCCACTCCAGTTCAATACATGAATGTTTACAAGACCAAAGGATACAGTTCTGGCAGTTGCATTCTGAGTTGGACAAGCTTCAAAGATCTGGGATGCTATGGAGTAAAGAGGGAACATGGAATTCAGTACTTTAAATTCCCGCATGATTTTAAGACGTTGCCGGGTTTCGAGGTGAATCAGTTAGCACGTCTGATCATGCTTTATTGTAAAGACTCAGGAATGTCGAGGCAAATCAAGTTTGAGTATAGAAAGAGATGGGTGAACTTCCAGGCTCAACAACCTGAAAGGTATTACCTGCCAGAGATTGACGCTCAATCTAGGAAGCACAAAGTTATCCTGAGGTGGCTGCCTGCCAAAGTTATGAAGATGATTCCTCTTAGGAATATGCCTTAAGGCTTTGCAAGTAGCTTCCGATGGTGGTACTTTGACGGCAAAACTTTTGAGGCTGTGATAGTTCTGTACAAAGAAGGCAAATGGAATTCAGTTAGGGTATTTGACCCTATGTGGATGACCAACTTGATAAAAGAGCATGTCAAGGTCCTCTACAAGTGTCATATTTTCTTTGATTTATCAGATTTGGATCAAGCACTTCAGTATATGAGGGTCATCAGACTCTGCTATGCTTTTGATGTTTATGCTGGTGCTAAATGGAAGGTTCTTTCAGAAGATTTTTTGAAGACAGATGCTGATCAAGTGAAGAACTAGGTGCAAGGGGGAGTATGTTGATGCATATAGTGTCCCTAGTTCAATGTAATAGTCTATTTTGATTGTACCAAGTTGATATTATTAATGAAAACAAGTATTTCCTATTTTTTGGTTATGCTTGTATATGTTTATCATGTTTGACTTTGACTTTATATACCAAACAGGACCATTCGTACGAATGAACCTAAAAGTGAGTTCATTCGTACGAATGAACATATAGAAAATGTCTGGTCAAACGAATGAATCATGAATCTGATTCATTCGTGTGGATGGCTCATTTGTGAATCGTCATTTGTGTGAATGAGTCATACGTACGACTTATTTGCCCAACATGCTGATGCCTATAAATACCAAAAAAAACATAATGTTTTAATATCTCTAGTCATTCTCCTGTCACATCCCTAGGTTTCAGTGCCTTCCTTGCAATCCAACTTCGATTCCAGACCCGTGGCGTTTGATTTCGATCAAAACGTTGATTCCTATTCGTCGGATTACCACGTAGTGCATAGATTCCGATTGGAAAACCCTCGAATAGGATTCCACACTATTCGAGGGCCTGCTGAGCAGAATCAACAAGGAACTTAGGCGTTTCCGAGGTCTTACAAAGTGGTCAAAGTGCAGCCCTATAAATACCATTTCCCTGTTCTTGAAGTTTAAGGTTTTGAGTGTTCTTTGGGTTTTGAGCAGAGAGGGGAAGAGATCATGCTCGATCTCTCCCCGGCAATGACTATGTTCTTTTATGTGTGTGAATCCGATCATGTAATCATTCATTTATTCAATATACCATTGATTTGATTCATACTCATGTTGTGTTCTTGCCCTAGCCTTCCATCCAATGCAGAAATCATCAGTCCTAAACGTTTCAGTTGACTCGATAAATTGTTTAATAGTTCAAAGTTTAATCATGTATCATAAACATATCAATAAATAAGGCTTAATGTGGACACATACACTAAACTATTACAGATGAAACCTTAGTTAACCAAGTTAGGCATAGTAATACATACTATCCTTATAGTTCCAATAGTTCAAATTGTGCATAATAGTTCAAACATACAAAGTTCAATAGTTGGTAATTGAGTGATCACCGGCTAGGTGGACTGGTGAGTTCAACGGCTATTATCACAACAGTAAGGGTAATATAGTTAATGATCAATGCAAGTTTCAAGGATAGTTCACATGTAGTTTGGGACATAGGCTCAAATCACAAGATAAAGCTACAGATACAGATTTTTCAAATAGTTAAAGTTCATGTTTCATCCCCGATGTTTTGAAAACAATATTAAATCAAGAAAAGGCGACTATGAAACTCACCTGAATAAGGTGAATAACTAAGCTGCAAGCTCACGTAGTTGTAAGTCCAAATTTGCGAGAAACAATTCTCACAATAAGCCTATAGTTTCAAGTTCATAGTTCTCTAAGTTCAAGATAGAGTTCTAGGGCATTATAGGTTCAAGATCTTGGTTCTAAAAAAATATGGAGAAATCAAAGTTAAGTTAGGTGATAAGGTTGATAAACACAAGTGTTATACAAAATATAAATGATTAAATAAATTTCAAATTAAATTACTAAATACAAATCTTATGTTTATATGTTTTATTATAAAGTTTTTAATTTAAATTAATTGCTCTTGGATTTAACTAAAATACATTTTTTTAATAGAAATATTTTTCTGTTAGAAATATTTATTTCGGAAAGTAAATATATTTTTCTGAAATTTTATATAATTAAAACCTAGATTTATATTATTTATAATTCAAATTAAATAGCATTTTTATTCAAATAAAATATTTTTATCCAACAAAAACATTTCTGAGTTACTTTTAATCCAAAAATCTTATATAAAATTTTTCAGTATTTCTAAATGTATTTTAGTATTTTTTTAATAAATTTTTTATTCTGTTTAACTATGCTTTTAAATCAAAATAAATAGTTTTCAATCATAAAAATTAAAATTAAAATTTATTCAGGTTTATAAAATTTCCTGAAACATTGTGTATTTTTTCTAGGATTTTTATATAAGTTTTAGTTTTTTTAATAAAATATTTATGCAGCTTTATAGTACATTTAAATTAAATCAAATAACTGTGCTACATAAAAATAAATATAATTTTTTTTTCCAGATTTGTATAAATTCTAGGAGTGTTGTGTATTTTTTCTAAAAATTTAGTAATAGTTTTGTAATATTTTTATGATTTAACTAGCTATTTGTAAACATAAAGTATTAGTTTTATAATTAAATAAAATGAATTTATTTACCAAAATTTCTTGGGTCCGTAACATAGTTTTAAAGATTTTATAAAATTTTTAGAGTTTTTAGAACAGAAGAAAAATATTTAAAAGGAAGGAAGAAAAATGGTTCGGGTTAGGGGTTCGAACCCTTGACCATGTTTTCACACAAACTGATTCTAACCAGTAGACCAGACACACCATTTGTTATTGCATGCTAAACAAATAAATTTTATCTTACAATTCTTGTTTTCCCAAATCTCCAAGAACCCTAATTCATATTCGATCCAAATTCGAACGCTCAAGATAATGTTTACAATAATTTTTAGAGTGGTTTTGTTCTATGCTTGAAACCGAATCAAAGAATATATTTACTTACTTGGCTTGATTGAGTTTGGATTGAGTTCGAGTTCGAGTTCAAAGAGCTTCCGGCTGTTCCGCACGAATTTCTTGATCTTAGAGCGGTTTTGAAAGTGATTTGAGAGTAAAGTTATGGATGTATGATCGAAATGATGAAAAGCCCTATATTTATTCATTCTAATTTCAACTGAAACATTGAGTTTAATTCGAGGTTAATACTTTTATTAAATACACATTTATCATGTTTTAATCACTCGTGTATGTTAGAAATGTGTTTTGGGTCTTAAAGGTGTGAAAACTCGATTAAATGGTGCATTTATTCGAGTGTTTGTGGTGTCGTCGGTGCATTGCCAGATTCCGACGAGTTTGGCCGGAGCTTGAAGCTGGAAAAACGGGGCATCAAAGGATAGGGGGCCTAGTTTGGGTATTTATATTTTCAGTCCCTATAGTTTAGTTTTTATCTACTTTTAACTTAAATTCATTTTAACTTTTGAAACTCTTCATTTTAGCCCCTATAATTTAGTGTATTATATTAAGTTTGTACTTTTTTTAAGCATACATTAATATTTCTAATTTATTTAATTTTGTCACATTCATATTTTTATAAATCTATATTAAAAATTTTATAATATGCATAGTTAAAGGTATATACATAACCTATATAAATATATAACTATATACATAACTTTTTATTTATATACTTATCTCTGTGTGTGTGTGTATATATATATACCATGAGAAATTTCAACGTAATTAATTTATTAATATTTTGTGGTGATTACAAATCGGGTAGCATCGTCGTAATAGTGACCGTAAAATCTCGGATATTACAATCTGACTGTGCACAAGTTGAACATACGTAAATGTTCTAACTGTGCAACACTTGTTCATTCGCTAATGTTGCATTATGACAAAATATTACATGTGAATCACAACATCATTTGTAGACACTGTTAAATGAGTTAATAATACAATATGTCCATCTGTTCTATACTAAGAATATAAATATGTTAGTAGCTCATAATGAACAGCTTGATAAAAATCAAATTAACTGTGCTATATTATAAACTAATTTTAGATATAGCATCTATCCTTTTAAATACCCAACAATCTCCCCCTAAGGATGATGCTTCCAAAATTATTTTATAATACAAAAGATGTATGAAATTTGTGTACCTTTATAGTTTCAGGAAAGTTAGGCTTTATCTGCCTGTTGTTCCAAGATAGGCTCAGAGAAGGATCTTGCACACTAATTTATGACTGTGAAGAAATAGTCAACAGGTTTTTCAAAATCATCAGTGTATGAAGTTCTTTAGCCAATTCTTCAGAGGTAATTGTTAACACTTGCTCGGCTAGATAGTCATTTCTTATTACGAATATGGCATGAGCCATACAAGAATCCTTTTGTGCTTCTTTTGAGAATTTTGGAGATAAATTTTCATCTATTTTTGCTTCTGATACAACATCATCTTTTAACATGTATCGACCAGCAATTTCTCCCTCTTCCAATTTAGATGACCCATCATCATCATCAGCCTCAAAGATACTATCATCACTTTCATCATAATCAATAAGTTGTTTATCTTCATCTTGCTCTGTCAGCTTCTGACTTTCCAGTTGCTTTTCAGCAACCATATGCTCATCAATAAATGGTGAAAATATAGCCTTTTCAATTTCAGATAATTTTGCTGAACCTTTTTCTTTTGAAGCTTTTCCTCCAATAATTCCTCATCAGTTAATTTTCTTTTCCCTTTATCTAGGTTTTTTGAAGAGGGGGAAGGAGGTATATCAGCAACATGTTCAACAGTCTTTATTGCATTAGTAGATTCAAATTCAATAATCATTCTTTTGATTAGATTCATTTACTCATTAGTAAATCTCGTAATTTCAATAAGTTGAGATTGAGCAGATGTTGAATCTTGCAAATATTATTCTCTTTTTGGTGTGAATCTAACTTGACTGTAAATATAATCTGAAGCATGAAGATCATTGAAGGAATATAATTCCTTAGCAGCATCCATAGGTTGATCAAATTGATAAGTCAGATTGCTCAATTGCTTTTGATTTAATGATCTATTTACAATTGATGCAATTGTAGCACAGTCATCTTCATCATCAGAAATATTATGTACTGCATCTTCAGAATTTCTCTTTCTTTTCTCCCCCTTTTTGGGAGCATCATCCTCAGAATCACCATCATCTTTTCATGTAAATTGGGAAGATGAGGAGAGCAGAGAATCAAGAGCATTTTGAAGAGATGTATTCTGAGATTCAAGCAAAGCTACTGTAGAGTTTAATTCAAGAATCTTATGTTGTTGAGGGGCAGAAATTTCTTTCACTTGAGCAAGTTAAAATTGAAGAAAACTTAATTGCTTTGTAGATTCATCTGCTTGCGACTTATTCTTAGCAAGATCTGATTTCAATGAAGAAATCAATGATGACTGAGCATCAGATGTAGTTTTCAAAGAAGCAGCCAATAATTTCTTGCAGCATTTTGTTTATTCAGATTTGCAATTTGAACTAAAGTAGCATCTAGTTCTTGTTTTAGAGCTGACAATAGTTTGTCTTGATGATGACAAGAGTCAGATACTTGAATCATTGTGTCTAAGTATCCGGAGAAATCTTGGGATTGCATTTAAATTTTTTAACTCATGTCTTAGAATATGTTTTTCTTGCTTATGCAGATTTCCTTCTACAGTTAATAATTTCTTTGATTTTGCTCTCAGAGTTCTAAGGAGACATTTGTTCTGCTGTTTTAACAAAGCAATTTCTTCCATCAAAGGAGCAGTTAATGAAACAATTATAGCTTGATTGAGATTTTTATTGGGAGATGTGGAGAAGGAAGCCTGTACAGGATTTGAGGAATGTAAGGTAGGAGAGGGTGGAGAACTCTTAGGGGATGAAGAATGAAGAATGGTAGTGTGAACAGGAGAAAGAATAGATGATTTATGAGAAGGAGAGGAGTGTGAATGAGTGTGAGGATGCTCAGGTGCGGCATTTAAAGATTTAGAATATGTAAGATCTTGTGAATTAGGAGCATATTCTGAACCAGAAGCAACTTGAGGCTGTGGAGAAAGAGTAATTGGAGAAGAATTGCCAGACAAAATTGAGGTGGATGAAGAAGAAGTAGAATAAATTGAAACAGTTTTTCCTGAGAGATGAGATATAGGCTCAGAAGATAAGTGAACTGATTCAGTGGATTGTGGGATTGGAGATTGAGGATTTGAATGAACAGGGGAATGTGAGAACAAAGGATCTAAGCTAACAACTTCATGATGAGGCAAAGAAGAAGTTCCTTGTTCTTCAGGATGAAAAGAAGCTTGTGATTGAGGTTGAGTGGAATGTGAAGATCAGCTGGCTGAAGAAGAGCTACTTGAAGATCAATGCACATCTGTGGCATTGGAACATCAACACCTGAAAACCTATTTTTAGAGTGAGTTCATTTCATCTGTTTGAAAATGGTCACATTATGATGTTGCAGAGATAAAATGCGACCAAAGACTGGTATGGAGTGCACATAGTCATTCATCAAACACTGAATGAATCTAGGATACATAAGAAATTGATTTCCAGATCCTTCCTGAATGTTTGATCTAAGACCATTGAAAAGATAAGATGCCATATTGTAAGGCTGAGAAGTTAACAAACCAACTAATGCACTTGATAATGGCATCCCAATATTATTCCATCCAGTTTTTCTTTTTGACAAGCAGCATTGAAAAGTATATAGCAGGTACTTCCATCTTGGGCACAACATACCCTTTTCTTTTTGTTTTCCTACAAATTTGCCTTCATATTCTAGTAAATTTTGAAAGATGTCCAAAACAGTTTTAGAGTCATATTCAGTTGGAGCGCCTTGCTCATCACCTAATTTAAGACAAGAGGGAATGCAAGTCTCAGTGATTTGAAAGTTGTGAGATCCAATTGTAGCAGAATTTTTGGTTTCATCATCTTCAACAATCACTTGAGTAGATTTCCAGAAGGCTTCAATCATTTCTTTGTATACTGTTGGATGAGCGGTTAAAGCAAAGTGGTATTTTGATCTTTTCAAAAATTGAATGACATCTGCATAATCCATCCCATCAGCAGTGATTTTCTCAAGAAATACACACACATTGTGATCCTTAACAAACAAAAGAGAGGCCATTTTGCTGAAAAACAGAAATAAGCAAGAATTTGTATAAATTATACATTGAATGATTAATGAAGATACTTACTGAGTTTGTTAAACTAAACTTATTAGATTTATTTCAGATTTTAAAAGTTTCACACTACAGACAAGTTTCAATTTCAGGGTTTAGGATTTTGCGAACATCAAAAACATCATTTTGAATAACATTCAAAATATGAATCACTACCTTAAAACAAGTTATCAAGAAGAAAATCGTGTTGTAGGAGATCAAGAGGAGTTTTGCAGTAAGCGGTTGTAGAAAAACGAGTGTTCGTTCGCAAGAGAATGGTTTTTCGACAGTTTCTCAATAAAGTACTGATTGACGATGAGGAGAAATTCAAATGACTTAAGAGTATTTAAAGGAACTTAGGCCCACAAAATCCTTTTAAATGTAATAGGCCAACAAACTTAAAATGGGCTTTCATGTTTTCAAATAATGATGATAAAAATGTGAACGAATAAAGTACTCAAGATTTGAGTGCAGAAAATTTAATATGTTTATTTATTCACAAAATACCATTATTTATCACATGATGCAATTAAAATACTTAAGATTGAGAACACAATATTTAATATTCATCAATCAAGTACTTAAGATCAATGTTTCAGCTATACATATATATATGCGTTCGAATTTAGAAAATATAACATAGTTCATTTGAAAAACAAATTTTTTAATGCACATCTAATATTATATTTTTCTAAGAGAACATAAAAATTCAAAAGTTCAAATTCAAAAATTTTAAATTGAACACGTTAAGAATTAAAGTTAATCTTTTAATTTCAAATACATATTGCAACTAATTTTTGCTTGTTTCACGCACATGTGAATTTTACTTTATGTGTAGGAAATAAGTTCTATGACAATATAATGCAATGAGTATTTTTGCCTATCTAAGAATGAAAAGCAAAACTTTTATATATATAGTATAGTTTTAATATAAATTGTTAATATTTGATCCACTTAAACTTTTTAATCTTTAAAAAATAGATAGAGTGAGACTTATCATGTTTTAGGTACATTTAGATGTAAAATTGAGAATCTAGATTTATTTAACAGAGAGATATATTCATATTAGAAATATGTTGATAATCAATATATTAGTTAATTAAACAAACTGTGTTTACTGAAATTTTCTGTTTTATGCAAAGCATAATAGAAAAGATCAGATACACTTATTTGAATGGATGCATTTAGAACACCAAGATATACAATGTATAACAAAGGTGCTTCATGCATGCTCTTATATTATTTGGATGCAATAAATATCCAGGTCTATACATTGTATAACAAAGGGTAATTTATTGCATACACTTATTTTTCGGGATGCAATGAGAATCCCATGTCTATACATCGTATAACAAAGGAATCCCAAGCATACTCTTATTTTTATTTGTTTATTTATATAAACTAAATATATATGATATTCTCAATTTCTTAGATGAATAAACTTTCTTAAAATAAACTAAATAATCAATTTCTCATAAACTTTATTTAGTTTTCTCACTCAACCCATTTTTATAGATTTTAAAGTCTACCAACACATTATATAATAGAAAATATATCATATACTTCAAAGTGTTTCTTTTCGTAAGAAAAACAAATTTAAAGTGATTCCTATCATTTTCAAAAATTTAGAATAGAGCTTATAATTAGTCTTGAAAATTAATCATTCAAAGTGACTGCACTAATAATTCAAACCTTGAAGTGTCCAAAGGTTTAGTAAATATATCAGCCAACTGGAACTCAGTATCAACTTGGACAATATTTATCAATCCTTTTTCTGAGTTGTCCCTTAAGAAATGATACCTTATTTCTATATGTTTTGTTTTAGAATGTTGAACTGGATTTTTAGTTATGAAGATGGCAACAAGATTATCTATATATAAAGGATTTTTGAGAAAATTAAAGCTAAAATCAAGCATCTGGTTTTGAATCCAGAGAACTTGAGAGAAACATAATGATACAGCAATATACCTAGCATCAACGGTAGATATAGAAACATTTGTTTGTTTCTTGCATTGCCATGAAACTAATATATTTCCTAAAAATTTGATATCCACCAAATTCACTATCAGTATATGCAAAAAGATTAAAATCTCCATCTTTTGGGTACCAAAGACCTAAGAATGGTTTTCCTTTTAAGTATTCGAAAAATCTTTACAGAACAATCTAACGAGATTCTTTTGGGTTAGATTGAAATCTAGCACACACAAAGACTCCAAACATAATGTCAGGCCTGCTAGCTGTTAAATACATTAATGAACTGATCATTGATCATAGTAATTCTGATCAACAGAAACTCCATTTGAATCAATATCTAATTTAGTTCGTGTATCAACAGGTGTACTACCTACTTTTGAATCCATAAAAATTAAATTTTGTAAGAATATCACCAATGTATTTTGACTGATGAATGAAGATTCCCTCTGGTGTTTGTTTCACCTACAAACCAAGAAAAAAGGTTAGTTCACCCACAGTAAATCATCTTGATCTACATCAAAAACAATGGTTTTAACAAATTTCTCTTTCTTTCCTCTTCTAGTCTTTTTCTTTTTCCTTTCTTTTTCACTCTCATATAGTGCTGAAGTATTTTCATTATTTGAAATGAGACGAACTAAGTTTGTGGATGCAGAAGATTCATTTTGTTCAGATTTCTTTTTCAGAATTGAAACAGGTTGATAAATTTCATATCTTAATATTCTTCCATTTACAAAATTTGGCAAAGGAATAGAAAGATTTCCTTGTACTTCATGAGAAACATTATAAGATGAAATTTCTATTGGATGTCCTGAAGCAAGTTTTAAAGAGTGTGTTTCAACAAATGTCTCAATCTTTTGAGGCTTAAACAGGATAAAAGCCGATTCTTTGATTTTCTTTTCTTCGTCTATAGTTATTTTATCAAAACCTAATTCTTCCAAAGTTTTAGGCATAATTGTGTAGTTATGATTGAAATGAGGAGGATATCCTAGACCAGCTGTGACTTTGGTCTGAATCTGATTGTCTAGAATATTTTGAAGAACTTTGGATGAAGACTCATATTTTTGCATTTTAAATTCATTTAATGAGACATCATTCTTAGCTTGAGTAAGCTTAGCTAGAAGCTCATCTACTTGAGCAAGTAGTTTGACATTTTCAATTTTAAGTTTCTCAATGTCTACATTTTGTGCCTTTACTTAATCATCACTGATTTGATATTCTTTGATTAATTGAGAATTTTTGAATTCTACTTCCTTGACCTTATCAATTAAATATTTATTATGACCTTTGTAACCTTAAATAATTTTTTGTATTTTTCAGAACAAACATTTTCAAGTACCTCTTGAGGCATCTCTGCAGGTCAGCCATTAGAGCAAAATTTGTGTGCTGAACATCCTCTGCATAAGAACTCCAATCAAAATATTCATCTTGTTGAAATACTAGAGCAGTAAATGGAGGAGTTCTAGCCTTTTCTTGATTTTGATTTCCAGATTGATTTTGATTGTGATTTCTTCTATCAATTAAGTTTTCATTTCTTTGAACACCTTGGATTGTTGGTTTTGAACTTTGATTACATGAAGATGAGAATCTTTGAATATTTGAATATTGTCTTCATGAACCAGGAACATTGCATTCTTTTGAAACATGGCCATACAAATTACAATTGTAACATCTTACCTTTGATTTATCCAAACCTACTCTTGAATCTTTGTCGAAAGACATATGACCACGATTTTTGAAAAAATTTTTGTTTCTTATAGAAACCATAGCAGTTTGCCATTTGAGATCCATCTCATCAAGATCTTCAGGATCAAGTTCATTGAGTTCCTCAAGACTTACATCTGCTTCAGATAAACTACCACTCATATAATCATGATATGTAGAGAGAAAGGAAACACAGAAAGCCTTTTGGTCAGCAGATTTAACTTTCAAAGTAACATCATCACTATCTGACTCATCTCTTCTTTTCTTTTGAGTGTATACTTTTTCCTTACTTGCAGAAGATCCCTTTTTAGTATTTGAAGGAGCAGGTGGAGGAGCAATTAACCCAAATTCTTGAGTTTCAGTTTCTTCAGATTTTTGCTCAATCTTTTCACTCATAAGAGCACTCACACAAGGAAGAACTTTTGTGAACTTATAAGGAGCAATCTTAATTCTTGAATTGTTTCTAGTACTCTCATCAATAGTCATTGCTTCAATATGAGCTATTAATTCATCAACCTTCTTGGTTCGGAAATTTTTTTGTATTTTTGAGCACAGTCACATTGTTTTTCCATTATTCAGGAAGAGTATGCAATAGCTTCTTGTTCAGATCATGGTTATCATATTTTATTTCATTTGATTTAACTTCATTTACCAACTAAACAAATTGATGTAACTGCTGTGTAATAGTTTCTCCAGACATATGACATAAAGTTTCAAATTGATATTTTAGCTTGTCTTTTCTCATTTCTTTCAATTTTGTACTTCCTTCAAACATAACACCAAGAGCATCCCAAACAGATTTCGCACTTTCAAATTCTTGAACACAATCAGAATTTCAATAGGATGACCCATTGTGAGAGAACTATAAGCTTTAATGTCTAATCTGATTTTTCTTCTGTCTTCTTCATCAGTTACAAAATTTAAATCAACATGTCTGCTATGATAATCATCAACTGATAAGTTAACTGGTACAAATGTACCTTTAACTATTGAATTCCACAGCTCTGGTTCACTATAACAAAAGAAATTTTTGAATCTTAACTTCCAGTGTTTGTAATCTGCAGCATTCTTAAGAACAGGAGGTTTTATTCCAGAACTAATTTCTTGATTGCTAGCATGAGCATTTGAATCCATGATTACTTTCAGGGTTTTCGATGAAACAGTGTTAAAACAGGGTTTTCAAATCAGAAGAGATGAGTATCTTGTATTTATCAAAATCACTAAGAAAACTACAGTAGATTAATAGTTATGATGATCTAAGCTGAAGTTCTTTTTGGATTTTCAATGATTTCAAAGATCTGATAAAACGCAGACAAACACCAAGAACACATAATGGATAATCTGATTCAGAAATTTGTATCAATCTTGTAAAAACACCTCAATGATCACTTCTTACGATGAGCACTAGGCTCTGATACCAATTGTTAGGATCGAGAAAACTTAGCAAAATAATTGTTGAGGGTTTTCTGAACACTGAGTGGCGGAAACAAACATGTTCATTAATTGATACAAATATTGAAACCAAGTATTAATTAAAAAGTAAAACAATTATCAAATTCATTCTGCATTAAAGATCAATCAATTTACGTATGAGCTTGGATCAGGAAACATGATTCTGATCATACATCACAGAGTATCACTAGGGTATAAATCTCTATCTAAAACTTTCTCTCTCTAAACCATGTTACTGATTACAGTGTTTCTGTGTGTGTTTTCTATTATTAACACTAATTCTATCACATCACTTTTTATTTAAATACAATTGGGGCCCATGAAACATCATAATCTGGGCCCAGAATACAATGTAATGAACAAAAGGACTATGCTATCAAAATAATATTGTCAGCATCTTAGGTGTCATTCCTTTTCAGCATCAGCAGCATCCTTTTCAGCATCAGCAGATCAAAGAAGGAAAAATTCCAAGTCTTGAAATTACTATGAACTTTTGCGAACAACAAGTTACTTTTTCACAAAGTTCATAGGTTCAGATAGTCATGGATTCATTCTTAAAAGCTTCATCTTTAGAGATCATCTTCGCTTTCAGAAGGCATTAAGTTTTCCTGAGAGCTTTTCTTCATATGTGTGAGTTAAACAAATTAGAGTTAGAAAGTTCAAAGAATATTTGAGTGTGCACAAGTTGAACATTCGTAAATGTTCTAACTGTGCAACACTTATTCATTCGCAAATGATTTGAGTGTACACAAGTTGAACATTAATAAATGTTCTAACTGTGCAACACTTATTCATTCACAAATGATCTGAGTGTGCACAAGTTGAACATACGCCAATGTTCTAACTGTGCAACACATATTCATTCGCAAATGATCTGAGTTTGCACAAGTTTAACATTCGTAAATGTTTTAACTCTGCAACACTTATTCATTCGCAAATGATTAGAGTGTGCAAAAGTTGAACATTCGTAAATGTTCTAACTGTGCCACACTTATTCATTCAAAAATGATATTAGTGTGCACAAGTTGAACGTTCGTAAATGTTCTAACTGTGTAACACTTATTCATTCGCAAATGATCTGAGTGTGCACAAGTTCAACATATGTAAATCTTCTAACAGTGCAACTGTCACACCCCTGCGCCGCGTGCGGAATCCACGGCGCGGTGACGTATGATCAGTTGAATCATGCACAAGTATTGAATAAGAACAACCACAATGGATTACTAAGTTGCATAATGTTTAGACAATTGTTTAGTTACAGACAATCTATCTACCAAAAGAAAGACAACTACAGACCCAAAATATAGTTACAAAATAAGACTCCAAACAAGACAATTAAACATTTAGGATTTAGTGTGTTTCTAATCCATCCTAGCATGTTTCTTCATCTTGTTCTATCTTAGAATGGTCTCCTTAGTTGTCCCTGAGATTGTCTTAAACCTGATTACCTGAAACACGTGAAAAGTAACTGTCAACTACAGACGTAGTTGGTGAGAACAATAGGTTTAAGCATTTGTAAACATGAGTATATGATATAAGACATAGGTAAGTTAAAGCATCATAAGATTCACACGGATGAGCTGCAACCCAAACTAACATCAAGTAAGAAAATGAGTGTAAACAGTCCAATCACTGTTTGCACATGAGTCAACATATAATATCAAGTCCCAAACTACGTTTGGAGTTAGATAATATGTCAACAGTTTTGAATAAACCATATGTAACCGAAATCTGCAGTTAGTTTATAAAACAAATTTAAAAACTAACTGCAGCAATCGGCCTGCCCCAATGTATGTGTCCGCTTTCCCTTGTTGTGATCACCCAGTACTAACGCTAATGAATATGATACTTGATGGGTTTATAAGTTTGTTTACAACAAATGACACCATGTTTTCTGAATCTTACTTTAACCGGATGTGTTAATGTCTTATTGAAAACCTGGATTTAACTCCACGAGTTGAATCCTTTGTTTATGTAACATGAAATGAATCTCTTGATTTGAATACCATGATGTGAACAACTTGACTTGAATACCCAGTTTTGAACCAATGAGTTTGAATACCATGTTTTGAACCAATGAGTTTGAATACCATGTTTTGAACCAATGAGTTTGAATACCATGTTTTGAACCACTTGTTTTGAATATCATAATGTGATGACCTTGTGTAATAACAAGGTTTATAACAAAAGAAGAGTTTATGAAACCATTTATATGAAAACATTTAACCATTTTACAGAACATTTGAGTGAAACTATTATAAAACTTTTCAAAGAAACAATTTATAAATCCTTTTTATTAATAAAAGTTTAACAGTGAATAATTCCTTTAAAACAGTTAACGGTTCCTTAAACAGTTGAAGAATCCCTTGGATTCATAAGATAAACCTGTAATGCTTATGAATACACATAAACTGTACCATGAAACAAGTTTGAAATAGCGGTTTTGATCACGTGTTCCACCCCAAAACAGTTATAAAACAGTAAAAGAGGGGCTAAAGTTCTCACCTGTCTGCAGTAGACTCTGAACTAAACAGTTAGCAAGTAGCAAACAGGACTTCTAATTGTTTCCTATAACATTGTGATCATACATAAGATATAGGATTTATAATTGTATAAACTTTGATTCATTGATTGACTTGTGTTCTCATGATTTGATTGTTGTGAAAACTTGTATGTTATGCTTTGAGCCCTTTGATTGATCATGGGTCCAAGAAACTTATGAAATGTTCTTTGATACCGAAATCTTATGCATGAAATGATATTTGTTCTAGGATTTGATAACCGTTGATTACCATTTGTTGTGAAAAGATGTTCCAATTGTTTTAAGTCGTTATGATTGTGACTTGATCATGTACTTAGGGTAAGTTGCAACTTAAACCCATGTTGACCAAATTCACATATACTTCGAGTTTGTGGACTACACCATGGGCCTTAAGTCCATAAAACTATGATAGGCTTAATTATAGGTCCATGAACCCCTTACGTTAACGAGGGCTAATAGATTATGATATTGGGCCAAGTGAGTGTGATTTGACCCAAATACATTTCTATCGTCCTTAATACGTGTCAATAACAATATCATACCGGTCACAATATCAGTGAACCGAATGAAATTGAATTGAGTCCAAGGAATTTGAGTTGGGCCTAACAATGTATAGGTAGGCCATATAAAGTTTCAAGTGACATTGGGCCAATTAAAGTCCATAATGGGCCTATATGATTCAAGTGGGCTTGGTTTAAGTCCAATGGTCGTTCACTATTGAAATTGGGCCACGTAGAACCGCATTGGGCCACAATGAGTTACGGTTTGTCACTTGAGCAGCGAACCCTCTTGATGCTAGCATAGGGTTCGTTGGTCATGGCTCTTCATCAAGGTTCGGTCAATAATGAGGAGAAGTTCGGCTGCTAAATCAGCGAACCCAGCAAGGGTTCGGCCTTGCAATCTCCAAGGTTCGTCTAGCTATGCAGGTTCGCTGGGTATCAATGGTTCGGTTGGTCCAACCGAGTGGTCGAGGGTTCGGTGAAGGCTCGTAGAAACCCTTAGGGTTCGGCTGGCTGCATGTATGAAGGTTCGGTCACTACCACGAACCATGCAAGGTTCGTGAAACTCCTCAAGGTTCGTTGATGGCGACTAGGGTTCGTGGAATGCAAGGAGGCTCGGCACAGGCTCGTGGGAACCTTCTGGGTTCGGCTGATAACCCAACGAACCATGTGGGGTTCGCTGGGGTTCGCCTTGTTCACACTGGTTCGGCCGAGAAACCCTATTGGGTTCGTTTCCCTTGTCACTGCCGAACCTGCATCATCTGCCCCGTCCTCATCGCATTAATTCTGTTCCAGCCATCAAGCTACGCTGATCTAGCATCAAGGATAGTGACCATGGCTGCGAAACTGAATAGAAAGGTGCTAGGACCGGCCATGTGCTGAGTTTTAACATAAACTCACAAAAACCCTAATTTCGTAATCTTTCAAGCTTCATTACCTCGCGATTTGCTGGATGGATCTGCGTAAATCTTGTACTTCCGTGTAGAGGATGTCGAGGGCTTCGCGTGGACACCAAGAATGACGAAATCCGTAGAGAATCGAGTGAGCTACGAACGTTTAAAGTGGTGGATTTTTAGAGAGAGAGAGGGTAGACGAATTTCTAGTGAGAGAGAGGTGGTTGGCTGAATTAAATGAGGGATTTAAGCCTTGTTCAAGGCTTTTATAGTCCGCGTGGTATTCGGGTCCGTTTCGGTCGCTCGGTTCGCGTTTCCGGAACGTAACGCGTATTTTACGCGGTTTTTAATTAAAATTAAGTGTTAAACTCATTAAAATGATGAGTTTCAAAATTGTAAAAATATAAAATAATAAATTTAATTATTTTTACTCTTCGTGTGTTGTCGGATCGTTAAACATTCACAATTTACGTGTATACCCGCAATCGCGTACGTTTTCCGATCGTATTAAAATATTTAAAGTCGTTTAATCGTAATTATAAGTTCAACATTCGTATTATTATGGATCGTCACCCATAACTATACTCAGTCTCGCTTACAGATTACGATCTTGGTTGAATTAAATTAATTGTTATACTATTCGTCTCAACACTACGCACTAACACTAACCTGTTACACCGAACGCAGTATATGTATAGGGCTCACTCTCGCTGCCCACCACTGTTTCGATATAACAAGTTACTGTTCTTGCTTAGTGAAATCGACTGTAAATAGATAATACATACTTGTTTTCTGATTACTAAGATCCTGTAACACACAAGCACACATTTTGAACATACTGAAACACATTGATGAACTGAACCATGAATAGACACTGTTCTAACACTGTTTACAACTACATGACTATATGCACAAATGTTACAGCAACACTTATTCATTCGCAAATGATCGGAGTGTGCACGAGTTGAACATACATAAATTTTCTAACTATGCAACACTTATTCATTTACTAATGTTGCATTATGACAAAATATTACTTGTGAGTCACAACATCATTTGTAGACACTGTTAAATGAGTTAATAATATAATATGTCCATCTGTTCTATAATAAGAATATAAATATGTTAGTAGCTCATAATGAACATATTGATAAAAATCAAATTAACTGTGCTATATTATAAACTAATTTTGGATATAGCATATATCCTTTTGAATACCCAATAATATGTTCTGTTCAGCACCTGATAATGATTCCCCCCATATTTTAAAAATAAATCATTGAGAGACTGGAATCCTTGCCCTAGTCATATGACTTTTAACATGGATGGAAGAAACATATTGAGTTTCAGAAGTTAAACAACGAGATGAATCAATAGAAACTTTTGCCTTAATAGTCCAAATTAGATTTGACAAATGGTTTGATACATTTCTTTTCCACAAGTGGAAAAGAGTGAACAGACTTCACTGGCTTTGAATGATGTTTTGGTGCCGAGGTATGTGCAGTGAAGGCTGTAGTAATGAAATCAAACAAATTAATTGGCTTGGTAGGCATTTTCTTCCTACTCCTTTTGGAATGAACAACTTGTGACTAATTAGCATCCTTTGGTAGACTTATTTTCTGAACCTTAGAGTTTGAACTAGACCCATGTGAAAATGTAGCTATAGGTCCATTGCTACCAGACTTTTTAAACTCAACAGATTTACAACTATGTACTTCCTGATTCACAAATGGGAATACTTGAGAAGAACAAGTTTGTGATGAAGACAATGAATGTTTATTTTTGAAAAAATCAGCATTGGATTGACATAATATATTTTTTTCAAATTCTTTCTGATCAGTTTGTCTTTTAACAAAATTATATTTCCCTTTACTTTCCCAATCCTTTTCACACTTTTGATTTGGTTGAAAAATCTTATCATTTGGTTTCTTAAAAACTTTGTCAATCAGTGCTAGTTTAATCAAACTTAAAGGATGAACATTATCACAGAAGATTTCATGATTTCCTTTAATAGTATAATAAATTATGTTGTCTGGTTAAGTAAAAAAGACATATATCTCTAGGAATATCAAATTCCTTTACAACAATTTTATCACTAATGTCTACATCTTCAATCAAAAAAAAAAAAAACTCAAAATTTTTGTTATTATCAATCAAATTTGTTACATCAGTTTTTTGTATAACATCAAATTCTGAACCATACACATGTCTATTATCTTCTTCATCACATTACAAACTTCTTTCTTGATTCCTTGATCCTCTATCTTTGTTCTTGCATGTTTAATGCTAAAAAGAACTAGAGAAGTTAGGTAAATCATTTGAACACAAGTCTAAATTATCAAAGGATTTTGCAACTTATGGAATAACATTTGGCTCTTCAGGAAGTGACCCATAAAGATAATTAATAGGAGGAGGAACTGCCTTAAAAACCAATCCCTTGGGTTCCTGGATCGCGCAAATGATTAGCCAAAATGTTATTCAAGATCATTTGAGATTAGACAAACACTCAATTGATTTACATTTCTTTGTTCGATCATTCAATTATCAATCATGTGATCAATAATGTCCTTTTTATCAGCCAATTGTAATGTCAAAGTTTTAATATGAGCACTCTATTCTTTAAGTTTATTTTTGTACATTAATTCATTGGCTAAAAATTGTTTAAAATTTTCTTCTAAACATTGGACTTCATCAATCAATTATTGATTGTGCTTAGCAACTATATCAAGTTTGGCTGAATAAGCACAACACTTAAGACAATTTGGTTTAATATTAAGATTCCTTCCTAATGATAAATCAACCTTTTTCTGACTTGTCTGACCCATAAACGCCTCATGAGATTCACCATTCACTTGGACTTCCTCAGCATAAGATGACCAATCAGCTCCAAACTGATCTTCTACAAGTAAAGCCTTATTTTTTGCTGGAGGAGTTGTTTTTGAACCTGTAGTGGCTGCAGATGAAGAAGAAGTAATAGGAGCTCCTCTTCGAGGATTAAACTTGTCATGTTTGGTAGCAGCTTCAAACTTTGGATTTTTCTTTACTGGCATCTCACACTCTCTTGCAAAATGTCCAAATCCACTCTTCTTGTATTAATCACTGGAAATAAGATTATACAATCAGAGAGAATTACAAGATTAAGAAATCTTAATTATCTCCAAGATTGATACTAATTCTATTGAGACTAAGCTATTTATAGGCAACTCATCGATACTATTAGTGTCGATGGTTACTAGTGTCGATACTAATAGTGTCGATACCATAGGGGTGAATATAATCCCTCATCACACCATCACACCGTTATTTCACAGAATTTTTTTTACATCTATCATTGTAGGAAATACTCATGATGATCATCTCGTATCTTATTGGAAACTTTTATCCATATGGTGAAATCTATAAAGCTTTAAACATACCATCTGAAATCACTCGAACATCAAGTCACCATAAATGACTACAATATCCAATCAGCATACTAATAACATACCTTCATTTTGTAGCACAAACATACATACGAACTCGCAATGGACATTCTTTTGAACAATTAGATCTAAACCTTGATATATCTACGATAACTATCAATGAGAAATCATTTCACATGAACATTAACTGTCATAAACCCTACGAACCTACGATCTATGCATTCAGACTTACAACCAAGAACCATTATCCTTTATCTAGGAAAAAAGTTTTCTACTTAACTTCAAGTCACTACTAGATCCCCCAAGAATAAACCTTCATTCTGAATATCAATCACTTTGTAAAAGCAATATTCCAAATACTACTTTTCGTACGATGTGTTATCACTACGAGTTAATGGTTAGATATGTTGGACTAACCAAATGCATCTGTAGTAATCATGGATCACACAAGTCGCATTCACTAACCTAGTTTAAACAAGTTCATGAAGACTTTCATCAGTGGCATCTTAATCTACTTTAGATCCAAATAGAATCACGAATAATGATTGTGTTTAACCTTGAACCATTCAAGAAAAGAACAACTTTACGCCAAATTTTTCAAGGATGAATTTTTGGTTTAAGACAGTTCTAATCTCAAGTCACTTGTACAATTAAAAGAATACTTGAATACCTCACGCTATCCTAACTAATAATAATGACCTCATGAAAGGATTCCTAAATAAGAAGCGTTTTAAACCCTAAAACCCATATTGTGTCATACCTCCAATTTAAAATCTATGTAATGACAAATAATTTTTCAAACAGCAGAAACGTAACATAAAACAACTTAGATAATTGCCAATGTGAAGTTCACTACTCTCTTAGCAAGCAAATTATCGTAGCTGATAATCTGAGTCATCGGGATTGCAACCCGTGCATCCATCTTAACAACATTCAAACTTGAACCAGTAACCAGTCTTGTATCTTTGAATTATAACACATCTCTTGAACTCTACAATATCCAGATTTGAACCGATATTCAAACTTGTACCCTTGAACTACAACACATCCATTTAACCTTGCGGTAAATCTCGTAACTTCAAATCATAACGCGTAATAGTCGTCGACAGTCTTCTTCATATCAAACTTAGGTTCCTAATTGTATCCATCTATGTACTTCCATCATGAACGAGGTTCACATGACTTGTTATTATATTCATCCACGTGCAGATAAAATGTATAAGGATCTTATGTATCAAAATGTCTTACGTGCTTGAAAGTTAAAGCTGAATACCAACGTCCTTTTTGATTACTTGAACAACAAGAAATTTCTATTTGGAAATGGGAATGTATGTCAATGAACTTTACAACTTATAAACCTCCCACTATATCCAGTGGGCATAAAAGTATTTGGGTAATCATTGATCGTTTAACTAAGTCTTTTTATCCTATTTCGTGAGGATTATTGAATCGACAAGTTAGCTTGAATCTACAATGATCTTGTGTTTAGTCGTCACGAGGTACCTTTAAACATAATTTATTATCGTGATAGTCGTTTTACCTGTCTTTTTTGGCAATCTCTACAATTGGCATTAGGTACCAAATTGAATCCCGGCACCGTTTATCATCCTCAAACAGATGGTCAAACTGGATAAACTATCCAGACATTGGAGGATATGCTTAGAGATTGTGTCATCAATTTTGGTGGCAATTGGGACTCTTACTTACCGTTGATCGAATTCTCGTATAATAACAACTGTCACTCAAGTATTAACATGGAACCCTTGGAAGATTCGTACATTTATAAATGTCGATCACCTAAATTTTAGAGCGAGATTGATGAAGCACAAATCACCTTCTGATATGATTCGTTGAGAAACATGTGGAAATTATGGGTCATGGTGAGAAAATACTTAAACAGGGCCGAATAGAGATAGTACAAATTCAATCGGAATCCAAGCGTGGTCAGAATTCACGTGGGAGCGTGAGGACCAAATGAAAGACAAGTATCCACATCCTTTACTACCGATTTCATGTAACTAATTTCGGGATGAAGTATTCTAAAGTATTGGAGACTGTAATATCCGAGAATTTCCGACAGTAATTTCGACGATGTTATCCGTTTGTATTACGATGAATTTTAATAAATTGATTACGTTGAAACTAAGTATATAATTATATATTCACATACACACACATACACATATATATAATTATGTATCTACTTACATATTTATATAGATCATACATATATATATATATTTATATATTTAACTATACATATTATATAATTTTTAATATTGATAGATATAAATAAAATATAATAAATTAAAACTGTTAGAAATGCTAAAGTATGTTTAAAAAAAATATGTTAAACTAAACTATAGGGGCTAAAATAAAGGGTTTCAAAAGTTCAAATTAATTTCAAAATAGATAAATACTAAACTCGAGAGACTAAAAATGTAAAGTTTCCAAAACTTACTCTCCCCTCCTTGCTGCTACACACTTTCCCCGCCATCACTTCCTGCCACTAGCCAGATTCCGGCAATGCGTCGGCCAACACCTCTAAACCCATTTTTAATGCACCAATCAATGTGGTTTTACACCTTTATGACCCAAACCGCATTTCAAACGTAAAGGAATGGTTAAAGCATGATAATTAATGCATTTAATCCCACTTTGATCATCACAAAACCGTAGATATTAACCTCGAATAAAATTTGACGTTTCGGCTTGAATTAAGATACATAACCATAGGGCTTTTACTCCTTTTGATCATACGAAGCAAACCATGTCAATGAAATCCTTTCGAAATTTCTCTAGAATCTGGAATCGAGCGAGGATCGGCAGAAGCATCATCTAACTCGAACAAATCTCATCCAAATCAAGTAAGTAAGTAAATACACGATTAGGATTGGTTTTATGTTTAGAATAATAACCCTCTGTTAATTTCTAGTTTGAATTGATCAATCGATCGATTCGAAAGTTAGGGTCCTTGGGGATTTGGGGAAACTAGGATTTGAAGATTAAACATTTGTGGTGTGAAAGATTTCAACGAATGGTGGCTTTGGTTCACCGGTTTGAGCCTGGCTTTGCAACAACGAGGTCACGGGTTCGAACCCTATAGACGCTCCAAATCGTTTTGTTATAATTATATTATATTTTAATCCGTTTATATTAGTTTAAAATTTAAAAAAAAAATTATAAAATACTTGGAACCAGTTTGTAAATTTAGAAAAAATTTTGATAAAGAAATTTATTTTATTTATTCACATAAACTAATATTTTACGTTTTAAAATAAATTTTTAAATCACAAAAACATATCTAAACTATTTATAAAATTCTAAAAAATTACCCAACACTTTTGGAACATATATAAAACTGGCCAAATTTTTATCTTAATTTTTATGTAGTACAACTATTTAATTTGATCAAAAAGGAGTATATTTTTTTATGTAGTACAACACTTTTAGAACATATATAAAACTGGCCAAACACTTATACTTTTACAAAAATTATGGAAAAATTACACGACCTCTCTCGAACATTATTAAACTTGATTAAATTTTTATTTTAATTTTTATTAAAAACTATTTATTTTAATTTAAAAGCATTATAAAACTAAATAATTAATTTATTCAAAATACTAAATTATATATAAAAATTATCAAATTTTTATATAAGTTAGTTGGATTAAAAGCAAATCATAGATATTTTTTTTGAATAAAAATATTTTATTTGAATAAAAATGTTATAAAGCTCAATTTATAAATATTATAATTTTACATTTTTAATTAAATAAAATTCCAGAAAAATATATTTATTTTCTGAAATAATAATTAGAGGAGAAATTACTGGTATTTAACAAATTTATTTTATATAAATTTATTTGCAATAACCTAATTTAATAACTTTATATTAAAACATATAAATATAAGATTTTGCTTAGTAATTTAATTAAAAACTTTTCTATCATCAATTACAATAATTCTAGAACAATTAACTTATTGTAACATCTGTGCCGGAATCTTACCGGAACAGTAGGTTGCACAGTAAATTTCACAGTAACTCTAGTACACACTACGTGAAACTAGTAGATACTATGGACACTTGAGGCTTAACACTAAACTTTTATGCTAACGGTCTGCAATATGACTTAAACCTCACGGTTTAACAGTCAGAAACACGTTAGACAACACTGAACGTGTACACATGTGTTTGATTTGATACTATTAGGTATAAACGTATGCGAGGATAAACAGAACAAAAGTATAACAGTTGTTGTTACAGAATGCTAAACAACGAACTGTTCGTACAGGTGACGATCTGTACGAATGGATATGAAAGTTTAACTATCTGAAATAATGACTGAACAGTAGAAAACAAAATCAGAAAGTGAAACGTACGATCGTGTTCGTACAGTTAGCGCTCTGTACGAAAACGCGCGTAAGTGACGTTTTCTGACGAAACGAAACGAAGACGATTTGAACGATAATAAATTTAAGGAAAAATAATATTTCCTGTTTTACAATTTTGAAACGCATCTAAAATAATTAATATTAAATCCATTTTAAATTAAATACGTAAAATGCGCGAAAGTGTTAACGAAACGTTTAAAATAACAAATTTCGATAAATAATTCAAGAATACGATATCTAAAATATTTATTAGTAATCACCATCTTCCAAATGTTTAAAATAAAGTCTTCTTATTTAATTTACGAGAAACGCACGTAACGTGCCGGAAACACGACGAAAACGAGAACCGAGCAACCGAAACGAACCCGAATACCCACGGGGTATATAAACCCTAAATGAGTTTATTTTCTCATTTATTACACCATTCCTCTCTCTCTCTAAACTCATCAAACCCATCACTCTCTCTCTCTCTAAGATTTCCATCTTCAAACCTAAAGATCTTGCTCATTTGGTGATGAAACCGTGTGTTCTAGGTGTCTACGCGTAGCTACCATCATCCTTTACAAGGAAGTACAACTAATCTGAGTGTTTGTCCAGCCATTTTTGAGGTATGAAGCAAGAAACATCACGAAAAAGAGGGTTTTACCTCTCTTGTTTGACTACACACACACCCGATGTAAAACCCTAATTCACACACACCCTACGCCTTCGTGGGTCAACATTCATGCATTAACACTCTTGAAACAACCACGCAACAGATCAGGAGGAAGATGGTGATGTTGGGATGCAGGTTCACGAGGGGTTGTATGGCCGAACCTCTGGCTTAAGGTGGCCGAACCTTCAACACAACAAACCCATTTATCGACCGGCCGAACCTTCGGAGGCTAACGAACCCACCATCCCGAACCAGCTAAGCATCCCCCAACCAGACAAACCATTTAACCCATTGCCGAACCTACTCACGAATGGCCGAACCATCATGACGGCGAACCTGTTGAGATGAGTACACCCAGCCGAACCTGTGGGCTACGAGCCTTCCATGGCCGAAGTTGTGACATCAGCCGAAGCTTCCATCATTGAAGAACCTCACACTGCCTTGGCAGAACCGTCTAGCATGCGAACCTTATCTTTCACGAACCCTCACATAACTACACCTAGCCGAACCTTAGGTTTGTCTACCATATGCATACTCACGAACCCTTAAGAAGAGGTAAATAGGTTCTCTGCCATACTGTTGCCAGCCCTCGTATCCCACACCTGCCCAAACATGTTATAATCAGCCCACGCCTTTAGCTTCGGCCCATTTCAATTGGTTAGCCCAGTAATATCATCCAGCCCATCATTAGGTCCATAATTACTGTTTTGGGTCATAAGTGTGTTGTTAAGTCCATGGGGTATTGGGTTAACCCAATTAATTCCTTGTTAGGCCCAAACCCGTGACCACTCGGCCCATACACCTACAAGGCCCAACCATTTCAATTGGCCTAAGCCCATATAGTTGTCCGACCCATGTCTCAATTGTTACGCAAACCTAACATTCGGCCCATATGCTTACGTATCTAAACTAACACCTTATCTAAATGATTTTGAATAACATACAAGGGAACTCATAGTGATTACTAGCAAGATGGGGGAAGAATTTAGAAACTAAGATTAAACTTTAACTTCTACAATTATGAAACAACAAACTATTACTAGTTTAATGATGACAACAGGTACTCTAAACATACGTTATGGAAACATGTCTTAATTGCATAAGTAATGACAAGTGAATTAGGGCCGAATGAAGACCGAAACTTACACGTGTTAGCCAACCTTAGGGCTAACACTAACACTTATACGCACACAAATCATTACAACATATACTTATAAGAATACACCAACGTGAAATCAATACAGGAGCGTGAACACATCAACGAACACAACAACGAGCGCGTGCATCCTTGTTTTTACATAGTCAACCACATCAACCACAAGGTGAGTTCATTTGTCCCTATTCTAACTATTTTGATTTTACTTCGGGACTGAGAAGCATGTTGTACATTTTAAACAAATGATTTATAAAATGCTTTTACACTTATTCTTGATGCTTATGCTACAAACTTGAAGCTTAAACTAGATGCTTGATGATTATGCTATAAACTCTATGCTTAAACTATACGCTCAATGCTTATGCTATAAACTATATGCTTAAACTACATACTCGATGCTAAGGCATGAACACTTACACTATATGCTAACGCTACAATGCCAATACTACCATGCTAATGCTAAATGCTAATACTAAATGCTAATGCTATATGCTAATACTAAATGCTAAAGCTAACACTATATGCTAAACCTACAAATTGATGCTAAAAGCTTATGACTCTATGATAATGCTACATACATACATGCTAATTGCTTAAAACTACGGATGCTATAAACACTTGTATGCTTATATGCTTGCCATGCTAAGACAACGGTTTGGTCTCTCAGTGCTTTCCTTACCGGTTGTGAAGCTATTTGAATGCCATTTGAATGCTATAAACTTGAATGCTAAAACTATCGACTATGGTAGAACATACCAAGTTGGCCTCTCAATGCTTGCCATGGGGTGTTCTTCATAGTTGGGACTTGAAGGAACAGACCGTTGGCCTCTCAGTGCTTGCCATAGGGTGACCTTCATAGTCATGACTTGAGGAGTAGACTGTTGGTCTCTCAGTGCTTGCCATACAGTGATTCCTCAATGTTCACTCATGTTATAAACTTAAACATAATGCTATTGGCTATTTTAGAATGGACCAACTGACCTCTCAGTGCTTGCCAGGGGGTGTTCTTTGTAGCTATGACTATCGTAGATCAGACGTTTGGCCTCTCAGTGCTTGGCAAAAGGGTGTTCTCCATAGTCAGGATTCTGAGGAGTAGACTGATGGCCTCTCAGTGCTTGCCATACAGTGATTCCTCATTTTCCACTCATGTTGTAATCTTAACGGGATGCTAGCTATGAACGAAATGGATGGTAGGTAAGACGCTTAATTATCATTAACAACAATGTCCTATGTGGCTTAGTATGTGGTGGGACGGCGTCTGGGCGGGTTGTAGGCTCGACTCAGGGGTATGCCCTATATATAAGCATACCGAGCTGGATGATACAGGTGGTGTTATTGAGATTAGGTTTGTTACCGAAGGGATTTAGGAATACTATTGGGTAGATAACTTAAACCTCTAGACATGATGCTTAAAACTATGATATAATTAAATGGTAGGTAGAATACTTAATTATCATTAACAGCAATGTCCTATGTGACTTAGTATGTGGTGGGACGGCGTCTGGGCGGGTTGTAGGCTCGACTCAGGGGTATGCCCTATATATAAGCATACCGAGTTGGATGATACCGGTGGTGTTAATGAGGTTAAGGTTTTACCGAAGAGGTTTGCAAAAGCTATTTTTCAAATACTAAAACTACCTGAACTCCCCAACCATTGTGTTGACTTTGTTTTCCTACATGCTTTCTCAGGGGATGCACAGGAATAGGCTCAGACTTCAGGACTACATACTAGGATGCTCAGATAGAGGACCTAGTAGACTTTTGGAAGCACATATTTTGTTTGTTACTACGAGTCACTTTTGATATCTTGTACAGATACAAGATAGACATATTTGATTCTTTTAATATGTTTACTTAGTTAAATTACTAAACATTGACATTTGTAATTTAACTTTGTAATTCTAGTTTTATGCTTTATTGTGCTTTAGTTATTCTTAACATTGATGCTATGTAAACAATCTGATCATCACGATTATCACTCACGATATCGCGCCCCGAGAACCTTCTGCCCGACGGGGACTCCGATCCAACCCCGACGGCTCGGGGTGTGACACTTATGAATTTCAAATCATTATTTCATTAACTTATAATATTTACTTCCTTTTAACCAAACATAAACCTTAGTCATTTTTGTTAACATAATAACTTAGCTTCGCTTTGATTTCTCCAAACCTATTTGAACTTAGAATTTGAACCTATTATGCCTTAGAACTTTACTTAGAAACTTGTTGAGCTTAGAAAATATGAACCTGGAACAATAGGTTTCTATTAAGGAATTGCTTATGACAAATTTGGACCTACAACTATACCAGCTTACAATTTAGCTATTCAACTAATCAAGGTGAGTTTCATATTCCCCTTTTCCTTGATTTTGATTTTGTTTGCAAAACATCGGGGATGAAACATGAACTATAACTATTTGAACAATCTGTATCTATGAACTTTATCTTGTGATTTGAGCTTATGTCCCAAACTGCATATGAATTATCCTCGACACATGCATTGATCATTAACAATATTAGCCTGACTGTTGTTAAGATAGCTATTGAACTGACCATTCCACCCAGGCGGTGATCACTCAATTACCAACTATTGAACTATTGAACTTTGTATGTTTGAACTATTGTGCACAATTTGAACTATTGAAACTATAAGGATAGTATGTATTACTATGCGTTACTTGGTTAACTAAGGTTTGATTTGCAATAGTTTAATGTATGTTTCCACATTAAGCCATATCTATTGATATGTTTATGATACATGATTCAAACTTTGAACTATTAAACTATTTATCGAATCAAATTGATGATTCTTACCAACTACTTTTGTAGTTGACCTTTCAAACTTTATTCATGTTTTAGGTTTATCTTAGTGAGCATTTGGGATGAACACATAAGATGCTTGGGCGTTAGAGCTTTATTAATAATTTAGACTTTATCTTAAGTTATTTGAACTTTGTTTGTTTGGACTTTGTTTACTTCTGTGACATCCCGCAAAATTCAGGTCAGCAATTCCTTTAATTTATTAATAGTTTATATTATTAGAACATGCGTGGCACTAGAATTGGTTAATTTAGTATGACCGTTGCACGATAGTGCAAACACAAACAATCGCACTGTAATTCGATGAATTTCTAGGAAACGCACACACGTGTCTTGAACTCACGAACATTGGTGAAACATCAAAAAATTGAAGCAAACTAGCAATAATGAATGATATATGAACTAATGAATAGCAAAATCAAAGAAAAGGTCGAGAAACAATAACGAAAAAAGAAAAAAAAACGAATCAAATGAATAAAAAATAGGCCATTGGGCCAGCCCAGGTTCCAACGCGGTACGCGATGGGGCTCGGAGAATTCCTTCGCTGTACGCGAATGATTGGCGGGCAATTTGAATTTCTCCGAAAAGCTTCGTGGTATGCCACGCCTGATCAAATTCCACCTTGGAGATTCGCGGCATGTCTTAGAGGAGCACCTGGCTATTTTAGTCATGGCTCTATGCCAAGACTCCTGGGGGCATGCTTGGCGGTACGCGAAGCCCCTTAGAACACAAAAACTTTATAACACTCAACCCAACTTCATTTCTTTCACTCTTTACCCTCACCTTTGAACACAAAAGCTTCAAGCCCGGCCAAACCCACTTAAAGTCACTTTCCACTACACTTGGAAGCCCTCCACCTCATTTTGTTTAAAGACTTAGAGTTTGGGTGCTAGGAAGAAGCTTGGAGTTGTTGCTACACACCATCACCAGCTGATTTGCTCCTCACCAGCCACACCCAAGGCCATCTTGACTCTGTTCAGACATCATCTCAACCTTCTTGAACTTTGGGAGGTTGTTTTAGCTACCCATATGCACACATGCAACATCGAACCACTTACATGTATGAAATTTCTTGATTGAGAACTAAAATCTATGGCTTTGATTTACTTATTTAATATGCTAGATCATCTATTATGAGAAATGTTGTTAGTTTGTGCCATTTGATGAGTATTTGTGCAAGTTACTATAAATAGTAACTTTGATAATGCAAGATGATGTTATAAGCATGATGAATAGATTCAAATGATGATTTGTGGTAAATAATGTGAGGATTAATGTGCTAGAAATGCTAGATTTGATGATTTGGGTGATTTGGTCATGAATCTTCTGTATATAGAAACTTTGGTTATGAAATTAGGCAATGCATGTTGATTTTGGATGTGTATAAGTTGTTTTGATTATATTAAGGATCTTGTGAACCCATTTGGAAGATTTGATTATGGTTAAAGTGATATTTATAACAAACTTTCCATTAAAGGAAACTTTATTTGGGTCTTGTGTAAAATAAAGAGCATTGACATAATTAAAGATGAACTATCAGAGTATATGCTTTATTATGACAATATGAAAGTTGTTGCATGATTTTTGGCGTGAAAAGGTGATAAATTTATAAACTTACTAAATTTAGTAACTTTAGTTACCAAAAATGGATCATGTGCATAATTGATAACTTGTGACAACCTTGAAGGTTATAACAAGATCATATAGAGAAACGGGCATGCGTAGAATGGTAAAACGTTATTTTGTGAAAACATGCTGAAAATATAGACATGAAAAAAGTAGAAACTTACTATGAGTAGTAACCTGTTTGATGAACATAGGTGACAAATGCCATGAGTAGTAACATGTTTGATTGAGACATATTATGCATACTTGCTAGAATTGGAAAGATTATGTGCTATGACATGCTTATGTGCACTAAATACTAGTTGAAGAACTTGACAAGTACTAAACAAACAATAACAAACTACGAACATATCACCAACGGGTTGTTGAGTCAACACGGTCAAACACAGTCAAACACAAGAACTTGGAGTTGTTTGGACACGAACACAGTCTAAGTAGAGCAACACGAGCACGAACACGAACTTATAGTACCTATGTGATATAGGTGACAGTTAGGGACAGGCAGTTCACAAAACGCAAACAAAAGTGGTACGGGTGAGTTCACGGCCCCTTTACTTTTAACTGTTTAAAAACTCAAACCAGGGGAGAATTACACGCAAATTCTTTGGACAAACAATTTGAACAAACATTTTTGACAAACACTTTGGACAATCGCTTTTAACAAACATTTTGGACAAACGCTTTTGACAAACACTTTGGACGAACACATGTGACAAACATCTTTGTACAAATCATTTGACAAAACATTTGACAAAGTATTGTGAAAACATTTTTCAAACATTTTGACCAACAACTGGGTTAACAAACTGGACAAACATTTTTTACAAACATTTGGGTCAACAAGTTGGGCAAATAATCTTAACCAACATTTGCTTCAACACAACTGGGCTAATATTATGACAAACATATTTCGTTGTATTACTAGTTATGCTGTGCAAACATTTGAGTTTGACAATATCTTAAACAAAGTCCCCACAAAGCCATACCGTTAGTTATACGTAAACGAGGCGCTATTGGATAGTACTACTAGGTCTGACAAGCCCCGCTCGACGACAACTCTGACTGGCGGTCAAGACGAGCATAATATCGACCTATGCCATAGTTTTTATGATAGACATGGCGGAGGCATCTAACAGTCTAGTTTCGGTAGTGGCACAATACTTACACTCGAGGCCGCGAGCTTGACAAACATTTAAAATTTCAGTATACATCTAAACCAGACATTTCAGGACCTGGGCTTGATAAACATTGGTGAAACATTTTACATATGGAACATTCACACGAGGCCTTGTGCTTGGCAAACATTTGACAAAGCATTATATATAACGCAGAAACTTCTTTACCGTTTACTTATATCAAACCTGTGAACTCATCAACTTTATGTTGACACACTTTAGCTTGTATTTCTCAGGTACTCAGCACGCTTAAGAGCATAGGATGCACTTAAGAAATCCATTGAGGAGTCATGTATTTATGACGTATGTACAACTTTACGAACATCATTATGACGTATTTAAACAAATTTACTTTCGTACAAGCTTCCGCAACATTATTTATTTTCTACTGTAAAACTTAATGTTTAATTTGGAATATTGTAAATAATATTCCACGTATTTTCAAACTCATATAGTGTCGTTTTATATGACCAACGTATCTGATCCTGCCACGTGATGCCCAGCGACATGACGCCGCAAGTGGTAATTTGGGGGTGTGACAACTTCGAATTGTAAGACATTGAAATTTGGTTGCATTAATTATGAAACATTTTAGTTGATCACGAGCTATTGAACAGTCAAGGACACGCCTCGACGTATTCCGTTGTCGGTTGGGGTGTGACAATTTATTATATAATAAAAATTTTATTTTTATGTTTGGGTTTATAATTTTTTTTGCTTGTTTAGTTTATTTGTAATTTTTTTCTATTTCTCAATTATGCATCTCAAAATTAATTTATCAATTTATTATAAAAATTTTAACCTATAATTTATTATATATAAGTAATAAAAAATATATAAAATTATTATGTATCATTTCTGTTGTTAACTAGTTGACTAAAGATTAGAGTTGTTTCGCAGTTTGGTATTTACAGTTTTAGATGAAAACAAAGATCATACCGTTGAATAATTAAAACAAAAATCGAGCCGTTAAAAATAATACTAAACAAAACATTATAAACGGTTTGGTTCAGGTTTTGTTTTATGGTTTGGTCTTGAGTTGTTAGAAAAAAACAAATCAAGCCTTTTTATTTTTATTAACGGTTTGGTTTTATTTTTAACGGTCCAGTTTAGAGTTAAATTATTTAAAAATGGTTATTAACGGTTTAGTTTATGACTTTATGGTTTCACCTAAAAAACATAAAGACCATAACGCAAACAACCATGATCTTTAGTCAACTAGTTAACAACCTAAATGATACTAAATAATTTCACATATTTATTACTTATAGATAATACATCACAGGTAATAATCTTATGATAAATTGATAATTAGTTTGTGAGAAGTATTATGATAAACAAAAAATAATAATAAATAAACTAAACAGGAAAAAAATATATTTATAAACAAAAATATAAAAGTAAAATTTTAATTATAATATAAATAAACTAATAAAATAATTACTAATTTATAAAATATAATATTAAATAGAATAAATCTAAGAGAAAAAAAAAAGAAAAGAAACAAAAGAAAATAACAAAAAATAAAAAATTCGTAAAGTACAAAAAACGTCATTTAACTTTATATATAATTTCATATTTAATCCTTTAGTCTTGAAGACAAAATTGTCATTTTAAAAAAATTAATAGGAAAGTTAACTTTGGTTAGTGGAAAAGAACCTAATTGTCACAAAACACTAAGTAAAGTGCGTAATCATTAAAGTTTAAGGATGAAATTTGAAATTAGATATATAAATAAAGGACCTTTTATGTAATTTACTATTTTACTGATCAGCGTCTCAAAATATAGACTAGAATCGAATATACCGGCCGTTCGAAAACTCCGGATCATGCAATAAAACACATGTTAGATGTGTATTCATTGCATATTAAAAGAACATTTTTTTTCTTCCACCATATACAGCAAGGTGATATATTTTTTTCCCTTTTCTTGCAATATATGTATGTGTGTGTGTATATATAAGGATTGAGTTATATGAAAATCTAATCTTAGAGACAAACCCTTAAACCATATGTGAGCCATTGATTTGAAACCTTGAAAATAAATATGTGGTCCAAATTAAACTTGAATAAAAAATTGGGTTTGAATTAACAAATCATTTTTAATGTGAGTTAATGTGAACCACATATATATTTTCAAGATTCCAAATCAATATCCCACATATGGTTTAAGGGTTTTATCTGTAAGATTAAGTTTTCATAGGATTCAATCCTTACAGATCATTTTTTAATCTACTATAACTATAGAATACCCCCTATTGCGAATTGCTGCATTTATTCAAGTGACCCACAAATGACAGAAATTTATTTTTTGCCTATCCCTATCCTGATGAGCCGAAACCAAAGCTCTTATCTTTTGTTGAGTAATAGTTCGAGAATGAGCCCCCCCGAAAGCTTGATGCAAATAAACAAATTTTTGTTCTACGTCTCCGAGCGATATATCCCCGCCTAGTTCTGGGCATATATATATATATATATATATATATATATATATATATATATATATATATATAGGGTGTGATTCCTTTGTTAACCCTTCCTTATTTCGTTAACAGAATAACTACATGTTATTACTTTGCAGCCCACATTAAATTAAATATAAAAATGTAGGTTTTTTCTTATTTTTTATTAATGTAAGTGAGCCCTACATTAGCAAAAAAAAACCTACACATTTAGTTATACTTTAGTGTGGGCCCCAAAGTAATAAGATATAGTTATTCGGTTAACGCAATAAACATGGACTAACATTTGATCCTCTCCCAATATATATATATATGCTAACCAACATATATGCCTAATTTAGTTATTTATAGAATATTTATTGTAGTGATCATTGGGTGTTATTCATAGTTTATCCTTTGAAACAAAAAAGATATACTATAACCGCCCCCACCAAAATAAAACGCCCCACCAAATGATACAAACCACCAATTTAATACTTTGAAAACCGCCCCAATATGTAATCAAATCAACCATTATCATTTTTGGAGCATTTATATATAAAGCGGTTCAATATCAGTCCCATATATAGATTATAACCACCCTAATAAACGTTAATTGTACTAATGGACGGGTATGAGTGACACAATGACCTTTAAAAAATACAATGACAATAATTAAGTACAATGAACTGAACACATTTCATTTTTTATCGCAACATTATACCCATTTTAAGGATTAAAATTTGCTCGTTTTTATGATAAAACATTTAAAAAAATAATATCTAAGTAAAAGTTATGAACGTTTATAAAAGATGGTGAGAAACTAATCATGACTAAATTACCCTACAACAACTTTTTTCTTTAAAATTTAGAATTTTCTCTCTCGAATTTGATCTCATTTGTCAAATGTTAGTAATTGTCGCACCCCGAGCCGGCGGGCCAGATCGAATGTCCCGTCGGGCGAAGCTTCTCGGGGCACAATATCGTGTGATAATCGAAGTGATCAGATTGTATACATAACACAACATTTGAGAATAACTAAAGCACAATAATAATTACCTAGAAGTTTCAAGGTTAAATTACAACTGTCTTGTTTGAAAATTTAACCAAACAAACATATCACCAGGAATCTAAGTAGGTTATCTTGTGGTCGTACAAGATATCAAAATGATTCACCATCTACAACAAAAAATGTGCTTCCATAAGTTACTAGGTCCGCTATCTTGGCATCGTAGTATGCAACTTGCATTCTTAACCTAGTCATGTACGTCACCTGAGAAAGCATGTAAGAAAATAAAGTCAACACATGGTTGGTGAGTTCATTAGTTTTGTTAGGAAAATGAATTTGAACAAACCTGCCCAAGTAACAACCTTAACCTCACTAAAAACCACCTATAATACCCAGTCAAGTATGCTTATATATAAGGCATACGTTGGGTCAAGCCCAGCCGCCAGCCCACCACATACCGGACCACATAGTATATTGTTGTTAATGATAATTAAGTGTTTCACGCTCAATTGACATCACAATTGTTTCATTAGTTTCGTCACCACGCTAGTTTCGTTAGTCTCGTCAAAACACCAGTTTCGTTAGTTCCGTCAAAAATGTGGAAGTCTCTTGATTCCTTAAACTCATCACACACACAACAACCATGGCAATTGCAGATTAATGTCGAAAATAGTTACCTTAAAATGCTTAAATAAATTAATAGGTAAACATTTAACTAAAAGCTAAGTCCTAATGATTGGGCCTTGATCAACTCGAGTAAACTAGAATATCAATCAAAGGTTCTTAGAAGTTAGGGGATTCTGTAACTATCATCAAACACATGACCTACAATCCAAACGGTCTAGCTAGGACTTCTTGAAATGTAGGGTTTTTGTTTCGTACTTGTTTCGTCTAGTTTCGTCCCTTGTTTCGTTTAGTTTCGTTGACACATGATATCTTTGATATTTCCATATTTTCCCCTGAAAATGATTTATTGTTTCGTCTAGTTTCGTTGCAAATGTACTTGTTTCGTTGTTCATTGAATACTAGATTCGTTGATCAAATTGTACACTTGATTCGTTGATCGTAAAACACTTGGTTCGTTGAACATCGAATACTTGTTTCGTTGAAATTTGTTCCATTTGTTTCGTTGAACTCACGAACTTGTTTCGTTGAAATAGTTTCGTTGAACATTAGACACGTTGAAAATAGTTTCGTTGAAAATGTTTATTTTAATATAATTTTTATCACTAACTTATTATATAAGTAGATGACCTTTTGTAAAACCTGCATAAAATTTACCCAGACATAATCTAGGATAACACTATACATTCAAAACATATATAATTTAAAAGCATTTAAGTAAAGTATAATCCAAAGAAAATAATTTACGAATGCTTCTCAGCCCTGCGGTTATAAAAGAAAAATGTTTAAAAAAGGGGCAATGAACTAATCTGTGTTGTAGCCTACTTGAATAACCTAGAAACACGCTCGCTCGCTTGTTGTATCGGATGTTGCTTTAGCACCTGATTTCATTTGTTATAGTTTTGTTTCGTAAGTGTTTATGGTGATCGCTATAATAATTTTATCCAAATGTGTGCCTAAGTGTCTTAATGTTACTTAAGATGAGTTACTAGTGTTTAATTCTATTTTATATTCGTGGACTTAGTATGCTAAACCCTTACCCAAAGCTAGTAAGTCTTAACTTAATCAATAGAGCTTACATAATGTTTACAATATTAAAAGATATAACTTCTAAATATATCATAATTTATAAAATCTTATTTAAGTTGTAAGAATTAAGTATATTTATTAGAAATTCTTCAATTTATTCATAATAATTTAATGAAGTAGTTTACGACGATTTTTATTAACTTTGATTATATGTTACTAAACATGACATTCAATACAAATATTTAAATTATTTGATGAAAATTTTTAAACTAAATAGTGTTAGAACTTGGATTAACCTAGTTAAGCTAATCAACAAGTTCTAAGGCTTTGCTTTGTTAACGTCTTGATCTTGTTAAATCTTGAGTTGGTTAATACTAAGGTAGTGTTTGTTTTTTTGAAAAAAAGCTCTTCTAGCCTCTTATGTCTGCGCCGCACAGACTCGGGAAGAGGTTAGAGGTTCGCAGACTGTTTGTTTTTCTGAAGATCTTTCATTAAAAAAGGTCTGCGTGGCCTCTTCTTGACGCAGACGTGGACCAAAGTCTTCTCCAAGAAGAGGTTAACCTCTTCACGTTCAAGAGATGGCTTCTTCAATCCACCGCCTCCTCCACAGCAGCACAACCTCCTCCATAGCCGGCCTCCTCCAATGCCACGCCTCCACGCCGCCAAGCCTCCCACCGCCGTCGCCCCCACCAGTTCATCTAAGGTTCGCCCCTTTTCAGTCGCGCCCCCCACCGCCTTCACGAATGGCGCCCCCCTTTCCAAATTTTGAGGTCGTTGCCGTCGCCCCTCCACCGGTTTATCTAGGGTTCGCCCTCCTCAATCGACCGCAACTCCTCAATCCACTTCTCAATCGGCTGCTCAATCCTCCCGATCTAGGGTTCTAGGGTTCGCCCTCCTCAACGGTTCATCCTCTTGATCTAGGATTCTAGGGTTCGCCCTCCTCGACGGTTCATCCTCTCGATCTAGGATTCTAGGGTTCGCCCTCCTCGACGATTCATCCTCTCGATCGGAGCTGGCCTTCTGCGGTCGGAGCTGCCACATCGACGGTCGACGGTGTGTTGGGGATAGCAGACGGTGGGTTGGGGAAGAGCAGACGTGGGTGGGTCTGGGAAGAGGTGATAAACTTTTCAGAAAACAAACATCCCCAAAAGCTCTTCTTGCAGGGGTTTTGCCCACCTCTTCTGCAAAAGAGGTCTGCAGATGTGGTCCGCTGACCGCAGACATTTTGCCTCTGAAAAAACAAACAGCCCCTAAGTTATTCATTCGAATAACTCAATCGAATACCAACTTGAATGAAAACTCTAAGTGTTGGGTGTTGACATCTCAATGTCAATGCCCCAAGATAGTTGTTTTTCTTGAATTCCATAGTTCTCATTTTGTCTTTATTTTCTTCATAAAACATTTGTTTGTAAGTCTAAGTATTGTGAGTGTTTTAGTTTAACCAAAACTTAGTATTGAGGATGTATAAAATCAGTCAACAACTTAGTTAACAACTTTATGTGTTTGCCGATACTAACATCATACCTATGGTTTTAAATTGGAATTTCTCAAGTGTTTCAATCCCATTTGATTAGTAAACATAAGTTTTTAAGTTTAAAGATTTTAGAAAATGTTAGTTTTCATGAAAACTGAATATTGATACTAGCTAAAATCGGTTACCATTTCAAAACTCCAATGATTTCCCACCCGACTCTACCTGTTTTATACCCTATTATGGCTTCATTTGGATCCTTAGTTTCTGGTTTTGAAGCTTAAACTACTTGGTCCACATGTGGTCCTTAGTATCAAAGAGGTTACAAGTAGTATCGATGGCTTCACCTTGGGTAATTTCGATGGAACTTCTATTCAACCTACCCATACTCTAAGTTCGATAGGCGTAGTTTGGGCAGCCCTTAGGCCATCAATATTAACAATATCGATGGTCCTTTGGGTTTGTACACTTGGAGACCATCGAGATTAGCAAAGTCCACTGAATGTCATCTATATAAGACCCTTCGATTCTGCTCAGTATCGATGGGAGCTCAAAGACAACACTGCCGATACTATAGATTCGATGCAGCTCATTCATCCAGCTCCTAGGCCATCGATATTATCAATATCGATGGTCCTTTAGACCTGAAATTTGGATAGTTTCTTCCTTACCATAATCGAGCTTATCCCATCAATTTAAACCATGTCGAGACTCTCAATAACGATGGTTTATGGGGCTGAATTTACAGCATCGTCGATACTAGCCATTTGATGTCCTTCCATCGATATGATGTATTTCTAGGTTCATCAGCCACATCTGATCAATCCTAAGCCTAAATTAACAAGTCCCTCAATTTCCTAAGTGATTTTCATGCACATCCTATGAGTTTTGAAGTGCTAAAAACATATTTGAAGCTTACCTCGTCGGAATAGTAGAAAACCCACAAAATCCGAAGCTTCACTCTAAAACTACAACAAAATCAACCCGTTTTAGCTCGGATCATTTGTACTACTGTGTTCCTCTGGTTCCCACGATCGTTTCGACTACTACAACGTCAAATTTGGTGGATAAATGAGAGAGATATATACATGGTGGTTTGAAGTAGAGAAAATATAAAGAGAGAGATGGTCGGATATTTTGAAGAAGAAGAGAGCTTGTGGCTGAAAAATGAGGGGAAAAAGAAAGGGTGAGGGATTTTATAGCCCGCGTATATTCGGGTGCTTCAGTTTCGGTTTTGCGCACCATTTTCGTCCTCTTTCATAACATTACGCAATTTTATAAAAATGGAACTTTTTAAATATTTGAAAGTGGTAATTCCTAATAAATTAACTAAATATCTCCTATTTATTTTTAAAATTTCAGAAACGTTTAGTTTTATTGTTTCACCGAATCGTATAGTTTTCGTGCGTATTCGTACGAATCGTCACCCGTATGAACATGACGACAACGTTGCTTTCCAATATGGTTTTCTAATTATAAGATATCGTTCAGAACGTTAAACTTACAAATATATTCGTGTGAATCGTCACTCACATACCGCATGTTTAATATTCATTTAACGACATCCGTTATGGTTTTAGTTTGTATTTCCTCACGTACGTTTATACATAATAAGATCCTATCTAATAAACACATAAGTTATCCTATCACTATTTATCATGTTTAGACATATCAGTACTGTGTCTGTGTGTGTTATTTGTTACTTTTGAGTTTCTGCATTGTTAACATCAGTTGTTTCATATAATATTTTCACCGAACATTATACACACACTTTCCGTACCAGTATCTACAGGACTTTCTACTGTTTCGAACTCCTGTTCTGGCACTAAGGTTACAATTTTCTTTCACTTTTTATGATAAGGAGTATATTTTGTCACACCCCGAGCTGACGGGTTGGATCGAATTCCCAGCGGGCAGAATAGTCCCGAGGCGCGGTTTAATCGGAATGATCAAATTGTTTACCTAACACATGATAATATGATAACACTAATTTATATTGATAATGTATAGTTAACTTACTACTTACTTCATAGTTTAACTTTATTACAACATGATTAGGACATCTTGGACACGACCAAGATGTTTCACAAAAATTGCTTGCAAAAGAGTAAGTTTTGAATGTAGCTGTTGAGGCCTTCTAAGGTCTTATGCAGGAGTTTAGGGTCCTCTATTGGATCCTATCTTTCTCTCTCTAACATGCATAATGTTCACACATGTTCGTCACCTTAGAAGATGTAAAATCTGTCAACATTAGGTTGGTGAGTTCACGCGAGTTTTAAATTGATTAGGTTTACTAAAAGGCTTGACACATTTGAACAAGCTCACTTGTAACACCCGCTTTTCTTGTACTTTAAACATATAGCAATTATATTAAAGGAACGTTAATATTCATAAGTCTTTTAGCTGAATTGGTGATAATATGCGAAAGAAGAATAAAAGGAATCTGGTGTTGACAGATCTTAAAGAAACATACATCACTTTATATTGATTTAATTAAGTGTCAAACCGACTTCATATCTAGAATCCTAACTTGAAAATGGAGAAAATGAGTGTAAGGGAAATCGCGAAATGAGGCTCCGATTTCAAGATACGCTAAGTCGGATAAAGCGTTAAATAAGAGATCATATGTGTTGAACTCTTCAGGTCTTGCAATTACATCCATTGGAAATATCTCGAAGAATCGTGAATGTAGGCGAAAACCATGCGCAAAACGGAGTTCGTATGCTCCCGGAATCGCGAAAACAAAATCGTGTCTAACTAAGGCGGTGGAGGTACGCGACGGAAGCAGCAAGCATAAAAATCTGATTTTCTTGATCAGATTTCATTTCTAACGAATAAACTCGACTTCCAGACCATTTTAAACCAATTTTCACGATCCAAACTCTGTCTTAAAGGTGTTTAAACATCCGGATCGCACCAGGGATAGTTTCTACAAGTCCTGATCATCGTTTTCATCCGAGAAATCGTTCTAAAGGGTAACGATTCGACCTCTTCTATGAGTTTGATAATATATGAATTAGATCTAGATTTTTAAACGTGATATCATGGTTATGGTTGTTGATTATTGCCTAGATGATGGCTAGGAATAGTTAGAAACGAAGAACTTGACAGGTTAACGGTGAAATCTTTGTTTTGATCCGTTATAATGTCTGATTATCATGAAACCATATCATAGATCAGAATGATTTAACCATTTGATTATAACAATGGTTGTCATTGTCCTGATCATTCTTTGGAATGATCAATGACAAGGATTAAGTATTTTCTGAACCTGAAATCCATCAAGAAACTATTTTGGTGATATAATCAACAACAATACTAATTTGGTTAATCTGGGAGTGTCCTGATTAAACCAACAAGTCATAAGTTTCTTAATAAGAACCTAAATCATTATAGGTTCTTAGTTAACACATGTTGTGAGATGTTAAACTAAGGAAAGTTCTGAGAATGAGATTAAGTTTAAGTAACTCATAGAACTCTAATGACATACAGGTTTAGAGTTCAAGAACTAGTGATACGAACGTTGTGCATTGTTATTGATTTGAATCAACTCAGGTGAGTTCTATGAGCCCTATTTTAGTGTTTTAATGTTTTAGGGCTGATGTGCATGCATGACAAATACCTTTGAAATGTTTGTGAAATTTTTGTATGATTGACTTTTAAAACTTTGTTACAAACAATTTTGTTGAATGAACAGTCAAGTTATGAAAAGATGTTTTAAGAAAAGATGTTTTAAACAGAAATTTAATGAGTGGCTAATGTTTGTATGTAACAAAGCTATACTTTCAACTCCTTGTATAGGAGGGTGAATGTGTCCCGATATGCGGGTATGTATGATAAAGAATATGGAGAAGGTGGTAGGCCGGAAGGAGTGAAGCAAAAGTGGGAAGAATTTAATGAAGGTGGAAGGAAGAATGAAGGTAGATTGAAGAAAAAGCATAAAGCTGGAATAAAGAATAATAGTTGCAAGAAATGTGGGAAAACTCATGGTGGTGAATGTAGACAGGGGTCAAACAGGTGCTATAGATGTGGAAGACCGGATCATTTAATTCAGGATTGTCTGGAAGCAAAGATAGGAATTACGTGCTATAATTGCGGAAAGATTGGACATTTATCAACCGATTGTCCAGAAAGAAGAAAGTCAATAACATGTTTTGTTTGTGGGGAAGTTGGACATACTCGAACCAACTGCCCTAAACTAATTAAGAATCTGGAACCACTGAAGATGATCCCTGCAAGAGGTGGACAACAACCTAATACTCGAGGTAAAGCTTTTGCACTAACAGCGGAGGAGGCGCGGAGAGAACCCGATGTAGTAACAGGTACATTTCTTATCAACAAAGTGCCTGTTACTGTTTTGTTTGATTCGGGTGTTAGTGTATGTTTTGTTTCAGATAAATTTAGTAAGATTTTAAATAAACCTATGATGAAATTAGAGAAACCTATTCTTGTAGAGACCGCTATAGGTAGAAATGTTAAGATTGTAAATAACATTGAAGGTTGTAGCATAGAATTGGAAGGACACGAAATACCAGTTACCTTATTTCCCTTAACCCTAGAAGGATTCGATGTTGTACTGGGAATGGACTGGCTTTCTAAAAATGAAGCCCAGATAGAGTGCAAGAAGAGAATGCTATGTCTGCAAGCACAAGATGGAAGCCTGATCCTTGTCTATGGTGATCGTATGAAGTCGACGTGAAGATTATTTCGATGATGAGAGCAGAAAAGTTGATTGATCATTGTTGTGTTGCTTACCTTGCACATGTGGTGGATACTGAGATCAAGCCAAATACGATTAAAGATGTTCCAATGGTTTCTAAGTTTCTAGATGTCTTTCCAGAAAATCTACCAGGTATTCCACCTGATAGAGAAGTTGAATTTAGAATTGATTTGATGTCAGGAGCAAAGCCAATTGCCAAGACGCCTTATCGACTTGCCCCATCTGAAATGAAGGAGCTGATGACACAACTGGAAGATTTACTTGATAAAGGTTTTATAAGACCAAGTATCTCGCCTTGGGGTGCACCAGTATTGTTCGTAAAGAAGAAAGACGGCAATATGTGTATGTGCATCGATTATAGGGAACTAAACAAGCTAACTTTGAAAAAAAAATATCCATTGCCATGAATAGATGATTTGTTCGATCAACTTCAAGGAGCTAGTTGGTTCTCTAAAATCGATTTACGCTCTGGATATCATCAATTAAAAGTTCGAGAAGAAAACATTCCAAAGACAGCATTTCGAACAAGATATGGACATTGTGAGTTTTTAGCAATGTCATTCGGTTTAACTAACGCCCCGGCTGCATTTATGGACCTTATGAACCGGGTATGTCGACCGATGTTGGATCGTTCTGTGATTGTCTTTATTGATGATATTCTCATTTATTAAAAAAATGAAGGTGATCATGCATGCCATCTAAGGGAAGTTTTGGAAACTCTACAAAGGGAAAAACTATATGCAAAATTTTCTAAGTGTGCATTTTGGCTCAGGGAAGTGCAATTCCTGGGTCATGTTATAAATGCCGATGGAATTCTTGTAGATCCTTCGAAAGTGGAGACAGTGATGAAATGGAACCCGCCTAAGACTCCAACTGAGGTCCGTAGTTTCTTAGGTCTAGCGGGATATTACAGACGTTTCATTCAAGATTTCTCGAAGATAGCGACGCCATTAACCAAGCTCACTAAGAAAGATGCCAAAATTTTGTGAGGAGTGGAGCAACAAAGTGCGTTCGATGAATTAAAGAAGCGGTTGACACAAGCTCCAGTGTTAGCACTATCAGAAGGAAATGAAGATTTGATAATATATTCAGATGCTTCATATCTTGGTTTGGGAGGCGTATTAATGCAAAGAGGTAAAGTTTTCGCTTATGCTTCACGACAATTAAAACCTCATGAGGCAAATTATCCCACACATGATTTAGAATTAGCGGCAGTAGTATTTGCTCTGAAGATCTGGAGACACTACTTATATGGTGTCAAATGCACAATATATTCGGACCACAAAAGTCTTAAATACTTCTTCGAGCAAAAGGATTTAAATATGCGCCAACGAAGATGGCTTGAGTTGATAAAGAACTATGATTGCGAAATCTTATATCACCCTCGGAAAGCCAACGTTGTGGCAGATGCTTTAAGTCGAAAGAATGAGCATCCCCCAATTAGGGTGAAATCTTGCCAACTTATTATAACACCTGATTTCTTAACCCAACTTAAGAATACACAGGTTGAAGCTCTTAAGGAGGATAATGTGAAAGAAGAAAGGATATATGGCCAACTAAAGTTACTTGAAGAGAATGATTTCGGTACAAAAACTAGAAGTGGTCGTATGTGGGTGCCACGACTTGGTAATTTTCGATCTAGCATATTAGATGAAGCACACAAGTCACGTTATTCAATTCACCCAGGCGCCACAAAAATGTATCAAGATCTTCGTAAGAACTATTGGTGGCCGGGGATGAAATTTAATGTGATGCAATATGTGAACCGGTGTCTCACTTGTGCCCAAGTTAAAACGGAGCACCAACGACCATATGGTAGGATGCAGCCTTTGGAAATTACTCAATGGTAGTGGGAACATATCACGATGGATTTCATCACGAAGCTACGAAGAACAACTAAAAAGCATGATTCCATCTGGGTGATAGTTGATCGATTGACAAAGAGTGCCCACTTTCTTTCGATCAGTGAAAGTTATACTTCTGAACGGCTGGCAGAGTTATTCATAAATGAGATTGTGACTAAGCATGGTGTTCCAGTATCAATTGTGTCTGATCGAGACACAAGATTCACGTCTCGATTTTGGAAAAAGTTTCACGATCAAATGGGAACAAAGTTGTTGATTAGCATGGCATATCATCCTAAAACGGATGGCCAAAGTGAACGAACTATTCAAACTCTTGAGGATATGTTACGTGCTTGCATACTTGATTATGGTGGTAGTTGGGATGATCACCTAGCAATGGCAGAATTCTCCTATAATAACAGCTATCATGCAAGTATTGGCATGCCTCCTTATGAAGCTTTGTACGGGAGACGATGTCGTACACCAGTATGTTGGGGTGATGTCAACCAAAGGGAGATAGGAAATTTGGATATTGTTCTATCTGTGTCTGAAGATTTGAAACGTATCAAGGCACACATGAAAGCAGCACAAGATCGTCAGAATTCATACGCAGACAAACAGAGTAAGCCAATTGAATTTCAAATTGGTGATTACGTTTTACTCAAGGTATCTCCGTGGAAAGGCGTAATCCGATTTCAAAAACGAGGAAAGTTGAGTCCAAGGTATATCGGACCATTCAAAATTTTAGCACATGTTGGAAATGTGGCATATAGATTGGAACTTCCAGAAGATATAGAAAGTGTTTAGCGGATATGTGCCGTTACAAGATATAGAAATTGATGATAAACTCAATTATGTGAAGAACCAATCTCAATATTAGATCGAAAAGAAAAGAGATTAAGAAATAAGACTGTACAGTTTGTTAAAATACAATGGAAGCATCGAAAAGGATCAGAAACTACATGGGAAACATAAGATGAAATGAGAAAACATTATCCTTTATTGTTTATGTAAAAGGTTTTGGGGACTAAACCTTATTAAGGGGAGGAGAGTTGTAACACCCGCTTTTCTGTACTTTAAACATATAGCAATTATATTAAAGGAATGTTAATATTCATAAGTCTTTTAACTGAATTGGTGATAATATGCGAAAGAAGAATAAAAGGAATCTGGTGTTGACAGATCTTAAAGAAACATGCATCACTTTATATTGATTTAATTAAGTGTCAAACCGACTTCATATCTAGAATCCTAACTTGAAAATGGAGAAAATGAGTGTAAGCGAAATCGCGAAACGAGGCTCCGATTTCAAGATACGCTAAGTCGGATAAAGTGTTAAATAAGAGATCATATTTATTGAACTCTTCAGGTCTTCAAATTATAGCCATTGGAAAGATCTCAAAAAATCATGAACGTAGGCGAAAACCATGTGCAAAACGGAGTCCGTATGCTCCCGGAATCGCGAAAACAAAATCGTGTCTAACTAAGGCGGTGGAGGCACGCGAAGAACCTCTTTGCCACCCTCGGCGGTACGCGACGGAAGCAGCAGGCATAAAAATCTGATTTTCTTAATCAGATTTCATTTCTGACGAATAAACTCGACTTCCAGACCATTTTAACCCAATTTTCACTATCCAAACTCTGTCTTGAAGGTGTTTAAACATCTGGATTGCACCAGGGATAGTTTCTACAAGTCCTGATCATCGTTTTCATCCGAGAAATCGTTCTAAAGGGTAACGATTCGACCTCTTCTATGAGTTTGATAATATATGAATTAGATCCAGATTTTTAAACGTGATATCATGGTTATTGTTGTTGATTATTGCCTAGATGATGGCTAGGAATAGTTAGAAACGAAAAACTAGACAGGTTAACGGTGAAATCTTTGTTTTGATCCGTTATAATGTCCGATTATCATGAAACCATATCATAGATCATAATGGTTTTAACCATTTGATTATAACAATGTTTGTGATTGTCCTGATCATTCTTTGGAATGATCAATGACAAGGATTAAGTATTTCTGAACCTGAAATCCATCAAGAAACTATTTTGGTGATATAATCAACAACAATACTAATTTGGTTAATCTGGGAGTGTCCTGATTAAACCAACAAGTCATAAGTTTCTTAATAAGAACCTAAATCATTATAGGTTCTTAGTTAACACATGTTGTGAGATGTTAAACTAAGGAAAGTTCTGAGAATGAGATTAAGTTTAAGTAACTCATAGAACTCTAATGACATACGGGTTTAGAGTTCCAGAACTAGTGATACGAACGTTGTGCATTGTTATTGATTTGAATCAACTCAGGTGAGTTCTATGAGCCTTATTTTAGTGTTTTAATGTTTTAGGGCTGATGTGTATGCATGACAAATACCTTTGAAATGTTTGTGAAATTTTTGTATGATTGACTTTTAAAACTTTGTTACAAACAATTCTGTTGAATGAACAGTCAAGTTATGAAAAGATGTTTTAAGAAAAGATGTTTTAAACATAACTTTAATGAGTGGCTAATGTTTGTATGTAACAAAGCTATAATGTCAACTCCTTGTATAGGAGGGTGAATGTGTCCCGATATGCGGGATGGAGGCGATAAGGGGATTTCGATCCCAATGAGATGTTATTTATACTGTCTGTATGTATGTGTCTTCCCAATTGTGGGAGGATGGTTATGAGTCTTTCCTGTTATGGAAAGATGGTATGGGTTGTACAACTGAGGAGGTGACGACCGACCAACATGTGGGTGAGCCTGCCCAATTAATGAGACAGTACTTTGTATGATAAGATGATGCACTTATTATAAATTTGTTCATGAATGATGAATGCATATGTTATGTTAAAATGTTTTAAGAAATGCCTTTGAATCAAGTTGACATGATAATGAGCATATAAAGTATTTTTAAAAAAACTTAGAACTCACCAGCGTAAGCTGACCGTTTTGATTATGCACATCAGGACAAGGAGAGACCTCTAGAAATAGAGGTAAAGGAAAAGAATGAATAGAGGCATCGGGCATGTACCAAGAGAGAATAGCTGGCACTTACGTTTGCATGTAAATAGATAGTTGTTATGTAATAATAGAATGTATGTATAAACATTTGGTTAATAAATAAGTTTTTTGTTTCCGCTGTACTTTAATTTCTCTGATTAACCTTGTGCGTATGAGTAAATCCATTAAGTGACATGTCCCAAGAGTTGGGGCGTCACATCACTCTCTAACTTCGTTATCAAAACTATCTAATATGTCGAAAGACGGTTAACCTAACGCAACTTCGACATCCCGCGATAGCAATGTAATGCAAAGTGGAGAGTTCACTTATGTTGGAAATGAAAATGGATTGTTTAGTAATTTGAATCAAAATGTATGTGTTATCATATTTACTTCTAAAATCGGAGATTTAACGCCTTTATTATTTGGAAAATCACACAAGTTTACCCTTTTTTCCTCCTCACTGACATCATCTTACTTGGTCAAGTAATGCTTATGTATAGAGCACAGTACCAACAAATGGAGCCGCCAGCCCGCCACTCAGTTGACAGAGCATGAATTTGCCTTTCATTGGAAAAAGGAGACTTATTTCATCTCTCTCCTTCTTATGCCTCGCATCGTTTGCAATCCATAAGGTTTTCAATATTCTTTCAAATCTTGTAATCGTGTTCAATTCAAAATAAATAAAAGCTTGGGGATATTCTTTGAAACATTTAATCTATAGAATTTTATATATTTAAATGTTTACTTCATACATAAAGCAATACTAATAATAATATCACAAGACATAGTCTAAGCTTTTTATAAGTTTTATTTTATGAAAGTTATAATGCTTTTAAACTTTAAAAGGTTATAATAAAATAATAACATTTTATTAGTAAATAACCTATTTCTAAAGTTATAAAATATATATACATAAATAATATGTACATATATATAAATAATAGTAATGATAAGACATTAAATTTATAAAAAATATTTATGAAATTTTTTTTGTCTTATACAAATTATATAATTTATAAAACCTAAGTTACTTAAATATATGAAGAATTTTTATAAAGTTTGAAATATCAAATAGTTATATAACTTAAGGAACTAAATGGAACATTTTTAAAACCAATATGTGAGAGCGTAAATGTGACAACTAGTACCTGAATGTCCAGCAACCATACGGTATGTGTAGTTTCATATCTATTGTGTGTGATTACTCATGTGAATAACAAAGTTTGGGGATTTTATAACAATTGTGTAGATTTCAATAAGATTCGGAATTTCAACATATAAATTTCATGTGAAATTACAAATTTACACGAGTACAAATGACAAAAAAGTCCGGTTGTGATGTGATTCCCTAGATAATAGGAATCAGAAAGCCAACAACACAATAAGAAATCAATGTGAAATCAATGAGAACAATGGAAAAGCAGTTAAGTTTAGTTGTAACCATTAGTGATAATGTCAAATCCTAAACAATAATTCAACATCATTTTCGCATATTAAACTGACAGTGTGTTTGTGTGGGTGACGATGTAACACCTCGGGCCGGCGGGCCGGATCGGGGACCGTCGGGCGGAATAGCCTCGAGGCGTGATTGGAATTAGAATGATCAGATTTATTACACAACACATGATATATATAAACGAAGGACACAACTATCAACCATTACGCATATACTAATCATTACATGGTACTTGTTTCAAATACAAAATATTGTTTAAATACGTCATTCATCAAATCAACATCCCCAAATTCCCTTGGCCAGCTAGCTAAAGTTAACTAAGCTACATTCCTTCAAGCTACCTCCCCTACTAATGTTCCCCCATGGCAGATCTCATGCCTGTTCGTCCCCTGAGAAGCATGTAAAAATAAAGTCAACATATCGTTGGTGAGTCCATAAATTTAAAGTTATGAAAATCTGATTTGTCACAATTACAAGTTCCAGGGAAATGAAATAATGCATAAGCAGTGACTTCCTAAGTTTATGTACACTATCCCGAACCAACTAGTATCGTATATGTATAGGGCATACGTAAGGCCCTAAGACCCAGCCACTAGCCCACCACGCCCTAGTTGATTCACAATTGTATACCTAATCCTGTATAACCAGAATGCCCCTGCTCTTGCCTTATTTTCTTTCCCTTGAACTTACCACAATGCTCATGTGATCCAGTTGGTAAGTTTAACACTCTTGAGGAGGGTTGTCTGTTTATTCTATTCCACACATGTTCATTTACCAAACCTGACCTTGTGATGCCCGTGTTAGCTAGATCCCATGGATCTAACCCTACTGATGATAAAGACTACGCTTAGCGTAACGTACCGACATCAGCGCTGGAAGTTTGTTAAACTAATAGTACTATCTACATTACCGCCGGTTGACACTCGTCAACTAATCGCAAATGAATATTTGATGACGGGACTTACTTAAATGTGTACAACACTCATGTGCCTCAAGGAATATGCAATACAGACTCTCTCCTTCTATTAGATGTTAGTTATACACTTAAGAACACAAGTAAGATAAATAGAATTTACAAAAGTACTTTCATGCTCTCAGCCCCAAAATATAAGGAAAACCGTTTACTTGTACTAAAATGGGGCTACGAACTCACTTATAGATGTCGGTTGCTTAAGTTGTCACGGACGGCTTGATGTTGCTTCTATTCAATCACTTGCGTTTCAACTAATTGATTGTTAGTTTATATTTATGCATTCTGTTTTCTTTAGTAGATTCTTATGCTCATGTGTCCTTTGTATTATTGAATTTTGTTTTATTTTTTTAGATACCTAGTGTTTTTCATGAAACTGTTTGGACGAATGAGTGGTTCGGACGAACCAAGTCTTATCTCGTACGAATGAACCCTACGAACAACAAAGATCCTTTGCATGTTTCATTCGTGTGAATAAGCCTAGTTCGCTCTGTCCTTCTTTCACCCAGCTCACTCGTGCGAACAGGGGGCTTGCTTCGTTCGTTGCTTCCTCATACGAATGAACCACTTGTTCGCACGAATGAGACAATCGCATGTCTCATTCTCCTGCAACTCCACCAAAAATCCTTTTTTTCGTTATTCAATTGTGTAGGCGACGATTTCATTCGCCGAACGTTTTGAAGGTGTTAGGGAGCACATTGGTGTGTTTATTTTGGCGAAACACTCACCGAAGACTCTCTGATGGTTCTCGGTCGCGTCTTGGATGTGGAAAAGATGAGAGAAATGGTGAAGAGGGTGAAGTGATGATCTCGGAGGTGTCCTGTACTCGTCGTAGTCGGAATCGCACGATGATCGGCCGAAATTCACGAAATCTCCGGTCGTATGTGTGAGTGAGGTGTTTTTGAGAAATGGGAGGAATTGGTCTAAGTGCTGCTTATATAGAAGCTCACTCACACGAATGGGTCATTCGTGCGAAGGGCCCTCAGTCGGCAGAATCTGTTGGCCGATTGGGTGTTCGGTTCCCCGGGTTGCGTTCGTACAAATGACCTTTCGCCCTTCAAGTTTTCAGTTTAGTTTCTAAGTTGTTCATATTTTGATCTTCGTGTATTAAGGCATTGGTTTGTGCACGATACCTTGTGCAGTTGTTTGAGTCGTCATCCAAACAGTCGCACCCGTAATTATGTCTGCTGGTGTTTTGAATTTAGTAGTCATTACAGCGATGTCCCTGACTCAGGTTCACATCTCGATGGATCGTCACCCATCCAGATACAATCCTGATTCGATGAGCCATCCCATGAATGCTTTGAAGTGAAAAGGTTTGATTTAGCTTCTAGGGATGTTTGTGATTTACCTGTGATCGAAGTTGCCAGTTGTCGCAGACGATTTGCACAAATATATGTGTGGGTTTAACGTTTTAAATGTTATCTGAAAAGTAGAAAATCAAATCAGAAAGTAAAGCCATCGTCGTGTTCATTCGGGTGATGATTCGTACGAATACACGCGAAGGTGATAGAATCTGACGAAAATGTTAAAATAATCGTTTCGAAATAATAAAAATAATAAAAAGGAAAGAAAAATATTTATTAGCAATTATCACCTAAAAATAATTAAAAAGAAATCATTTTATTAAGAACGTGTATTTTAAATTACGTTCCGTAAACGTTACGTAAATGTGAAACCGAGCAACCCGAACACGCCCGAACTGAACCGGGGTATAAAAGCTCTTAATCCTTTCTTCCTCATTAAGTTTCTCATCTACACCTTCTCTCACTAGAAATTCCGGCCATCTCTCTCTAGCTTTCTCTCTCAAGATTTTCAAACCCATCTCTCTCATTTCTTCACAAAATCTTACAAATTTGGTATCAAAACGACTCTTGGATTATAGACGACACAAAAGTACAATGGATCGCACCTCAAAATATGAAGAACCAAGGTAAAAATAATGACCAAGTTGCGGTTTTGTGGCTTTTTAACTAAACCGACCAACCTAACTTGTAAACCGGTTTTGCACCACAATATCACCTAAAACATTCATTAAAATGAGTTCCCTACACTTGGATAATTTTGGAATTAGTATTTGTAGGTGGAGCTCCTTAGTATCGATGGATGAACTAGTAACATCGACGGATGAGTCGTATTGATGGTAGTAGGGTGACCCACTTTCATCGAGGCTGTTAGTCTCGTTGGGGATTAGATTCGACAAAGTGACCTTTGATACTATATGTTCAGTGAAGTCCAAGGGATGTGGGACCAATAACCATCTATATTGACAGTCTCGGAGAAGGTAGTATCGACAAGAAGCTTCCATCGATACTACAGTATCGATGGATGGTCCGGTTAACTTTAATTGTTCTTCGATACCATAGGTGTCGATACTAGTCCCTCCCATTCACGAACCATCTCCAGCTATGAGATCCAAGTAAATTGAGCTTAAATGCATCCAGTGTTAATCGAAAATAGGATCAAAAAGTTAATTACAAGGATGGTAGTATCGACGGGTGACCATTAAGGTCGTCCATGTGATAACCGGTTTTATTAATCCATCAATACTATCATTAACATACTCAAACCACATATAACTTATAAACTAAAGGTTTTACCAACAAAATATTATTAAAACAACAATAATGGATGGCAAGAAAGTGATAAAAATAACTAGTATGGGTTAGATGGTAAGTAGAATTTTCATTAAGTGTTAACAAGTTTTCATGCACCTTAAAAATGTAACATTTTCTTAACGTGTTCATGGTTTTTTATAAACCTTTTCAAAATAGATTAAAACATAATAATTAAAGATAATCAATTTAATTAAATTCTTGAATTAGTGTAACACCCCAAATTTTCTAAATACAAGTTATTTGAACTTACGAATGGGTAACGGATAATTAACTTGTCGGAAAATAAACGGAAAATACCCTATGTAAAGTTCACAAAATTAGTTGCACTCGAAATGGATTTCGAGTATCTAAGTTCTCGAAATTTAGACATGATTTAGAGTACCCAGTTCGTGAACCTTGCTATATATATGAGTGCCTTGGGAAACATGCACACCTTTGGTTGGAAGCATAATTTCTCTCAAGTACTTGAATTTGAGTTCAAGAATCTCAAGAATCGGCTGTAAATCGCTCAAGGAGAAGAAGGAACACACGAGAAGCTACCAGTGGGATCATTTAACGACAAGTAAGTGATTTATGCGTAAAATTTAGGATTTTTATACAAAAGTGAACTCATGCATAAAGCTTGCACCATTATATAGGACGGATTTCTGCTATCTTTATACAGAAAATATGCGTACTCGAAAATATACACGAAGGGGTGTACTCGAAACCATGCTTGGTTCGAGTACACTAGTTTCGAGTACACTAGCTTCGTGTACACTAGTTTCGAGTACACTAGCTTCGTCTACACTAGTTTCGAGTACACTAGCTTTGAGTACTCATGTGTTCGCGTAGTACATAAGTTCAAGTACTCAAGTAGTTCATGGACTTTATGGATTTCGTGTACTACTTAATGAACTTCAAGTGTTTCGAATACGTAGCTAAGTTTCAAGAACTGGAAATTATAATGGGGAACTAGTAGACTATGAGTACTTAGAATAAATTCTAAGTCTAAGAATGAAATGTAATTAGACGATGTACTGATGTAGGTTCTTAAGTCTTAGCTAAGGAGTTTGGCTAAAGAGACAAGGAGCTACTTAGGTGAGTTCTAGATGCCCTATTTCAACACTTTAAATGCAACTATGTTTTGGGCTGACGTACATGCTGTTAATATGTTTATGATTTTATGTGCCTATGTTATGATAATAAATGAATGATGTTATGCTATGATGATGTATTCATGTTAATGTGATAAGTATGATGAATATGCATGAGGACATGGTAGGTATGATACATGCATGAATATGCGATATGTATGATAATTATGCATGAGGATAGGCTATGTATGATGAAAGCATGCTAGTGAAGTATGATGAATGTATGAAATCATGCTAATATGATGAGAAGTATAATAATAGTTGAAGAATGAAACTTTATAACTAATTCATAAACTATTAGGATAACATAAAACGAGGCTATGACGATAGCATGATATACTTACAATATGATGAAGTCCTACGTATAGCATAATGATAAGATGCTAGCATGTTATGTTATGATGATTATGTTAATGATGATGAGACTATGTTAGTCTGTTATGTTATGAAATGATGCTACATAACATGGATATGATGTTATGATGATGTGCTATGAATATGAATGTATGAATGATGTGCCCACATTTATGTGGGATATGTGTGATGTTGCTCCCACACTATTGATGGGGTAAGTATGATGATTCTCCAGTACTTGTACTGGACAAGTATGAAAAATAACCTGACCATATGAGGGTATAAACAGCCGATCGGGTTATAAACATGGAGCCGATCGGGCTATAAACATGGGGTCGACCGGACTATAAACATGAGTGTTGATAGGGCTATAAACATGGAGCCAACCGGGCTATAAACACAGAGTCGACTGGACTATAAAATGAGAGTCGATCGAACTATAAACATGGAACTGATCAAGCTATATACATGGAGACGATCGGGCTATAAACACTAAGTCCACCAGAGTATAAACACGGAGCCGATCGGGCTATAAACACGGAGCCGATCGGGCTATAAACACGGAGCCGATCGGGCTATAAACACGGAGCCGATCAGGCTATAAACATGGTTAGAGTGGATCGGAAGATAAACATGGAGCCTTTTGCCGGCATAAGCCCACTGCTCTTGATTAACGACAGTGGTTATGATGATGACGATGGTTCTATGGATATGATGATGAAAATGGTTATGTTCTACGGTTTATGTGTGTGAAATGATGCTTTCATGTTAAAAATGTTTAAACTCACTAAAAAGTTTATAATGATTTATAAAACTAGAACTCACCGGCGTAAGCTGACATTTTAGCATGTATGTCAAGTTAAAGCTATGATAAGAGGAGGCATGGAGCTCGGGGCATCAAAATAGAGAATCCAATGGTGTTGGAAATCATTTATGTTTTTGATACATACACTTAGTTGTATTTCTGGCTATTAAACTATGTTTTAATTTTCGGTGCATGTTTATGAAAGTTTTTGGTTTAAGAGCTATGGGTTTATGATGAAAACCAACCTCTGGGTGGCACACGTGAATCGGGGCCTCACAAGTTGGTATCAGAGCCATAGTTTGAGAGATCTTAGCATCCCAAATGCTAAGACTTAAGCTGAGAATAGGAATACATGATGCGGATTGCCAACCACGGATGCACGGATGAACGGATGCCACGAGCTGAATATTATGAAAGAGCTAAGAAATAGATGTAAGGTTAGGAAGGTAGGAAGTTTCGTGGACATTGAGGAGATAGGATGGGAAATGTTTAGAGCCTTTGAGTTGCGTAAATGGTTAAGAACACCGGATCAACGTCATTAACGATTTACAAGACTTATTTCGTGCTAAACTGATTCCTGTACTGACTCATCAATTGTTGCATCCTTTAGATAGTTAAGATGGATGGACAAAAAGGTAGGCCACAGAAACTGATATAGACTACTGAGGAGCCACATGTCGAGACCGAGAAACCTGTCAATGAAGAAGAAAGCGAGAACATCGAGCAACCAGAAAATGAAGAAGAATTCAGGCTAGAGCTATTGTAGTTAAAGCTATTTCTGATGAGGTCTGCAAAATCATGGATAAGAACATGCCAGCAATGATTGCAAAGGCATTAAAGGATGCATTGAAGGAAAAGTCTGAAGGAACCAAGGAAAGCTCCAAGATAGATGATGATGTTGTGATCATCGAGACAAAGAGCGGTGATTCTATGTCTGGGAAACTGAAGGGTTGTGATTACAAATCCTTCAAAGGATGCAACCCACCAACCTTTGATGGGAAGAAGGATGGAGTAGCCACCTGTCACTGGGTTTCGGCTATGGAGGCTGTTATCTCAATCAGTGAGTGCCGAGTCGACCAAGCTGTAAAGTTTGCAGCTCACCCTTCTGTTGAGAAGGCACTTCACTTGTGGAACACCATCAAGCAATCAAAGACTACAGCTGGTATGGAAAAGATGACTTGGGACGAACTGAAGGAGCTGGTCATGAAGCAGTTATATCCCAAGAACGAGTTGGATAAAGTTGAAAGGGAATTTCTGGTACTGAAAGCTGGGAATCTGAACCATAGGCAGTACACTTCACGATTTAACAAGATGACCAGACTCATTCCTCATGTGGTCTCTACTGAGGAACATAGGGTGAAGTTGTACATGGAGGGTCTGCCTCCAAAGGTTTGAATTCATGTCAAGGCCAATGCTCTGAAGACCTTTGACTTCACTGTTGAACTCAGTGGCATTGTATGGGACGATGTGAGGGCTGATGAGCCAATGAAAGAGGAAGCAAGGGTGAAAGAGTCCTCCGGGGCATAAAGGGGCCAAACAGACCAACGAAAATCTTCTGGAAAGAAGATCAAGCGAGAGGAAACATGCCTATGCCGTAAGTGTGGTAAGAGCCACTATGGGCCGTGCCGTGTTGGCACGAACTTATGCTTTCGATGTGGAAAGGTGGGGCACTTTTCAGCCAACTTCGCTGGTACTATCAGATGCTACAACTGCAATGAAATTGGACATCTGTCCAAGGATTGCAGAAAACCAAGATTCGATGCTTCGGGCTCTGGTTGCAAAGAGGAAAAAGGAAAAGAAAAACAGAAGGCTAAGGCACGATTTTTCACGATGACAAAGGATGATGCTATTGAGGACCCAGACGTGGTCACATGTACCTTTTCTATCAACAATGTTCCTGCTTCTGTATTGTTTGATTCTGGTGCCAATATGAGTTTTGTATCTTCTACTTTCTGTGATGGGTTATCTGGGAAGGTTAAGAAGATATATCGGGTATTTGATGTAGAGACGGCTATTGGTAGGATGACCATGGTGATTGAGGCTATAGACGATTGTTATGTTGAGATAGAGGGTCATAAGTTCCCAGTACGATTGTTTCTTATAACCTTGGGAGGTTTTGATGTAGTCTTGCGTATGGATTGGTTAGCCAAATATGAGGCTAACATTATATGGCGACGAAAGATGATATGTTTACGTGAGATGTATGGGAGCTCCGTAACGGTTCATGGTGATAAAGTGATGCATGCGCCGAAGATCATTTTGATGATCAAGGCTGTTAGTACATTAAGTAATAGATTGCTTGTCAAAATGTTAAAGTTATTAGAGGTTTGGCTGAGGTTCGTCTGGCCCACGAACTTTAGCAGGTTCGGCGAACCTAGTAGTGTGTCTTGTACAGGTTCGTCCACCGAACCACAAGGTTCGGCTGGCGAACCTATAGGTTTGGCTAGGTTCTTCTGAGCTCTATGTATATATTGCAGGTTCGTCTAGAGGTTTGTCACTTCTAGAGTTTTGAGTGTGAGACAGATCTGATTTTCTCTTTGTGAGAGTGAAAGAACTATGTGTTCTTGAACATTTCATTGTAATCAGTTTATCATATTCAATGAAATGATGTTTATAAATGATTTTTTGTCTTTGATACATATAGATCGATTATAGATTCCGCATATAATTGATTGTTAATAGAAATTCCTTGAACAATCAAGATCAAATCAGTAGATCAATAGTGGTATCAGAGCCATAGGAGGAGTTCTATACAAGTGATTTGAAGATCTACAATCATTTTGAAGATAAAAAGATCAAGAAATGGAGTAAAATTTGATTTTCTTTATGTTTGATTGCTATATTGAGAGTGTTATCATTATCTATTGCTTTGGAACATCAAAATTCAGAGATTTGTGGCTGAAAGTTGTGATTTTTTGAAGGATTTTTTTGCGAAATTTTAAAGGTTTTCCCTCCAAAATTTTGAATTCTGAAGACGGGTTCGTGAGCCGAACCTGTGATTGTTTGAAGCATAGGTTCGCTGTTAAAAGTGATCTTGTTGAGGTTCGTGTAGAAATTTTGAAGAGGTTCGTTTCAAAGTTTGTCTCCTACAAAAGTTCGTTTGATTAGGGTTCGTTTAACTGGGGTTCGTTGGTCAAATTTTTTTTGAAATGGTTCGCTAGTCAAGGTTTGTCTCAAGGTTCGTGAGATTAAGGTTTGTCTCGTGGTTCGTAGAACAAGGTTCGTGAAAATCGAGGTTGGGAAAAGGTTTGTTTGTTACTTAGGTTCGTGAGGTTAATTTTTCTAAGGAGGTTCGCTAATAAAGATTAAGAATCATGGCTGATATGTTTGCTGCTATAGCTAGTCAAAATTCTATGATACATAGTATTTTGATTAGTGAAACTGAGGCAGGAAGTACAAATAAAGTTCCAAAACTACTTGATTTGACAGATTATAAGAACTGGAATGGTAGGTTTGAGACACATCTAAATGGAACTGACACCAATATGTGGGAAAGAATTTTGTCAACTTATGAAAGACCTAAGGTGGTGGGGACAGATTTGGATCAAACTCTTGAGAGATTGGATGTTGATCAACGAAAGAAATGCGATTCTGAGAAGAAAGCTTATTGGATGTTGAGCGAAGAAATTCCTAATCAGACACTTCATCAATTTGATGAACACAAAACCTGATATGGATTGTGGAATGCTTTTAAGGAAAGAATTGAGGGAAACACTAAACTTAAGAAGATGAAAGCGACTGATATACGCAAAGAGTTTGAAAATTTCGACTTTATTGGCAATGAGAGTCTTGAGGCCTTAATAACTAGATATAGGCATTTGTTGACTGAAGTCAGAAAATGTGGAATTAAGTATACTGAAGAGGAGAAAATAGATTGCTTTGCAGATGCTTTACCTGAAAAGTGGAATTCATTGGTGCTGATTTTGAGAGAAAATTTACCAGGAATGACATTGGTTGAATTTATACAAAAGCTAGAAGAACAGGAAACGAAAGATAAGAGAAAAGCAAGAAGAATTAATGTTACTCAAGATCCTTCTCTATATGGTGCATCTGTGGTTACACCTTCTGTTTCTTCTGCAAAGATTCAAACACCTTTTGTGTCAAGTACTGCTGATAGTACTTCTGCATCATCTGCCTTTGCTGGCTCAAGTCCATCCTATTCTGTTAATGAGAAGAAGTTTGACCCTACAACAACTCCAGTTCACTTGAATACAACAAATTTAGGAAAAGTAACTGTGGAGGCAGTTAGAGATCATATGTCTATTTTATCATGTGTGGTCAGTGCCTATGATGAATAGATAGCTGGAAAGATTGGAAATGCAAATCTTACATTTGAAGATTATGAGCAGATTGATGATGATGAAATGGAGTTGATAGACACTCAATGGGCTTTAGCAAGTGCAATCAGAAAAATCAACAGATATGAAAAGAAAACTGGAAAGAAATTCACTTTTGATCGAAACACAAAGTTTGGATTTAATCCAAAGGCCACACAATGTTACAATTGTGGTGAGTTGGGTCATTTCGATAGAGAGTATAAAAATCCGAAGAAGCAACGAAATTTAAATCCTTTCAAACCAAAAGAAGCTTATCAAAAAAAGAAAGAAAAGGCTGAAGAGTCATCGAAAGCTTTAGTCAGTCAAGCTGATGAAGGATATGATTGGGGAAAGCAATATGATGAGTTAATGGGTGCGTTTATGGCTTCTCTGGATGAAGACACAAGCAAAGGCAAAGAAAAGGTTGATGAGGTAAAAGATGATCTTTTAGATATCGTTGATAAGTTTAAAGAAATGAATGCTCAGTTGACTGCTGAACTGGTCGAGTGCACTGAAGCTAACAAGAAGTTAATTTCAAGGGAAAAAGCTTTTGATAAAAAGATCATTGGTTTAGGTAAAGAAAATGAAGAGTTAAAAATTAAAGTTTTTCAAAATAATCATGCAGTTTCTGTGCATCACGAATCAGTGCAAAAGTTGAAAGTTGACTTATCAGCAGCAAGAGCAGAAGCAGAAATGAACAAGAGTAAGCTGGAGAATTATCAGAATTCTCAGTATGTCACCGATTACTTTGCTGCCATGCAAAGATCATCGAATGATACTACTGGCTTAGGTTTTCATGCAGTACTACCTCCTTCCAGCTATGTTCCTAGACCACAAATTGATCTGAATTTGGATGTTCATCATGTTTGTTTGAATGAACATGGTTCTGAACAAGTTGTTGACAATGATGGAGGTTCATCATCTGATGAAAAAGTTTCTCTTGATAGTGATGCTCCTATTATTGAAGACATCACTGAATCAGAATACTCATCTGATATTTTGAGACAAAATGGTTATCAAGTTAAAAATGTTGATAAAAAGAGTCTGAAGTCTCAGAAGTCAAAAGCTGAGATGAAACCAGTTAAGAATGTGTTGATCAAACCCACTCAAGTTTCCAAACCAGTGATTAAAGCTAAAATAACCACTACTCTTAAACCGATTGTGTATGTAAAGTCATCTACTACACATCAAGGAGAGTCTAGTGGCATTTTTTGAAAGCAAAATGTAGTTTCTAAAAAGGTTGAAAAAGTGGATTTTTTCTTTGATAAATTTAGGGTTGGACATAAAGACAAATCAAAGAATTTTCAAAATCAAGTGAATAATTCAAAGATAAAATCATCTGGTTTGAGAAACAGATTCTCATCAGCAAAGGTTGTTTCAAAACCTTTCAGTTCATCAAAGTATTATGATGAATCAACACCAAAGAATCATTTGAAAGATAGAAAATGTTACCGTTGTGGTAATTTTGGTCATTTGATTCCTGATTGTGATTTGGATTTCAGTTCAACTTATTGTAGCAGTTTTAAGTCCTTTTAACCAAGAGAAACATGAAAGTGTTTTACTTGTTGTGGTAAAGGACATATTTCTGCTAATTGTCCAAACAACAAAATCAGGCAGAGTTCATATGATGAGGGTTGGGTGAGTAGGTCTGGTGGATGTCCTAGGAGAGTTAGACCTAGTGAAGATGAGATGAGGGTTCTTCGAAAATTTGATCCTGACTGTGTTTGGGTGAAAGAAGAAAATAATCAGAAGAAACGAGTTTTTGATAACAAAAGAAATGTGAGAAAGCTTGTGAAAATTGTGACATCATCTGATGATGATTCTTTTGAAAATGTACCTTCAAAATCATTTTTAAAACAACATTTTAAATCAAAATCATTTTGGAAATTGAGAAATAGGTCAGGTGATCAAATTTCTGGGGAAGAGGATGGTAACAGTGATGTTGGGTCTTCGAGTTGCTCATCACAACAGAAGGGCAGGGGTCCATTCAGGGAGACTTGACGGCGAAATGGCGGGGGTCATCCCTTTTGAATACTGATAGGTTTTTAATTTTATTATGCAGGTTGCATCCATGGGCCATATCAATAGTCGTTGGATTGTTGATAGTGGATGTTCCCGGCACATAACTGGAGAGTTGAATTTGTTGAGAGATTTTAAGTTGATGAAAGGCAGTTATGTGAATTTTGCAGGAGACAAAGGTGGTCAAATTACAGGGTTTGGTAGTTTGACGAATGAAAAGGTTTCATTTGATAATGTTAATTTCTGCAAAGAATTAACTAATAACTTGTTGAGTGTTTCACAGATTTGTGATAAAGGATACAAAGTGATGTTCGACAAAGACAGGTGTTACGTACTTAAGCAAGGATTTTAAATTTCTGAGGAATGGATTCTAATAACAGCTGATCGGAGCAAGGATTTGTATGTGCTTGACATGGCGAAAGCGGAGACGGTGAATAAAGTGGAGACATGTCTGGTGTCCAAGGCAACTAAGCAAGATACACATTCTTGGCACATGGGGATGGACATATTCATATTCAGAAGATGAATCATCTTGTGCACAATAATTTAGTTGAGGGTGTACTAGTTAAACATTTTAAACTTCCGGATGTGTGTGTGTCATGTAAAAAGGGTAAACAGAAAAGGAAGTCTCACAAAACAAAGAAAATATTTTTTATTGATATGCCACTTGAACTTCTTCACATGGATTTGTTTGGACCAATCAATGTGAAAAGTATAGGTGCTGAATCTTAATGTTTTGTGGTGACTGATGACTTTTCTAGATTTTCATGGGTCATGTTTTTAAAGCATAAATCAGATACTTATGAAAATTTTGTGTTGTTAATCAATAGGTTGGAGACATTGTATAAGTTGAGAGTGAGACACGTAAGATCAGATAATGGGCTTGAGTTTAAGAATCATCAAATGGATGAATTTTGTAATTCGAAAGGCATTCAGCAGCAGTTCAGTGAAGTGTATGAGCCTCAGATGAATGGTGTAGCTGAAAGAAAGAACAGAACGTTGATTGAGTCTGCGAGAACAATGCTTGCTGATTCAAAACTTCCCATTACATTTTGGAGTGAAGCTGTGGCTACAGCTTGTTTTACTCTTAACAGAGTTTTGATTGTTAAAAGACACAAAAAAACTTGTTATGAATTGCTTCAGAATCGAAAGCCTAATTTGGAACACTTAAATCCTTTTGGGCTCCTTGTACCATGCTAAAGAAAGATTCAAAATTCAATTCTAAAGTTGAAGAATGTTACTTTCTTGGCTACAGTCTTCCTAACAAACATGTGTTTAATAAACGCACGGGGGTTGTGGAATTATGGTATCATGTGGATGTTCAAAGACATACACCTATACCAGACAGAAAGGGTCCAGATTGGCTTTTTGATTTTAATAAACTGTTTGAGTCTTTTAATATGTCTCCAAATGTTTCTGATGATGAAATAACCTTACAAATCTTATATGATTTGCAGAATTCTGAAGAACAAGGTATTTCTCATCATTCTGAAGATGGTAACAATCCTCCAATGAGGAAGGCATTTCAGAAGTAATTAATGATGATTGGTCATCTGATGATGATCAGGATGTTTTTGAAGATGCTATTTCTCATGATCAAGACAATGATTAGAGTATTACAAATATGGATCATAATGTGGGTGTCCCGTAAGTGCCTATCACAAGAGTTCATGTAAATCATCCAGTTGCTCAGATCATAGGAGATCCAACTGCAGGAGTACAGACACGAAATCAAGTCACAAATGAGGAGAGTTTGTATATGGAGTTAGAAAGAACTCATGGCAGTCAAGAGCTCTGGATGCATTCTGCATTTATTTCACAAATAGAGCCTAAGACTGTTACTGAAGCGTTACGTGACCCTGCCTGGGTGGAGGCGATGCAAGAAGAGTTGAATCAGTTTCAGAAGTTAGGAGTTTGGCATTTAGTTGATTTGCCAAAAGGCGAGAAGAAAATTGGTACTAGATGGGTACTAAGATCCAAACGAGATTACCGAGGCGTAATTGTTCGAAACAAACTCGTTTAGTGGTTCATGGTTTCAAACAAGTTGAAGGAATTGATTACGATGAAGTGTTTGCACCAATGGCGCGGTTGGAAGCAGTTAGACTTTTTCTTGCTTTTGCTACTCACAAGAAAATCAAAGTGTTTCAGTTGGTTGTCAAATCTGCATTTCTGTATGGTTCTTTAAAGGAAACGGTGTATGTTTGTCAGCCACCACCGGCCTTTGAGGATCCTATCCATCGGGATCAGGTTTACCTTTTGGACAAAGCACTGTATGGTCTTCATCAGGCTCCGCGTACCTGGTATGAGACATTATCGACTCACCTTATTGAACACGGGTTCAATAGGGGTCAGATTGATAAAACTTTGTTTTATCGGGAAAATGGAAATGACATTATTCTTGTTCAGATCAATGTAGATGATATTATTTTTGGATCTACCGATGAACAAATGTGTTTGGAGTTTAAAGAGGTGATGATTGAGAAATTAGAAATGAGTGCCATGTCAGATATCAAATTTTTCCTGGGTTCACAGATTGATCAAACTGATGATGGAATTTTTATTCATCATACAAAATATATTCAAGATGTGCTAAAACGGTTTAGCATGCTTGATTCAAGACCGATTTCCATGCCCATTCAGCCTAATGACGGGATTGAGCCTTATATTATGGGGGGGTTTGTTAGTAATAGCTTGCTTGTCAAAATGTTAAAGTTATTAGAGGTTTGGCTGAGGTTCGTCTGGCCCACAACCTTAGCAGGTTTGGCGAACCTAGTAGTGTGTCTTGTACAGGTTCATCCAGCGAACCTCAAGGTTCCGCTGGCGAACCTATAGGTTCGGCTAGGTTCGTCTGAGCTCTATCAAGTTTGTCTAGAGGTTTGTCACTTCTAGAGTTTTGAGTGTGAGACAAATCTGATTTTCTCTTTGTGAGAGTGAAAGAACTGTGTGTTCTTGAACATTTCATTAAAATCAGTTTATCATATTCAATGAAATGATGTTTATAAATGATTGTTTGTCTTTGATACATATAGATCGATTATAGATTCCGCATATAATTGATTGTTAATAGAATTCCGTTAAACAATCAAGATCAAATCAGTAGATCAATAAAGGATGATGTTATGATGAGACGAGGGTGTGTAGCCTACTTGGCCTACGTGATTGAGGAACGTACGGATGTGAGGACGATTGATGATGTACCCGCGGGGCGTAACTTCCCCGATGTACTCCCTAAGGAATTGCTTGGATTACCACCGGAACGGGAAATTGAGCTCCAAATCGACTTAGTGCAAGGGGCACAACCTGTCGCCAAAACACCTTATCGTTTGGCTCCCACTGAAATAAAGGAATTGATGACCCAACTACAAGAACTCTTTGATAAAGGTTTTATACGACCGAGTGTCTCTCCGTGGGGAGCACCGTGCTGTTTATTAAGAAGAAAGATAGAAGCATGCGAATGTTCATTGACTATCGGGAACTGAATAAGTTGACCGTAAAGAACAGATATCCTCTACCTAGGATTGACGATTTTTTCGATCAACTACAAGGTGCAAATTGGTTCTCAAAGATAGATCCCTGATCCGGTTACCATCAGTTGAAAGTTCGAGAGCAGGATATTCCAAAGATTGCTTTCCGTACACGTTATGGACATTACGAGTTTCTCGTTATGTCACTTGGATTGACGAATGCTCCTGCAGCATTTATGGATTTGATGAACAGAGTATGTCGACCGATGTTGGACCGATCGATGATAGTGTTTATTGATGATATTTTGATTTACTCAAAGAACGAGGGAGACCATGCTTGCCACGTATGAGAGGTATTGGAGATCCTGAGAAAAGAGAAACCTAATGCTAAGTTCTCCAAATGTGCCTTTTGGTTACGAGAAGTACAGTTTTTGGGTCACGTGGTGAACCCAGACGACATTATAGTGGACCCAGCTAAAGTTGAAACGGTTACAAAATGGAGTCCTCCGAAGTCACCAATGGAAGTACGCAGTTTCCTTGGTTTGGCCGGTTACTATCGGAGATTTATTCAAGACTTCTCCAAGATAGTGACGCCACTGACGAAGCTCACAAAGAAAGATGTAAAGTACGAATGGGCCCGAACCAAGAACACGCGTTTTCAGTGCTAAAGGAGAAACTTATCCAAGCTCCTGTGCTAGCACTGCTGGATGGAAATGATGATTTTGTTGTGTATGCTGATGCATCACGACAAGGGTTGGGATGTGTACTGATGCAAAAGGGAAGGGTGATTGCCTATGCTTCGTGCCAGCTAAAGATTCATGAGGCAAATTACCCGACTCACGACCTTGAACTCGCTGCAGTGCTGTTTGCATTGAAAATATGGAGGCACTATCTGTATGGAGTAAAGTGTACCATCTATACCGACAATAAGAGCTTGAAGTACTTCTTCGAGCAAAAGGATTTGAACATGAGACATAGACTATGGCTTGAGCTGTTAAAGGATTATGGTTATGATATTTTATGTCACCCGGGAAAGGCCAATGTGGTGGCAGATGCTTTGAGTCGCAAGACTGATCCTCCTGCCATACGAGTAAAATCGTATAGTTTGGTGATAACGCCAAACTTTCTGAACGAGCTCACGTAGGCGCAACAGGAAGGGTTGAAAGAAGACAAGGAGGGCTTCGAACGTGTCTTCGGACAAGTGAAGAACATGGAAGACAATGACCACGGAGTGAAAGTACGATTCGGTCGTATGTGGGTACCCAGGATAGGGGACATTCGATAGAGAATTTTAGATGAAGGCCACAAAGCACGTTATTCGGTGCATCCCGGTGTGACAAAGATGTATCAAGATCTTCGAAAGGATTATTGGTGGCCAGGTATGAAGTTTAATATGATGCAGTATGTGAACAAGTGCCTTACTTGTGCGCAAGTGAAGTCTGAACATCAGAAGCCCTACGGCTATGTGCAACCTCTCGAAGTACCAGAATGGAAATGGGAACACATCACCATGGATTTCATCACCATGCTACTGAGAACAGCTAAACGACATGATACCATATGGGTGATTGTGGACCGACTGACGAAGAGTGCACACTTTCTTACAATTAGGGAGACATGTACGTCCGAAAGGTTGTCTGAGTTGTTCCTGAAAGAGATTATGACCCGACATGGAGTTCGTGTCTCCATTGTGTCAGATCACGATAGGAGGTTTACTTCCAGATTCTGGAAGCAGTTTTATGATGCTATCGGAACGAGACTGAACATCAGTACCGCCTATCACCCCCAGACGGATGGACAGTCTGAAAGGGCCATGCAAACTCTGGAGGATATGCTTAGGGCGTGCATTATCGATTTTCAAGGAAGCTGGGATGACCACTTGCCATTGATGGAGTTTTCGTACAATAACAGCTACCACTCTAGTATCGGAATGCCCCCATATGAGGTGTTGTACGGAAGAGGATGTAGGACCCTGGTATGTTAGGGTGAAGTTGGATAGAAAGAGGTGGGAAACAAAGCTACCGTGATCAATATGGTTGGAAAAGCTACGGGTGATAAAAGCACATATGAAAACTGCACAAGATCGCCAAAAGTCCTACGCTGACAAGCGCTGAAGACCGATCGAGTTCAATATTGGCAATCAAGTGTTGCTAAAGGTAGCACCCTGGAAGGGAAACATTCGATTTCGAAAGAGAGGAAAGTTGAGTCCAAGGTACATCGGGTCGTTTCAGATAATGGCAGGGTAGGGAAAGTCGCGTATCAACTGGACCTACCAGATGAGCTGAACGGGATTCATCCTACCTTCCACGTGTCACATCTTAGGAAGTGCTTGGAAGACGAGCAAGCACATGTTCCTTTGGATGACATCGAGGAGGATAATCGAGTGAACTATATCGAAGAACCGATCACGATCGTGGATACGAAAGAGAAGCAACTACGGAACATGTTGGATATTGGATGTCCGATTAACGATAAGTTCAACGTTACTATAAAAGGTATGATCCAAAGAGTTACACTTTGGAAGGCAACGACTTTATGCTTAATTGTTAAACATAATATACGATCACGAATTGTCGGTTTTATCAAATTAGCTTTTATTATTCATGAAATAATAATCGGTGGGAATTAATTATTGAGATAATTAATTCATTAAACAAATAAAGTTTTGAACTTTATTATAAGGGATTGTTAGTTAAATGTTAATTGACAAATTGACATTTAGTTAAACTTTAAACATTTAATTAAATGCTACTAACTAATTGTTAGTTAGTAATATTTGAGAGTAGTAATTAAATGGTTTAATTACTAAAAGAGTTTAATCAAATTAAAAGAGTTTAATTTGAATTAAATATGAAATAAGTGGTGGGAATTCCAATTTTGAATTGGTAATTCCTAGATCCTAAAAATGTGGATCTAATTTGACTATTAAATCTAGATCAAATCACCACATTTTTCCACCACTCTTTCACTCACTCTCTTTCTCCCAACCCTTGTGGTCGTCCCCTACCACCACCATTTTGTGTGGTTTTGGGCTGCCACAAACCACCACCACCAAGTCGAGACCGGGCCGCAAGCAGGCCGCACCAAGGGGCAACGCCAGGCTGCTGTCGAGCCAAGGGAGGGGCCAAGAGGAGCCGTAAGAGGGCTGCCTTGTTCGAGCAAGGCCGAGCCAAGGCCACTGAGCCGAACCGTGGGTCGAGCCGCGAGCCGAACCGAGCCAAAATCTGTTTTGGTCCAATCCGGTGTTTCGTAGGACGAGATCCGGACTCGGGTGATCGTAGTGAGTCAACTAGCGAGACCGTTGCCGATCCATCGTGTGGATTTGGAACCGCTTCATAAAAGGTCGATTTCTAAAACTCCCTATGATTGTGTTGTTTGATTTAATTGTTGTTTCAACGATTTGTAACTGGATCCTGATTTGGGAATTGTTTCGATTACGAATCGAAAGATTACAAAATTTAAATGCTTCCGCTGTGTCAGATCCGATCTGATAGTTTAATCCGGTTTTTTGGAAAATGATTTTGTCAATTAATGCAATTAATTGAAATTGATTAAATGAAAAGTAACCAAGAATTCCCAACAGTGGCATCAGAGCGACTTTTACAAACGTTTAAATGCATATAATAAATCGATCTTTGTTTGTTTTTGTTTTGTCAAAACTTTTGTTTGACAAAAGGATCGAAACTGTGAATGTAATGATTGTGATTGTGATTGTGTGATTATGATTATGAATCGAGCCCTAGGATTCGACCCATGTGATTGTATCTTTTGTTTTGTTTGATTGCTTGGTTTATTTGAAATCTTGTATTTCTACAGGTATTTGGACCCGATGTACTATAATAGGTTTCAATTTTTGTAATGTAATTTGTATTTTACAAATGTAATCAAGCAATGGATACAAGACGAAAGATAGTGACAATCGGGGAGATTGAAGATGGAGATCTTGAATCAAGTGGGAGACAAGATTCAAGGCGTTGAATTGTAAACCCTAGAATTGTTCGGTTTGTGTTTGATGACTCGAACTAAACCGAACAAATGAGACTTTGGCTCGTTTCATAATCACATTTTGTTTTTGTGGTTGTTTAATATTTAGGAAATATAAAACTAGTAAAAACAAAATTTTTCACAATCATTGCAAAATGATAAGTAATACAAAAGAAGTTTTGTAGTTACTTTAAAAGGGGTTTTAAAATAAAAGTTTTGTAGTTACTTTAAAAGGGGTTTTAAAATAAAAGTGTTTTATTTTAATAAATCAGTTTATAAAATAAAAGGTTTATTTTATAAAAAATATAACTTGTTAGTTTAAAATGATTCGCGATAATTACCGACTTAGTCTAAATAAGTATTTAAAACTAATCGAGTCGAGCATTGAAAGTTGTTTCAAACTATCGCAAATCATGAACAAAATATGATTATGTTAATATGAAATTGTACGATTTGTGTCATGCTTCAAATCGTTCAATAGTTTTAAACTAAAACAATAAAATCTATACGATTGATTAAACTAACAAATTCGCGATTATGATCAATTTGGTTTTTAATAAGGTATTAAAAAAAATTAGGTCAAAATTAAAATAGGATTTCAACTAGATAGCGAATAAATAAAATAGAGATTTTATAAAATGCACAACTATCCTCATTTAAAATTAGTTGGCCATAATGTTTTTCAAACATAAAAGCAATTAATTAAAGTAATTAAATGACTCATGGGTCAAGAAGTTTATTTTCTAAATATGTAAACCTAGAGTTAGTGCTTACCCTGCTATAAATATGGTAGAAAAGGATAAAGATTTTGATTTAAATGCCACCTTAGATTTGAGACACTTTATCAATTTGACCTAACATCTAGTGTTAGTGCTTACCCTGCACTAGGTCTATGGTTTTATTGAAAAAGGAATGATCGTGATTCCTAAGACACTTAGGCCGGTCATTCAGTCAAAAATCGTAAGGCGTATACTTGAAGAGTCAAGTTGGCATAGTTGGGGTAAATGTACAAAGTTAGAAATGAGTGTTCTAACAAACCCCAAAACTTTAGGATTATGATTGTCATAATTGGTTATCGTAACCCTCCTGTATTATTGTGAACTGTAAATAGAGAGCTTACCCAATTCACTGTTCATTAAATAAACAGGATCTCACAATTCTAAATTAATTTTGTTAATGAGTCATAATTAATTTGGGATTATATAAAGCATGAAATACTAAACCTTTCTTTTGAATTTTATAGATGTCTTTCATTGATGCTATTAAACCTCATAGGATAAATCTATTTCAAAATCAGTTCAATGGGAGTAATTTTTCTACTTGGATGCATCACCTTAGAGATGTCCTTAGAAAAGAAGGAATATTGTATGCTTTGAATAACCCTATTACTCCCGAGCCACCTATAGGCTGCACCACATCTGAAAGGATGAAGCACATTGGACACGAATGTGAGATAAAATATCTCATATTAACTTCAGTGTCTCCTGAATTTGTGGACCAGCTTATGTATCTCTCCGGTCATGAGATGATTGAGGAGATCAAAAAGAGTTTACTGCCAAACATGTTTTGGCGATTTGAAATTCTTAAGGATGTCCAAAAGGGTTTGAGACCGGGTGGAGACGTAGGGGCGCACGTTGATAGGTTGCATGGCTATTTTGATAGGCTTGGCAAACTAGGCTATCCATCACTGTATTTTGGGTATGTTTGTACATATTTAATTGTACTGATAAAACCTGATATGATGATTGATAATTTTTGAATTTCTTGATTATATTATCACCGGTATACTTTGATGAGAACTTATGATTATTACACATAAACCATGGGAAGTTAGTTTGAAATATAACTATACCGAACCACAGTGGTTAATGCAGTTGATTTATTTAATATGATTTGATTGTTGATGGAAATAGTTTAAGGTTGTTGGTTTAATCGCTAAATATAGTCAAGGACACATGGTCATGGTTTATCGAAATGGTGGTGGGACGGTGGCTAGATAGGTTGCGACCTACTCCTACATATGCCCTATACATAAACTTATTTCGGTCTATCATGGATGTGTGAGTGATATGATTTAGTGAGGATATGGTTTGGTAAGTTGACAATTGATAAACTAAATTCATAAAATGATGAAATGGTTATCGAAGATAATTACGCGATGGTGAGGTTGCGAATATAAATTTAACACAAATATTGTTTCAGAAATATTAAACTTAATAATGTATTCGCGTGGGTGATGATTCGCACGAATATAATTATCAAGAATAATATACTGAAACGATACTCCATAAATCGTAAGTCGAATCGAAATACGATACGACCGATGAATTCGGAAAGGTGACGATCTTTGCGAATTTCATACGTGAGTAACGCGTTTCGATGAGATAACCTAAATTATAATTTTACGATATTAAATTAAGAAAAAGAATTCAAAAACGTTTATTAGGAATTACAACCTTAGACGAATTTAAAATAAAATCATTTTATTAAATAGGTAATTAAACGAAAGTAAATAAAATCATTTTATAAAAAAATATTAATTAAAACGATGTTATTAAACGAAATTAAGTTATTAAACGTTTCATGGTTAAAATATATTTCTACGTGAAAAACCGAACATTTTAAAAGTATATTATGACCGAGCACGCGGGAAAGATACGGAGTATAAGAAGGATGGGGTTCCTTCTTCTTCACCATTTTCATCTCATTCTCTCTCTCTAAACCAAGAAACCCGTCACCCTTTTCTCTCTCTAACTTCTCTCTAGATTTTCTTCATCAATTCTCAACCATTTCACAAGATCTTGGTGCCAAAAGGGTCGTGTAATCGAGGAGAACAAGAATCCACGAAGATTCCGAGCTTTTGATCGAGTTTTGAAGGTAAATTGTGAGTTTTACTTTTTGGCTTTTTCACTCTAAAACAACCGGTTGTATCTTGTTGTAAATTGATTTTTAATGGGCTTGAAAACCTTAACCGAACATGTACAAGCTAGTATCAACGAGAAGTTTGACCTGCAACAGATTAGGGTTCGATGATGATGATGATGAATAGCTACATGATGCTGGGTTCGTGATATGCACATCGGCCGAACCTCCATCCTAGCTAGGCTAAGGGTGGCCAAACCCTAATGTGGCCGAACAAACTATCACCGAACCTGTGACCATTGCCGAACCTTAAGGTGCTGCGAACATTAAGGGATGCAAACCAGAGCTGCAAACCCAGAGCCGCGAACCTATGAGCTACGAACCTGTGCGCTGTGAAACCTAAGGTGGCCGAAACCTAAGGTGATCGAACCTAGGTGCCACGAACCTATGAGCTGCGAACCATGATCAGCGGGCCTAGGTGTTGCGGTCCTATGATCAGCAAACCTAAGGCTTTTCGAACTAAGACTAAGGATAAATGAAGGAACATGAGTTCGTGTATATCCATGCATGCATGAGCATTCTAAGTTACCACCTTTTCATAATATACATAAGCTTTAACTTAAGAATTTATTTAATTTGAACAAGTTATGAAAATAACCTAAGTTTGATCTTCTTAAATTTAATTAAATTCCGACAAGTTAAGTTATATTGGTTAACTAAATGGACATGCATGCATGTACTTATAAGTATATATGTGTGTGTGTTTAAGGTCATTACAACATGTATATCTTCCATATTTTCATTAAAAATCATCATATAATAGTTGATTAAAACTAACAAGTTTTAAGCTTATCTTTTTATGATGAAATTAGAAAGTCTTGTTGTGCATCCTTATAACTTAGATAATAAATCTAAGTTAGTCACGCACTTAATGATTTAAGGTCGAACGCATATGAAAACTTAATCATGATCAAGCATATGTACTTATGGACATGAAACACGCGATAAATACAGGTTGCTGAATTGTCTTTGATTTTTCATACGTGAGCATGCATTCTACAAAGCACTGAATCTAAGACATTCAGGTGAGTGCTCATAACCCCTTTTTAAACCATTTTGCTTTTAAACTCGGTGCGGAACATGTATATCAAATTAATATTTTGCTAACACATGGGTGATACATGGATTATCAATATGATATTCATATTATTGAATTATTAGTGATTATGGATTGACACAGATTATCACAACCTCGTGAGTCGTTGTTCGTTGAGTTGACTTCGGTCCTCCTCGGTGATTCCACTGTTGGTTGAGATGACTAAGGTCCTCCGCGGTGCACTGTATTGTCACTCATGATTATTAGGAATTTCGTTTGCGAGATCAATTCGGTCCTCTGCGACGATTCCATTTACCGTTGGTTGAGTTGACAAAGGTCCTCCGTGGTACATTACATTGAGATAATTATGATGAATGTTGATTATTGATGATGGATCAGAATTTCTCTTGATTTATCTAATCGATGTCTTTGGTTGTGTTTGATTGACTCTACTTGAATGATTACCTGCAATTACTTGGATTATTTGGCTATTGTGTTTGTTGTGTTTTGGCAGAGCTGAATTATCTCACAGGTTCACATGTGTAATTTCTTGGAAAACTATAAACTTTTATAATCACTTGTAAACACTTTTGGAAAAATAAAAACTTATGATTACTCACCAACTACTTCGTAGTTGACACTTGATTTTCTACATGTTTCAGGAAACGAAGGGAAGTAAGTAGGGCAGGGCAGCTCTACATCTTGTGGACATCATCACTTAGGGTCTCAGACGTAGCTAAAATTAACTAGATTACTAAGGACTAGTGTTTAGTTAATTTAGCTAATATTTTGTGCAAATTGTTGTTTTTAAATCATGAACATGATTTTTGTGTAATTACTTTGGTTGATTAAATTGATATGTGATTATATATATTTAAATGCCCACGAGCTTATGAAAAATCTACACATCCGTCGTGGCATCCCGACGTTTCCGCTATCGTTCGGGGTGTTACATATCCCATGAACCTTTAGATTGCTATTGATTTCATCCTTTTTTCCGTACCAGAGGAATATGAATCTTTTGTAAAGAGTTACAAAAGAAATATCTTTGGAGGGACAATTGATGAACTCAAGGGGATGCCCTTGGTTTAGGAAACCAAGATGAGGATAGTGGTGAGCAGTGGGAGGAAGTGGCCATTGACCGAGGTCGATGAGGTCTAGTACATTGTTGCTCGACGTCTGAAGAGTTCAGATATGCCGGAATCTTCTAGTATGCATTGTTACTTCAACATATTTCTTGAATTGGCAAATCTTTGATAATTATGTGAGTGTCGCAATTATTTCAATTATTTGCACGTATTCGAGGTGGTTGATAAGCTGGGAGCTTGAGTCTTGAATTCCATGGGATGGAAGACAAGACAAATAGAAGAAATGTTCTTTTATTCATTTTTCATTGATTGTTTAAATGGTTTAAAACAATTATGAATACTTTTAAGATTCTTAGTTTGACTAAGAATAATGCTTCTTGTATTATTTATGCATAGTTTGATAAGTTATATTTATGCTTGATAAATTGTTTAGATAGCATAATTAATATTGATTATTGATAATGCAAAGCGAATTCTATATGATAGAATTAATAAAAAGACAATACTCATGATTCATATTAATAGAATAATTTAAAGTGTTTAAATAATTATAATTAGACAAGATTAACCTTTAAAGCAAGGTGTAATACATGAATCTCTAAACAATTGAAAATGGAATTCATTGTTACAAGAGTTTGATTATTACACAACATGCTTAAGGAAGAGTATAAAGATTGTGATCTTTAAAATGCAATTTTGTTGCATAAAATGTCTAAAGATTATATATGAATAATTCATAAGGTTGTGAACCTAATGAAATCTTTGAAAGAGTTCAAAGAATATTTCCATAAAATGAAGATCTAAAAGCAACAATAGTTATATATGAGATATAACCAAAAGTTTCCAAATTAATGCATATAATGTGAAATTGTTTCACAACCAAGAACACAATGACGTAGGTAATTTAATAAATACCAATACATGTTGTGTTTTCTATTCAATATGATCGAATGATTAAATATCCCAATGAACTAATCATATGAATTACTACACTAGCTTTGTTACAGGAAAATATAAAGAGTTATAAAATAAACCTGTATAAATTCCTATTTGGGGTTTGAGGATGTAACAAAGAGTTGTAACCATTTATTTAAAATTGGATCCTCATAAATGATAAAGATAGTTATCATAAATCCCTAAAATGGAATCGATAGAAGTTTCATCAATTGCTTCCTAAGGCAGGGACTGTATTGTTGAAAATTAGATAGTGCATATTGAAAGAGTTCAATTGTGCAATGATATAATATATATGCTTCAATTAACAAAAAATGTTTGAATGGATCTTAAATGAGTTTAAGAACCAAATGTTACAATGACATCTGCAAAAGCTCATGAGATCACTGTGAACCCAAAACTTGCAGAAGTGTAACTGTTGATTGATAAACATAATATATGGTTTGGAACCATAAACACTAAAGATGCAATAAAACAAGCTAAGAGACTTGTTTAAACAACATTTAGATGTTTTGTAGTTGAAATTAGAGAATTTCAATGACAAGATCAACATGGATGTATTAGGATGCTACAAATTCTGTAAGCAAGAGTTGTTTGATAGATAAACAGTTAAATATCAAAACTGAATTACCATAAAAACACCTTAATTGAGTATTCTTATAAGTAATTAGAAAGTTTGAAATCCTAATATGGCAAACTTGTTGCGATAAATCCATGGTTGATAAAAGCGTCTCAAGTGGGAATCTTTGTCATGATAAGAAACCAAGGTGTTAGTTTTACCTAAAGGACAAAGATTATATATATATATATGTCAAGGCTAGTGGTAGCGTAGTAAATACTAATGAAAAACATTATGTAAGTATGTAGATGACATACTAATTATAGAAAGGAGTTTTTATAATAATGACATAAACTTTAGCATATGATGTTAAACGAAATACGTAACAATTTTATTTGATAAAATTGAATATATATTAATGGTTAATATATAATTTATCCGATGACATTCTCAATATGATTGAAAATAAAATTAGATAAATCTTGCATAAGATGAAGAGTCACATGCAAATTGTCTATGTCAAAGCATGAAGTGTTCACTAAAGGTTAGAGAACACAAATAAACGCATCAGAATGCTTAGAATGAAAGAGTTCATTACTAATCTCAATAAGATTCCTAATGACTAAGAATGGATTGAGAAAACATATGACAACAATATAACATAGCTGAGAGTATGAAATTGTAGTCATATTATAGTAGAAGCATTATGAGAAAGAACTGAAAGAAAGACATAATAATAAATAAAATTCATAAATCAGAATCTAGCAATTCAGTTCACTAAGTCTAATAGATATTAGATATGCTAGATGGGGAATCTGATTTAACTTTAGTATTGGGTGCTCTACAATCGAAAATAGGAAACATTGAATGTTCATTTTGATTTAATGGTTAAAGGAAAAATGAATTATGTTTCTAAATCCGAAATTTTGTACATTTTAGTATCCTTGAATATAGTATTCTAAATGTCCGTAGTCGATCAGATGCATGGGAATCAATCTGAACTAAGACTACTTGAATGCTTGGTTAGTTTATAGTGATAAAACTCAAGTGTTGAGAACCAAGATTCATAGGCATTCATTAGAGAATGATGTCGGACATAACTCGCTTCAAAACGTTCTTCATGGATCATTGTCATAAGATGTTTTGATATTAAAGTATATTCGATATACACAAATATCCTTAGACCTAAGGAGTATATTGAACTTGTTGGTGCATATTTTGGGTGTCCGCTGCTTTTCGAATATATTAGATTTGTATTTGCTTATTTGTAATCACTTGTATGTGTTTTTATGTTGTTAATCTGGAAACTGAGTCGTTCGCAGGAGCATCTGCGAATGGATATTATGTAAAGGGACCCATTCGGCGAATGAAGGGCCGAATGGCTCCATTCGGCCGAATGGGCTACAGGCCCTATAAATACCAGTTTTCCAGATTTAGGGTTTAAGGTTTTTTGGGTGTTCTTGGGTTTGAGCACAAGAGGGGGAGAGATCATGCTCGATCTCTCCCCGGCAACACTATGTTCTTTTATGATGTGAATACAATCATGTAATCATTCGATTCTATCAATATATCATTTGATTTTGTTCATCATCTTCATGTTCGTCGTGTGTCAAAACCCTAACCTTCCGTCCAAAGTGAAATCGCCGGTCCTATCATGTCTTTACAAAACTAACATTAATCAAAGGTTACTCCTTGATCTTACCTAACGCTGTCTTGAAAAATAGGCAGTAATAAGGGTAATGATTGGGAATGATTCTAAGATTAAGTGGGAGTTGTATGCTGCCAAAGGGATTCTATAATCTTACACAGATAAGACAAGATATTCTGGTGCCCTCGTTAATTTAAACTGATGTAAACGTGTGGCCACGCTCTAACTAAAAGTAGTTTGTTAGATCTTTTTAAATTGAGAACGAGAATGAGAATGCTTGAACAAAATATGAGATTGAAGGGAGATCCATGTCTCATGTTCAAGGAATATCTAAATAGAAAGGATATACAAATAAAGGTTATCTAAGACTATAATTGTTAGTTAAAGTAAAGAGTTACTTAAACTAAGGAGTTTTCGTCAACTTAAGAAGTCATACATTACTAGGGGCAACGTAATGCAGCTAGGCGTCCAACACTATCTACGCTGAATCACTTAGTCGATGAATCGTCCAAGTGGGGTCTGTTTGATATTGGATGTCCGATTAACGATATGTTCAACATTACTATAAAAGGTATGATCCAAAGAGTTACACTTAGGAAGGCAACGACTTTATGTTTAATTGTTAAACATAATATATGATCACGAATTGTCCGTTTTATCGAATTGGCTTTTATTATTCATGAAATAATAATCGGTGGGAATTAATTATTGAGATAATTAAATCATTAAACAAATAAAGTTTTGAACTTTATTATAAGGGATTGTTAGTTAAATGTTAATTGACAAATTGACATTTAGTTAAACTTTAAACATTTAATTAAATGCTACTAACTAATTGTTAGTTAGTAATATTGGAGAGTAGTAATTAAATGGTTTAATTACTAAAAGAGTTTAATCAAATTAAAAGAGTTTAATTTGAATTAAATATGAAATAAGTGGTGGGAATTCCAATTTTGAATTGGTATATCCTAAAAATGTGGATCTAATTTGACTATTAAATCTAGATCAAATAACCACATTTTTCCACCACTCTTTCACTCACTCTCTTTCTTCCTAACCCTAGTGGTTGTAGTGAGTAAACTAGCAAGACCATTGCCGATCCATCGTTTGGATTTGGAACCGCTTCGTAAAAGGTAGATTACTAAAACCCCCTATGGTTGTGTTGTTTGATTTAATTGTTGTTTAAACGATTTGTAACTAGATCCTGATTAGGGAATTGTTTCGATTATGAATCGAAAGGATACAAAATTTAAATGCTTTCGCTGTGTAAGATCTGATCTGATAGTTTAATCCGGTTTTTTGAAAACTGATTTTGTCAATTAATGCGATTAATTGAAATTGATTAAATGAAAAGTAACCTAGAATTCCCAACAGAACAAAACAGTTCGGCAAGTCAAGGTTTTGTGGAAGCATCGGAGGGGTTCAGACGCTACGTGGGAAATGGAAGAAGAAATGAGGAGGTTGTATCATCATTTGTTTGATGTGTAAACATGGTAGGTTTCGGGAAGAAACCTGTTGTAAGGAAGGGAGACTTGTAACACCCAAAATTTTCTAGATACACGTTATTTGAACTTACGAATGGGTAATGAATAATTAACTTGTCATAAAATAAACAGAAAATACGCTATGTAAAGTTCACGAAATTAGGTGCACTCGAAATGGATTTCGAGTATCTAGGTTTTGGAAATTTACACCTGATTTCGAGTACCCAGTTCGTGAACCTTGCCTATATATATGAGTCCCTTGGGAAACGTGCACACCTTTGGTTGGAAGCACAGTTTCTCTCAAGTACTCGAATTTGAGTTCGAGAATCTCAAGAATCGGCTTTAAATCACTCAAGGAGAAGAAGGAAGACACTAGAAGCTACCAATGGGATCATCTAACAACAAGTAAGTGATTTATGCGTAAAATTTAGGATTTTTATAAAAAAGTGAACTCATGCATAAAGCTCGCACCTTTATGCATAAAGTTTGAGACTTTGCATTTCCAGGGTGTTGGTAATGCCCTAAGGAACTTTGAACTAGCTCCCCAAAATCCTAGGACAGATTTCTGATATGTTTATGCAGAAAAGATGCGTACTCAAAAGTATACACGAAGGGGAGTACTTGAAACCATGCTTGGTTCGAGTACACTAGTTTCGAGTAGACTAGCTTTGAGTATTCATGTGTTCGCGTAGTCCATAAGTTCGGATACTCGAGTAGTTCATGGACTTTATGGGTTTTGTGTATTACTTATTGAACTTCAAGTGTTTCGAATACGTAGCTAAGTTTCGAGAACTAGAAGTTATAATGGGGAACTAGTACACTATGAGGACTTAGAATAAATTCTAAGTCTAAGAATGGAATGTAATGAGACGATGTACTGATGTAGGTTCTTAAGTTTTAGCTAAGGAGTTTGGCTAAGGAAAAAAGGAGCTACTATCAGGTGAGTTCTAGATGCCCTATTTCAACACTTTACGTGTAACTATGTTTTGGGCTGACATACATGCTGTTAATAATTTTATGATGTTATGTGCCTATGTTATGATGATGAATGAATGATGTTATGCTATGATGATGTATGCATGTGAATCTGATAAGTATGATGAATATGCTTGAGGACAAGGTAGGTATGATGCATGCATGAATATGCGATATGTATGATGATTATGCATGAGGATAGGCTATGTATGATGAAAGCATGTTAATGAAGTATGATGAATATATGAAATCATGCTAATATGATGAGAACTTGGAGAATAGTTAAAGAATGAAATGCTGTGACTAATTCATAAGCTATTCGGATAACATAAAACGAGGCTATGACGATAGCATGATATACTTAGAATATGATTAAGTCCTATGTGTAGGATAATGATAAGATGCTAGCATGTTATGTTGTGATGATTATGTTAATGATGATGAGACTATGTTAGTCTGTTATGTTATGAAATGATGCTAGCATAACATGAATATTATGTTATGATGATGTGCTATGAATATGAATGTATGGATGATGCGCCCACATTTATGTGGGATATGTGTGATGTTGCTCCCACACTTTTGATGGGGCAAGTATGATGATCCTCTGGTACTTGTACTGGACAAGTATGAAAAATAACCTGACCATATCAGGGTATGAACAGCCGATCGGGCTATAAACATGGAGCCGATCGGGCTATAAACATGGGGCCGACCGGACTATAAACATGAGAGCTGATCAGGGTATAAACATGGAGCCGACCAGGCTATAAACACAGAGTCGACCAGACTATAAACATGAGAGTCAATCGGACTATAAACATAGAGCCGATCGGGTTATAAACATGGAGCCAATCGGGCTATAAACACTGAGTCAACCAGAGTATAAACAATGAGCCAATCGGGCTATAAACATGGAGCCGATCGGGCTATAAACACGGAGCCGATTGGGATATAAACATGGTAAGAGTAGATCGGACTATAAGCATGGATCCTTGTGCCGGTATAAGCCCACTGCTCTTGATTAACGATAGTGGTTATGATGATGACGGTTATGGATACGATGATGAAAATGGTTATGTGCTATGGTTTATGTGTATGAAATGATGCTTTCATGATAAAAATGTTTAAACTCACTAAAACGTATATAATGATTTATAAAACTAGAACTCACCAGCGTAAGCTGACATTTGAGCATTGTAGATGCATTAAATGTCCCTAGTTATATTTTGTACTATCCTTTGCGTATAAAGCTTATGATATTAATGGAAGTGGTCTTTCTATATTGTTCTTAATGTTTATTGTTGATTATATGTGTTTGATTATGTTTGACTTTGAGTTTATGTGTTTAACAGACACATTCGGACGAATGGCTCTAAGAATGACGCCATTCGGCCGAATGAACGCCTAGCGAATGACTAGGGAAAACGAATGACTCATTCGCTGAATGACTCATTCTATTGACCTGTCCATTAGGCCAAGTCATTCGCTGAATGAGTTGCTTCGGCCACTCATTCGGCCGAATGATGACAGCATATATATACAAGTTCAAACATTCTAAAATCTAACTTTTTAAGAGCCTTCCTTCCCTAAGAACCCAGAGTCAAAACCCTAGGAGATTAGAGCAGCCATTACACATCCAAGTTCGATTCACATCCCGTGGTGTTTGATTCTAGATCAAACGTCCGTCTTTTACCTTCGAATCACCACGGTAACTGTTGATTTCGATTGGAAAACCCTGGAATAGGATTCCACACTATTCCAGAGGCTGTCGAGTAGATATCCATTGGAACCAGATTGTTTCCGAGCTCCTAATTGGTCCTACAAAGTGGTATCAGAGCTTTGGCTCTTGATTCTACTCGATTTTCATTCAAAATCATCAGATCTGAGATTGGATTTTCGTAACTTGTAAAAACCCTGAGTTTTTTAGTGGTATTTTTGTCAAAACAGTCATCCCAATTGGTTGGTAATCATGTCATGATGTTCTGTACCAAATTTGGTGCTTAGATTTGGTCTAGATCGAAATTTATTGAGATTTTTGTAGCTGAAAACACCAGATCACCCGAATGAGTCTCCATACCGAAAAGGTTTGCCCGAATCAGCCTCATTCGCCGAATAGCCGCATTCGCCAACTCATTCGGCGAATAGCTCTTTTCTCCTACTCATTCGGCGAATAGCTTCATTCGATCCACTCATTCGCCGAATAGGTTCAATCGCCTAAGTCATTCGGCCTAATTGTCATACTGACTTTCTCATTCGTCTGATTATGTTCATTCGCCTGTTGTATCTCATTCGGTCCCCAACATTTGGGTCTAGAAGCTACATTCGGCCCATTAGTTTGAGATTTTTCTAAGTGTTGGATATTTTTTGTTGTTAATTCTATGGAAGACTTAGCATTGATGGCGAACCAGAACCATCGTATTCAGATGTTGCTGATAACTGAAACTGAGACGGGGAACTCCAATAAACCTCCCAAGTTGCTATCCTTAGATAATTACCCGCATTGGAAATACCGATTTGGGATTCACATCAATGGAGTGGATACTAACTTGTGGATGATGATTGAGGGTGGTTATCTGAGGCCACTAAATGAAGATGGGACTCCAATGTTAGTCACACGGATGACTGAACAATAGAGGAAGCTTTATGATTATGAGAAGAAAGCCTATGCTATCCTGTCTCAGTCCATTGCAAGTGATATCTTCCATCAGTTCAGACAGTTTACATCCTCTAAGTATCTGTGGGATGCTTTGCAGCAGAAATATGAGGGTAATGATGCATTGAAGAACATCAAGACCAAATCTTTGAGGAAGGAATTCAACAGCTTCATGTATGTTGGAAATGAATCATTGGATGATTTGATTGCACGGTCCTACCATCTTTTGAGTGAGTTGTTCAATCATCAAGTCAAGACTACAACTCTGGAGAAGATTCAGTGCTTAGCAGATGCTTTACCTCCTAAGTGGGAGTCATTCTTGATGGTTCTTAAACAAAGTGAGATGATGGCAAACATAGATATCAATGAATTCATCCAGAAATTGAAAGACCAGGAAATTAAGAACAAGTGTAAAGCTAAGAGATTTTCTCAAATCCAGGATTCTTCACTGTACTATTCTACTCCTACTGTAGAAAGAGCCTCATCCCATGCTCCACTGAAGACTGCTTTCATTTCTCAGACTACTGAAGCTCCATCTTCCAATCAGATTCATTTCAGTTAGTTATCCTCCTCATCCAGCTCTCAGAAAGAACATCATCAACCAGTCACCATTCTGAAGACAGACAATTTTGATAAAGTTACGGTAGAGATTGCCAAGGAGCACATGGGTCTTTTGTCTACTCTTATCAGCTCCTATGATTATTTAGTAGCTGTACAGATTGGCAATCCTTATCTGACCAATGATGATTATTCTTAGATAGACCCAGATGATATGGAGAGGATAGATTTCATGTGGGCTTTAGCTAGTGCTGTATGGAGAGCCAAGGAGTTTGTGAAAAGAACAGGCATAGACATAAATCTGAACAAGGAGTCTAAGTTTGGATTTGACATGCATCTGTCACTTGCTACAATTGTGGGAAGAAGGGTCATTTTGCAAGACAGTGCAAGTAACCAAGGAAAGCAGGGAACAAGAATCCTTTTCAGCATCAGAAGTCTTCTGCAGAAAATCCAAAAAGAAGACTTGTTCCTATTGATTCTCCTGATCAGGCTGGTTCTTCAAATACAAGCAAGGCATTGATGGTTCAACAAGATGAAGGTGAAAATTAGGATTTCAGATTCAATTCTGAACAGGGGGACAGGATAAAGCATGTGTTGCTGAGATTCAGAAGACAGATGATTCAAGTGAAGAGAACACTTCTGGAGAAGCACAGATCAGGATAGAAGAAACATCTGGTTCAGAGTCAGAAAGCTTGTCAGACTCAGACACTCAAGCAAATTATGATGCTGATCTTTAAGAACCTGTTACTCAGTTTGCTTTGATGGTAAACTCATCTGCTACTCCTGCTACAACTTCACAGTTAGATCAGGTATCTGATGAATGTTCATCTTCTTATTCTAGATGTTTTAACTGTGTTGACCTTGACAGCAAGGTCCTTTCTTATCAGAAGCACAATGCTGACTTGATCAGCGATCTCAACCAATGTATTGAGGCAAACAAAGTTTTAAAATCTAATGAAAAAGATTTTCAAGCTAAAATTGAACTTTTAAACCGACAACTTCATGAGGCTGAGATTGCTGTTTTGAACAAGCAAGATGCTATCACTTCTTATCTCAATACCATCAATGAGATAAAGAAGAAGTAAGTTATAGTAAAGTGTGAATACGAGACGTTAGGTCAAAAGCTCAAGAGCTATGAAAGCTCCTCTTATATCATTGAGCACATGATCAGTACGGGTACTGATCAGAAGGGTAAGGGAAAAGTGAGCTATCAACAATGTCCTCCACCAATCTTAAACAGCTTTGCCAATTCACCAGATGACAAAGATGTTAAAGATTTCCAATTTAAAACTCCATTAGTAATTGATCCAACTAGGATGATTATTGATGAGGGTTCCTCATTGTCAGAGGAATCTTTTGTGGAGGGAATTATTGAAGATTGGGTCTCAGATTCTGAGGATGAATCTGACAATTCATCTGAGTGTGTTGTTACTCAAAATCTTACACCTGTAGTCATGAAAGGTGACCCAATCTCATCTTCTAAAATCTATCAAGCATTAGGCTTTGTGAAGGCTTCAAAAGAGAATGAAGCATGTATGTCACACAAGATTGAAAATCTTGTGCCTAATGGGAAAAAAGGTTTGGGTTTTAATTAGAACAAGCCTAAAACAAATGTCTTTAAACCAAAAAAGCAATCTTTTTCTGAACTAAAACATTTTCATAAAAAGAGTAACAAAGTTTGCTTTGAATGTGGTGCACCTGGACACATTGTCAGATTTTGTCCTCAGTTGATGAGACAGAAAATTGCATCACCAAGACAGCAAAATAAGCATGTTGTCAAATAAGTTAAATCTGAAAAACCCAAACAACCCAAACAGGGTAAACCTTTGGACAAGGGTAAAGAAAAAGTGGTGAACTTGGATGTTCCCAAAGTTATTAATGTCAATTAAGCAAAGTCATCATCCATTTACCTGAAAAACTCTTTCGGCAAAAACACTGTCTGGAAAGTCAAGTCTTCTGAGACTTCAGCTTTATCCACTCCAGACAAGGCTACCCCATATGGTAAATGGATCGACGTTTCGATCCAAGACTCACTGGGTCAACCCAAGACTGTAAAGGCTTGGGTTCCCAAAATAAACGAATTGTTTGTGTTTGTGCAGGTTGCCCCAACAGCTGCACTTAACAGCTCTTGGATCGTTCATAGTGGGGCTTCTAGGCACATGACTCTTGATATTTCGCTACTCACCAATGTCAATTATGTTAGAGGTGGTTATGTAGCATTTGCCGGCGACAAAGGCGGGTTCATAACAGGAGAGGGTATTCTGTCAAATCGCCAGGTTTCTTTCGACAAAGTTAGATATGTCAAGCAATTGGAAAATAATCTTCTTTCAGTGTCACAGATCTGTGAAAAGCAAAACAAAGTTCTTTTTGATGACACCAACTGCTATATACTCAAGCAAGGTGTGACTATTCCTGAATATTGGATTTTGATATCAGCTCCCCGTAAGTAGGACTTGTATGTACTCAACATGGCCACAGCTTCAACTACATCCTCCACAACTTCATGTTTTATGTCAAAGGCAACTAAGAAAGATTCAATTCTTTGGCTAAGAGGATGGGTCATTTGAGTCTACGCAAGATGAATCATTTGGTACACAATGACTTGGTTAAGGGGGTAAGTCTGAAGAATTTTAAGCTGTCTGATATATGTGTTTCATGCAAGAAAGGAAAGCAGACCAAGCAGTCTCACAAGCTGAAGAAGTTTCATTCAATCATTGTTCCTCTAGAGCTTCTCCACATGGATTTATTTGGTCCAGTGAACCGCAAGAGTATAGCTGGGGATCAATACTATTTAGTCATCACTGATGAGTATTCCATATACTCTTGGGTTTTCTTTCTAAAGGAGAAATCTGAAACATTTGAGTGCATTCAAGTGTTGGTAAACAAAATTGAATCCCTCTATAACCTCAAGATTCGTATGCTCAGAACCGACAATGGGACGGAGTTCAAGAACCACAATATGGAGAACTTTTGTAATGCACGGGGCATTGTTCAACAATTTCGTGCTCCATATGTCCCTCAATGAACGGTGTTGCTGAGAGGAAGAACATAACTTTGATTGAGGCTGCTAGGAAAATGCTTGCTGATTTATCACTTCCAGTTCAGTTCTGGAATGAAGCTATAGCAAATGCTTACTACACACTGATTCGGGTTTTGATAGTGAAGAGACATGGGAAGACTTGCTTTGAACTGATCCACAACAGAAAGCCAAATCTTAAGTATCTTGAGCCTTTTGGTGCACCGTGCACGATGCTTAAAAAACATGAGCAGGGCAAGTTCAATGAGAAGGAGGAAGAAGGTACTTTCTTGGGTACAGCACTCCAAATAAAAGGGTCTACAACAGATCAATTCAGAATGTGGAGGAGTGGTACCATGTTGATGTTCAGAGACACTATGCCCCCACCTGGAAAAGGTCCAGACTGGATGTTTGAGTATTCCGATCTTTTCGACTAATTCAATATGCCTCCCATGTACTCGGATGAAGATATTGCTGTTCAAATGATGTATGATTCACAAAATGCACCTGATGAACCAGTGCAACCTTCATCCACTTCAATTCTCACAGTACAGATAAATGATGACAACTCAGACACAGATGAAAACCCAGTTCCGCCAGCTGCCCCCGAACCAAATGTTGACAATCTTGTGCCAACTTGAGGACTTAAATTTGAACAATCTTGATCCACGTGTTGAAGTTCCAGCTCTTCCTGTTGGAAGAATCAACCGTATTCATCCTCACGAGAACATTATTGGAAGTCCTCTTGATGGGGTTAAGACAAGAAATCAGCTATCTTCTGGAGGCCTTGCTGATATTCTTGACTTTGCTGATGTAAACTACTATGCCCATTCTTGCTTCATCTCTCAAGTTGAACCACACACAGTCACCGAAACATTGAGAGAGGAATCATGGGTTGATGCCATGCAAGAAGAACTCTTGCAATTCAAGAAGTTAGGAGTTTGGCAATTGGTTGACAAACCGAAAAGTGCAAAAGTTATTGGCACCAGATGGGTTCTTCGTTGCAAGAAGGATGATCATGGGATCATTGTGCGAAACAAGACACGTCCGGTGGTTCAAGGATTAACAGATTGAAGGATTGGATTATAATGAAGTGTTTGCACCAGTTGCTCAACTTGAAGCAATTCGTATTTTCTTCGCATATGCATCCTTCAAGAAGTTTGAAGTCTATCAATTGGATGTCAAGAGTGCATTCCTTCATGGTGTGATTAGTGAAACAGTGTATGTCAGTCAACTTCCCGGGTTTGAGGATCCATTGCATCGTGACCAAGTCTACAAGCTAGACAAGGCTTTATATGGATTGCATCAAGCACCGCGAGCATGGTATAAGACACTATCTACTCACCTTCTGAACAACGGGTTCAGAAGAGGTGTCATTGACTGTAAACTGTTTATTCGAGAGAAGGACGGTGATCTACTCTTGGTGAAAGTTTATGTGGACGATATCATTTTTGGTTCTACTAATGATAGTCTGTGCAAGGAATTTGAGAAGGTCATGAAAGACAAGTTTGAAATGAGCTCAATGGGAGAGATGAGATTTTTTTCTCGAGTTGCAGGTGGATCAGTCTGATGCAGGGATTTTCATTCATCAGACCAAATACGTTGGTGACATTCTGAGCCGGTTCAGTATGTCGGATGCAAAGCTTGCTGGTACCCCGCTGGCTGTTAATCACAGAATTACACCAAACGAAAAGGGGGAGTTAATAGATGCCACTCTGTACCTAGGAATGATTGGATCTCTTATGTATCTTACTGCTTCTCGGCCAGATATCATGCTCGCCACATGCTTGTGTGCTCGTTATCAGTCAAAACCAAGAGTATCACATCTGATTGCTGTCAAGAGGATTATGCCCTATCTGAAGGGTACACCGGATCTTGGCTTATGGTATCCTAATGATGATAACTTTGAGCTCACTGCATACAGTGATTCAGATTATGGCGGATGAAAGAGAGACTTCAAGTCAACATCTGCAGGATTTCAGTTCTTTGAAACCCGATTAGTTACCTGGCAGTGCAAGAAGCAGACGTCGGTGTCTACTTCAACCTGTGAAGCTGAATACATTGCTACTGCTAGTTGTTGTTCTCAAATCATCTGGATACAACAGCAACTCAGGGACTATGAGTTACATTTTTCTAACACTCCTATCTATGTTGATAATACTGCCGCCATAGCTGTCACTAAGAATCCAGTCCAACACTCGAAAACCAAACACATCAATATCAAATATAACTTCATACGTGATTACTTTGAAAAGAAACTCATCGATGTTGTTAAAATACACACCGATCACTAGAAAGCCGATCTTTTTACAAAAGCTTTTGATAAACCAAGATTTTTATATCTGCTATCGGCTAATGGTGTTTTTCAAAAGGATGAAGTCCTTCCTTCATCTGAATCTAACAAATGATCATCGATTTTATTAGTTAGTTTCATTTTGTTTTATTTTTTTTCATTGATAAGTATTTCTGTTATTTCATTTCTTTAATCAAAAACTCAAAAAGATTTTCTGTTTTATGTTTTTAGGGGGAGAAAAAGTATGTTATTTGAAAAACCAAAAACATTTAAAAGTTTGAAAAATACAAAAACAATTAAAAATCATAAAAATGAGAAAGTCTTCTTTGAGAGAGTTGTGTGTTAGCCTATTATGTCTTAAAAGCTTAGGTGAATGTGTAAGCTGAAAACACATGAGAATTGTGAATAGATGTACTGATAGGCTGACTTTACAAAATGTATAGACAATTTGTGATAACTTAGAAAGTCTGATTCGTGGGATCCGTTTTAGAAAACCAGCTAAGTGAGAAATATTTTTTGACTCAAATCAGGCATACACCTGTCATCATAGGATCTAATAAGGTTTCCAATGATTCATGAATTCAAATCTGTACGCGTGCCATATTGCTTTGTAAAGACCTAGCTGAAGCCGCCATTCAGATGAGAATGACTGAATCATAAGAAAAACAAAAACAAGCTGGTATTAAGCTTGAAGAAAAACAAGAACAAGCTGGTATTGAGCTTGGAAAATACAAAAACAAAATAAGTTTGATTCCATACACGTGCCATATTGCTTTGTAAAGACCTAGCTGAAGCCGTCCATTTGGATAGAACAAGAAAAATACAAAAACATAATAAATTGGAACCTTATAGAATTTATGATGACTAGTATTAAGATATTCAGAAATGAGTTATAAACTTATTTTGATCCTTAGTGCTAAAATGAAATGGGTAACTCAATCAGAAAACATGAGTGATCATAAAGTTTGTCTAGAAGTGATGTCTTGTTAGGTTTAAATTGGACAAATATATCAGTAATCGTATCATAAGACAAATGTGTCTGAAGTGTAACATTCAGTGATGCTGATTTGATGTAATTAGGTGTATGTATAAGTTTCTCAATAGACTTCTCACAAAAATATGTGTTTCTTTGTCTTTAGTTGCTAGTTGTACAGTTATATTATGTTTCAGAAAATTACAAAAAGATTTTATGTTTTCAATTTTATTTTAGATGATCATTTGTAGGTTCAGATGTTTGTCATATCTGAATCCTTACCCAAACAGACTATTCTTCATAACTGGCATCTGTTTAATCGATCATAATCTTAAAATCTTGAAATTAATGTGTTTTGTGAGTGCATTGTCTCATTCGCACGAATGAACATTGAGAATGAATCATTCGACCGAATGACATCATTCCAGCGAATGATCCATTCGGCCGAATCAATCTGGGCCGAAGGAAGTCTTTCGTTCACTTCATTCAGCGAATAAGTATTCATGTTGGGAGTCACTCGGTCGAATGACTTTGGAGCGAAACAGCTCATTCGCCAGTCTCATTCGGCGAATGACTGGTACTATTTAAATACTTAATTCGGCCAAACTACCCTCATTCTCCACTACTCATTCTCTCGCAACTATGTGTTCCTCATTCGGCCGAACCACAAAATTTCAATTGTTCTTTGATTTCCTTGGACCAAACCGCTTTATTTGATGATAAATCGTTGTGCAATCATCACAGGAACTTGTGGATCCAAAGAAACAGAATTTTGACCGTGGAATCTCAGAAAACAGTCCCGAATCTAGGGTTTTAGGATTTCTAATTATCGCCCTTGAATAGATAATCAAAATGAACTATAAACCAAATTTGACCAGTTTTAAAAGTGCTAATCGGTCATTTCTGAGTATGGAAATGTAACTTTTGTGGACTGATTTGAAGATCTATTGAATGGAATTTGAATCCCAACTGTCAGTCGAATGACGCCATTTGGCGAATGAAGCTCATTCGGCGAATTCGGTCAATGTGCTCATTCGACCATAAGACATTCGACCATATCAATTACATTCGGTCAGATTGTCTAAGTGTTATTTGTTCTGATTTGAATATATTGTTTAACTATTGTACTAATATGTGTATTTCTTTGTTTTTCAGTATGGATGGATACAAATCAGTGACAAAGAACAACATCTGTGCACACCTGGATCTCACCACGCCTAATGCTCGATATTTCACTGAGATCATCACATTTCCTAGACGATCCAGGATTTTTGCTGCCATCTCTACCATTCATTTCCCCTATCAGTCTCATCAGCAGGATTTCTGGACATCTGCTGACATAGACTGTGAGGTTGAGCCACCAGTTATTAGAGGGAAGGTACAAGGTCATGATGTGATTATATCGGCTGAGCATATAAGGAGGGTATGTGGCTTTTAGGATACACCAGATCAGCCGATTCTGCTTGACCGCTACTTAGTTCGTGGATGTTTCATGAGGTGCAAGTATGAAGGTGATCTTGGAGCTGGGATTCTCAACAAGGCATACATGTCTCCTCAATTCAAGTATCTAGCACATGTGCTCATTCACTACCTGGGATATAGGAGAGGTGGTTTTGATGAGATGAGGAAGACAATTCAGTGTGCATTCGTGGCCTTGGTGCTGAACAGGCCCTTCAATTTCTCAGAGATGATCTTCACTCACATGAAGGAAAATGTGATGCTCAAAGGAGATAAGAAGTTTCCCATGTATCCTCGGTTCCTCCAGCAGTTGATTGATGCTCAGTTACCAAATTTGTCGAAGATCAACGCTGATATTATTCGCTTGGAGCATATGAATGTTATCACTCCCAATAGAGTGATGCCATACAGAGGAGAGGAGAGGAAGCCTATAGTGGGTACATTGTTTGGTCATTTTCTGAGGCTTGATTATGTAGCTCCAGTTGGTAGGAGATGGAGGCATGATGACTCAGATTCCGACATGGAAGACATTGTTGAACCTGGTGATGAAGGTGATGATGATGGTGATGCCGGTGATGTAGGAGGCAGTGCTAGTGGTGTTAGTGCTGGTGTTAGTTATGCTCATGATGTCATTGTTACTTCTGCTGGTGTTAGTATGGTTGAGGCTGATGTGTTGGATGGTGGTGCTGTTGGTGTGAGCACTAGTGCAGGAGTTAGTACATCTGTTGCTGCTGATGATGACGTGGATATAGATTCATTGATGGATCTAGATTTTATGGCCACTACTACATCCACAGTTTCTACTCCACTTGATATGACTGGTACTACATCTGCAGAAGACAAAGAGGATTCAGACGAATCAGAGGATGAAGGTGGTGAAGCTGGAGGTGAACGTGCTGAGAGTTCAGACTCAGAGGACACTTCTGATGATGAGTTTGATGATGTTTGGGTAGGAGGTAGACTGATGAAGAAGAGGAGGAAACGAAGTGAAGCCGAGCTTGAAGAGATCACTATGCTTCATTTGTTCCTGAGTCTGATATCTCACCTCCTCCACGTACCTCTGCTCCAGCCACTGCAGCTGTTACTGTTGCTGCTACTCAGGCTACATCATCTCCCTCAGGCAAGAGGAAAAGGGCTAGGTTTCTCTTTCAGAGAAGGTCAGAACTGTCGACTGCTGCTACAATGACTATTACATCAGTGGCAGCAGTTGCACTTTCTTCACTGGCTAAGTCGAGGTTTGCTCCGACACGTTCCACTGTTACCCCTCTGACCACCTCTAATGTTCAAGCTCCTATATATATTGCTGCCTTTACTAGTCCTTCCACCACACAAGCTGATGTGATTATGCCTACTGTGTCAGTGGTCGAGCAGTTGAGTACACTGAACAATATGGTCCTTAGATTGATGGAAAGGAACCTGGAGCAGGAGCAGAAGAACAGAGAGCAGGAACAACTCATTGCTCAACTAACTCAGAGGATAACTGATCAAGATACGTTGTTACTTCAGGAAGCAGATCAATGGGCAGATCTGAGAGCAAGATCAGCTCAACAGGAAGAACAACTGCTCAAGTACAGTGATGAGCACAATCAGTTGGCTTTGACTGCCACTGATTTCAGTAACAAGATCCTGTCTTTAGAAGAGGAGAACGCCCGACTTGCAGAACAGATTGAAGGTCTTAAGGAGGGAACTCCAAGGATCGAAGGCACCACATCCAACTCCAATGATTCAGATGCAGAGAAAGAAGATGAAGAATAAGAAGAAGAGGAATCTAATGAGGAGAAGGTTGATTATGAGGAGTCAAACAAAGATGATGACTCTGCTGGTGATGATCAGGATGGATCAGGGAGTTGGTCTACGGGTTCTTCTAGTTATGATGATGATGATAATGATGATGACCAAGCCCCTCCTCCTGAGATACGCACAAAGACAAAGCACGATAAGGGTGCTAAAGCTCCTTCCCTTCTCCTGCTCATATGGAAGAACCTACAGCAACTGAGGAAGTCGAAACTGTGCCATTGAGACGTCGACTGGATGAGACACTTACTATGATTCTGGACGCTCAGGGTATTATATAGCACTCAGTGAGCTACGATAAAGAGGAAGGGGGATTATCCACCGTTTATCAAAGGAGCAGATCGTTGAGTTGTTCAGGTTGAATCCTGACGAGGTTGTGATCGATGACACATCAGGTCCGGTTTTTGATGAGCCGTCTCCAGAAATTTTTGATGATGTTAATGAAGTTATTCTGGAAGACATAACAGAGGAGGAAACTGCAAAGTATACATCGACTGAGGATGAACTACCAACTTTCACTGATCTCTTTGATCAAGCCACTGAAGAAATGCTAAGCAGATATGTAGAAGAACAAGTCAGTGTGAGTAAATCTTCAGCTGATGACCTTCAACAAATAAAAGAAGAATGGAAAGCCTACTAGGAGACCCTAAAGACGGAAAGCAATGTGAAGATGCCAGCTACACACACCAAACTATATAGGACCAAAGGCTACAAAGCTAGAGGTCAGATTCTCATCTGGGCATACTTTCATGATTTGGGATTCTATGCGGTAAAGAGAGAAAGGGGAATTGATTATTTCAACCATCCACATGATTTCAAGACGCTGCCAGGATTTAAAGTCAATCAACTTGCGCGCTTGAAGATGTTATACAGTGATGGCTCAGGGATGTCAGCTTAGTTCTCCAGACAGATACAATATGAGTATAGATAGAGGTGGGTTAACTTCAGGCCTCAGCAACCTGAAAGATATTACTTGCCAGAGATTGATGGAGATACCCAAAAGCATAAAGTTATCCTGAAGTGGCTTCCTCCTAAAGTCATGAAGAAGATTCCGTAGAGGAAGATGCGTCAAGACTTTATGGAAGGCTTTCGATTCTCGATCAAACGTCCATCCTTCACCTTCGGATCACCACGGTCACTGTTGGTTTCGATTGGAAAACCTGGAATAAGATTCTGCACTATTCCAGAGGCTGTCGAGTAGATATCCATTTGAATCGGATTGTTTCCGAGCTCCTAATTGGTCCTACAAGCATGTATGCTAGGTTAAAGCTATGATAAGAGGAGGCATGGAGCTCGGGGCATCAAAATAGAGAATCCGATGATATTGGCAATCATTTATGTTTTTGATTCATACACTTAGTTGTATTGCTGACTATCAAACTATGTTTTAATTTTCGCTGCATGTTTATGAAAGTTTTGGGTTTAAGAGCTATGGGTTTATGATGAAAACTAACCTCTGGGAGGCACCCGGGAATCGGGGCCTCACAATTAGTGTTTAGCTCGTAATAAAGGTTTTTGAGAAACAACCACATGTTAACATAAACTTAAGTTATAACTTGTGAAATTTTCATGTTTTCAAAAGCACACATTGTGTTTAATGTAAGGTCAAGTTCAAAGACAAATAAAAATGATACTAAGTTTATACTAAATGGTTATGTGTTAGTATATCTCATTACCAATTAAGTATAAGTTAAGTGGTTAAAAAGGAACTTATAAGAAGTTAAGTCATCATTAGGGGTATACATAAGACAAAACTCATACGTAAAAGCTTTGTACACCAATTAAATAAATCACATGGCCTTGAATACAACACACACCACAACAACGAGCATGTGTTTTCTTGATTAACATACAACCACATCAACTTCAATGTAAGTTCATTTGCCCCCTTTCTAATCTTCTGATTTCAAATGCTATGCTAAGAAACGTGTTAAACTATTTTCTTAAAGGTTTTAGTACATGATTTCATTATTCATTATGATATCTATATTTATGTGTGTGTGAATCCACTAAGGATATGTGGACTGTTAATAATTGCACCACATCGATTTGGTAGACTAGCAAGACTGAACGACTGAACTCACTTATGTCAAAAGCTGGTGACAGATCCTTGCGAAGTCAAGTGATTACAAATGGATAGGGATAAATTGGAGACATTGTCATTTGACTTTGTTTTGACCATAATGTGGTCCCATTTATGTTCCATTCGTCAGTTGGGTGAATACATAAAATAAATTGGCTGTCACTTCTAATTTAGAAGTGATTAACAGTAAACTCTACATATGAGAATACAATTAAAAGGTTAAGATTTAATAAAATATATATCTTTAAAACATTAAGAGTTTACCATTACTTTTGTTATGGTAGTACATACTCTGCAAAACATTATTTCTATATATATATCAATTGTGGGATGAGAACATATTTTATGGGAATATCATATGAGAATAACAAATGGTGAGAATGAAATGGGTACCCTTAGTTGCATTATAGGTGTTGTTGAATTCAGTCAAGTGTGTGGTGGGCTGGCGGCTTCACTTAATGATATGTATGCCCTATATATAAGCAAACTTCACTGAGTGAAATCCTATCTGTATTTGGAACTAAGGAGACAACATTGAGGGGGGTAAGATAATGAGAATTACAATAAGACTTGAGAATGACACCAGGATTCAGGAGTTAAGCTAGTGGACCTAGCTTCTTTTGGTTGTGCATATTTTGATGACATATAGAGAATCACTTTTGTACATCTTGTGCAGATACAATATAGTAACTATATGATTCTTTTTGGTAGATTTACATTGTTCAATTATGAACGTGACTAATGTAGTTTAACTTTATAATTCTATGCCAAATGTCAAGTTAGCATTTCTCATTATATATCATGTGCCATGTAAACAATCTGATCATTTCGATTATCACATGATATCGCGCCCCTGGACTATTCCGTCTGATGGAAAAGTCGATCTAGCACGTTGGCTCGGGGTATGACAGTAAAGCTTAAAACATAAATTGAAAGAAATAAGAAATGGAAGGACCAAAACTGTCATTCCCCATAAGTTTTTTTCATCCCAACCCGTGTCCCTATTTGGATTCCCCTTTCACCTGACTCAAACCCAAGCTTCAAACATGCGATTACAGCTCATGACAACTCATGGATAGTTATTTTAGAAAGGATTCAAGTGCGTTTAAACTTTTTAATCATCAATTGATTCGAATGAATCAGTAATCAAGTGTTAATATCATTCCGTATTCAACAGTTTGAACCAAAATTAGAATTCAAATTAAACGCGTATAAAAACCCAAATCAAATCACACCATTCTCTTCCTTTGTCGATTCCGAACGTGTCTGAGCCCAAGAGGAGCTCCCAAAACGGTTTTGGATCACGATTCAAGCTGAAGAAACGATCGGGACTTCTACCCACTTGAACTACCCTCAATCAAACTCAATCCAGGTAATATTTTACACCATTAGATTCGTTATTCAATGAGGATTGAAAGCCCTATGGTTTCGAGGGCTTACAATTCCTGAACAAGATGAATTGGATTGAGATTCAACTAGGGTTCATCGCGTTATTAGGGTGAATATGGACATCTGTATATGAATAAGTGAAACCCACTCAAGTTAGTATACCCTTCCCCAACCCAGCGGTTAAAGCACTGGGGCTAGGGAGAGGAAGACCGGGTTCTAGCCTCACCAGCCGCATCTTAAACGGTTACGGTGCATTTCCATCCATTTTTTAACCATTTATTTTTATAAAAATTTTATTAAAAATCCTAAAAATCATTTTATTAAAATGGTCAGATTCAATTAAATTTTTAGTTTAATTAGTTTTCTAATAAAGACTAATTTAAATAAATACTAATGTTTTATAAAAATTCTAAATTATGTTTAAAAATTCTAAAAACAAAAGAAAAGGATTTTTCTAGATTCTGTATGATTTAAATAAAGGATTTTAAATAGAATTTAATTATATATTTTATGAAGTTATTTCATTTGATTTAAATAAAAAGGTTTAAATAGGATTTAATTAATCTCTTCATAAATATTGTTTAATTTGATTTAAAACCAAAATAAAAGGATTTTAAAATCAAATTTGGTTTGAAAAGCATTCTATTAAAAAAATAATCTTTTTTAAGTTAAATACAATTTATATATGACATTAAAATATATTTTTATATTTTCAAGAAATGAAATACTTGTTTTTGAAATCAAGATAATTCAAATGATTATGTTAAGTTATTAAACCTTTTAAAGACCAACTAAAATTATATAAAGCTTATAATTCAAATATGCAAGCTTTTAAATACAAATAAATGATTAAATGAATGGGAAATTTATTAATTAGCTTACTTAGAAATTAAATTACAAAATAATAAATAAAATAAAATTTCAATATTCTATTTTATTTATTATAAGAATATTATTAAATATTCTTAAACCATTATTTTAGTTATTCTAAGTATCCAATCAAACATATATTCATTCAAACTAGGACTTCCATTAGGATGCCATAGTTTTAGGATCCTTGAACTGGAATTATAGGATTTCTAAGACTTGAATTACTCAAATTATAGGTGAGTAGGTAGTCTTATTTCCTCATTCTTTAAGCATGGACTTGGAACTAGCTAGCATTCCAACATGTGAGTTTCTTCACACTCTCTTTTAAATTTTGTTTTTGGGATGTTACACATGTCTTATTAAAAACATTATTCATTCTATTATTCATCTAATCTACGATGCAAGCGTTAGACCTAGTTAGCTTTATGTGTTAGATGCTAAGCTTATACAATGTGTTGATTCCATGTGTGTTCCCAGTCAAGCAAGCTAGTACTTAGTAGCCTAAGATGTGTTAGATACCATTTTCGCAATGGCTTTTGCCTTTGTGGGAAAAAGGTGAAAAGTACACCTAGCAAACTAGTTGACTTACATATAACAGTTCTTGTGTTGTTATACTTGAATTATTGTGTAATGATACTTGTTTGGACACAAGCTATTTTTATTCATGTAATCATTCTATTATTCAAACTTGTATGTATGCTACGATTTTGATACATATTCTAATTAGGCTAGATTTGCATCCTTTTATTCATAGTATTTAAACTTAGTGTGTGAACTCACCAACTATGCAAATATTTGACAAACTCTATTTTACATGTGTGAAACGTTAAGGAAGAAAGGAATGAAGACATAGGATATGTCTAGAGACCTAGTTTAGTTATTTAAATTAAATGTTTAGACTTTGCTTTTGTATTGTTTGATTTAGATTTGAAATACTTGTAATGACTCTTTAATGTTTGTTGGTTGAATAAATGCCATTATTTAAATGGTTGTTAATATATTCAAACTTTAACATAGCCCTATGAGCTTATGAACAATCAAACTTGCTCCCCAACTTATTCCGTCGTTGGTTGGCTGTGACAGATTGGGATCAGAGCCACAGTTATAGGGATTTAGGTTATTAAAAATGGTGACCTAGACTATAACTAGGCTTACCCAAATATGAGTTATCTCATATTACATTTATTGTTTATTACATGCTTATGTGCTATGTGTTATAAATATTAATTATATGTTTTATTATAATTGTTACCATAGAGGAAAACCTTGGTTTAATACCATAGAGGAAAGCTATAGTTGATTAAATGCCTTGCTTAGACCTTTCTAAGAATGCCATAGTTTAAGATAACTTCATATCATGAAGATTTCTTAGCTTAAGCAATTGGCTAAGAATTTGCTTTTAAGTTACTCTATTCTAAACTCACGTGTGTGCGAGTGATCGTTAGTTGATAAGTTATGAGCTCATTAGGTTTAATGCCGAATATTCCTTAGAGAACTTAAGCTTAGGAAATTCCAATATTGATTTTAAAATCCCATTAGAATTTGGTTTGTGAGGTGGATATGTAGTAACCTGGAAGGGTGTAGTACCGGTAGTTGGAATTCCTGTCTTGGAAAGCTATTCGTATAAATCCCCGAAGTACTGTGGGACCTGTCTAGCTTTCCTAGGGACTTTTAGTGAGAGTATGACCACTTATTTACCAAATCATATCACACCCAAAATCTTACAAAACAAATAATTCTAATATGTCACAAGGTGTTCAATTTGAATACCATCCCTCATCTTAAGTAAAATCAAATGATTTGTTATGTGTTTCTATATTCCATGACATCACATCATTTGTCTTGAACCAGTATTAATCTGGTTCAAATTTTATTTTGAAATTTTTTTGTCACAACTCAATTGAAATCAATGGATTTAGTTTATCAGTATAATTTGTCTGTAATGTCACACATATGAAAATTTACCAAACCTAACTTGATTTTCCCTTGTTGATCAGATCCCATGGATCTGACCTGAGATTTGACCTTTGTGCTTGTTCGCGTAACGTACCAGCCTCAGCGCTATAATTTTGTTAGACTTATGGTACCATCTACATTACCGTCGGTTGACCGCTATCATCGAACAGTCAATGACACTTGAAAAAGGGACTTACTTGAGAATTCCTACTCGAATGCTTGAAGTGTATGTTGTGTGGACACATGTTCTTGTGAATTACCCTAAACAAACTCCCTACTAAACTTGTTGTTTGTTTGGTGATGATTCCTATGAAAATGTATGTTTTTGATTTGTAATGTAAGACAAGCTCTCGGGTTGTGTCCGTTCACCTCTTGGTTGGGCTCAAAGCCTCGAAATGTTATGATCAACAGGAACTTCCTTGTTGAATTGTGTTGAGTCCTTCAATATCATTGTTTCTTGAGTTTGAATTTGAAAAGTCATAGGGGAGCGATGAACGCTCAGTAAATTATGTTTAATTACGCTTATTCTTGTGACATTCGAATATGATGTTTAGAAAATATATATTTTTATTTAAATGGTTTGAAAATAAATCATATTCGAATACCATTCGAATAAGAGGTTTCATTTTCCCAGCCACAAATGATTTGGAAGGCAATAAGTTAAAGAAAAAGGGTCTATGAACTCACCTGTGGTTATGGGTCGTCAAACACACGCTCGACGTATTCGCTCGGTTTGAACCCTGTGTTTTAATTTTGTTTTCTGATTACTTAATGTTTGATTTCCGGTGTATACTTCCTAATGTGACTTTGGAAAATGTTTTTTAAATTTGTTATTTCTTATGATTAGTTTTAAAATTTGGCTTAATGATCGGTTATGCCTATGCCGATAGTATCGTGAGAACGTTCAACACTTAGCCATTTTGGTCTCCTCTTTGTACGAATGGCCTGTTTATACGAATGACCTTTATTCAAACGAATGGGATTATACGAATGTGTTCTCCCATTCTAATGATCCATTCATGCGAGTAGTTCTTCATTCGTGTGATTCTCTCATGCGAATGGGTCTATTCCATTCATTCAGGTGTTTGTTCTTCTAAGGATTTAGTAGGGTGAGTTTCCCAGGCAAATGGGCCTCTCATTCGCATGAATGAGCCGTTTGGTTCATTTGCCTGCAGATCTACCAAGAACGCCATTTTTGAAATTGTGAGTTGTTTGTGGTGTTTTCATGGCCAAAAATGATGCCAGAGTGTTTTGGAGTGTTTTGGTGCAAAGGATCTGTGTTAATACTCATCGTGTAGCTCGTATTTAACCAAAAAGGCTTGAGAAAGGTTGAAATCTTGAAATGAAGATGTTGATGATGAAATACACATGATTTGGAATCTCAAATGGTCCAATTTCTTGTGCAAATGGCAGAAATTGTGTGAGGGGTGAACAGGGTTTCTATTGAGTGAGTTGGGAGAAAAATGAGAATGAAAAACGTAAGTGTTGCTTTTATACATGTGTTGTCGCACAAATGAGTCATTCTTACGAATAGCTCCTTCGTTCGAATGTCTCTGTGGTTGAAAAGCTTTACTGCTGGTGACTCATTCGCACGAATGGTTGAGTGTGTAAAAAATTAATATTTATAATTTCTTTTTATTTATACTTAAGTTTGTTTATTTAAAATATTTTATGAAGAGTGTTTTAAAATATTTATTAGATTTGGTCAGAAACATCAAACTTACATATGTTTTCATATGAATCGTCTCCCACACAAATACAATGTTCGTATGATCAACTGACTTTGTTTCTATACTGTAAAGATATCATTTGGAGTATCAAGTCCAACAACATATTCATATAGAACGTCACCCATCTGAATATGCCGTTCGATTGATATCTAAAAGTGTTATCCATTTTGACTTGGGATTTTCCTTGTATTTGATTATGTGTTTGTTTACTCTCACACTACAGTATTCTCTGTTATTGTCGTGTACACCCTTGGATTTCAGAACTAATTCCAGCACGTAGACCGGTTGTCACAGTCTCCCCCTGTTGTAGGAATTTCGTCCCAAAATTTCAACTATGTTATCGAGACTTCCTTTCCTTTTTGAATTTGGTAGGAATACTTGACCTGCATTTGATACTCATGTTCCCACGTAGTTCTGTACATGCTTTGGAAAAAGAATATTGTCATTTTGTAGAAGTTGGTATACATCTTCCTTTTAGTTCTCCGATCTATCGGGTCATGGCTGCTGATATGTGATTTCGAAAAGGGTAAATTTGGGTTCTCACACGAGCTCTCTTGATGTATAAAATCAAGATTCATCGAATCCACATCTTACCAGTAGTTAATGAACAGATGATGTCATGACATTATTGATACTATTATGTCATCTGTTTGTTGGAATGGTGGTTGAAATCTGAATAGAAGTAGATGTATGAATCTGGTTAGTTATTCACGATAACCCATGTGGTGTTATCTCCTACCAACCTAAGACTTCTATTGTTTAACTTCAATTTATGTTGTCTCGAGGTGATTCTCGACTTAGATTATTTCATCTACTTTAGTACAGGACCTCATCTGAATCGCTTAAAGCCCTGGTACATTCCAATGATATACAAACAATCATAAGTGCCAGCATTACATCTCTTACTCGATGTCAATTTATGAACTTTCTTCCTATATATTATGGGGTTTGTTTCTAAAATTTGTCTACATCGTTAGACTTTTTGTTGAAGTCTTGTTTCTGCACTGCGACTTAGAATAATGTGTTTGCATTCATTTCTGTCAACCATTAGTGATTGAACGTGTAGGGTTGTAAGAGCTTAACTGTACGTTTCTCACATTGTTTTAGTCACATGCGATTGAGTTTCCCCTTTTTAGTTCGGGCTTACGACTAAGAGTCAAAGTTGTAGGAATAATCTTTTATCATCCAGTTGTAACCGTTCTCGAGTTTAACCTCACACTTTGCGCTGGTCTAGTACTTACCCCTACTGAACGTGTGTTACAACCATTCATGATCGTCATAATTGGCGCAGAAAACCCCACGAATAGTTCTTCAGAAGTCGTGGTAGCAAAGCTTACAAATTCCAATTTACATGTTAGGGATAAGGTAATTCTTCTCATGCACTTAAGTTGTCGTGGCATGGGGAAATGATTCTATCTCACCATGTGAGGACACTGTGGGTTCTTTCTGTATAGTCGTACCGGACGACCTTAGCACATACTAGAGTTTGGCTGATTGGGTGATGAAGATCTCTTTGTGAATACATTCTTGTTTGTTCTTTTCTTGTATATGGTTTGTATTCACTAGTTTAATATGGTCGAGGGCCAAATCACCTTAAGTATCTATAAGATGAATCTTTTGTGGCTCCCAGTAAAAACTGAAAAACTATGGCTCTGTTGAGATTGTAGATGTATCCATTCCTTAGCTCATGTTTCAGGGGAACTAAAACCTGTGGATGCCTCTCTCATTGCTTCGGGGGTATCTTGGGTGGTCCCACATGATGTAGACCCTTGGTGGTTAACTATATCCCCCAGCATGCCTGATGGTTTTCCTCAATGAAGGTTGTTATACTTATTTCTCATTCCGTATCGGCCATAGTTGTGCCGGCTTGGATTGTTCACACAGACTTGCTTACACCACCCTTCTCATTACACCCACACAGGGAAGTCATCAGTAATGCTTTCAACCTTCCAAAGCAATTACTTTTGTTTCCAACTTCTAATCGTGTGCAATATAGCCTTACTTGTATCCATTTTGTTACTTCGGTGTGTAGGCGTTAGCCTCGCCTCTTCAGTATATTGTAGGGCCAGTGTTATCCCCTTGAAATGGAGAAAGTTTGTACGTTCGTAGAGGTTTTTCCCTCAATAGTGTTGGAGCCACTTTGAGTTGTTGTTCACCCACATTTTTCTTGTCTATAACTAATTCAGTAAGTAGTATCGTATTATGGCTGAGAGTTTATCATATTCATATGGAAATGAAGTTCTTTTAATCTTTTAAATCCAAGGGCTACGGAATAGATTTAGTTTTATGGACGGAAAATTGACGTTGGATATTTCTTGGAGGCTTTTGATATGGTAATCAACAATAGACTTTAACGATTAAAAGTAGCCTATTTAACCAGTTTGACAGACCTTGTATTGATACCAGTTCTTGATAATGCAACTTCCAAGTTCGTTGTGGTCAATACACATTGATATGAACTCCTGCTTTCTTGCAAAAAAAAAATTTGAAGTTCCTAACGATGAGATGCCCAATGGGATGAACTTCATGTTCTAGTGACTTCTACAACTGTTTGAATAACTCCTCCTCTCTCAAAAGCACTAGCCTATGTAAACATTAGGCTATCAAAGTCATTCACCGAAGTCGAGTTGGTCAGAGTCCCTGTTGTTGTATTAGTAGAAATTTCCGACAGTTGCGTTGGAATATACGTCACCGTATCTTCCTTTCGTCAGAGGCGTTCTATATCTCTGTCTCTCCACCTGTCCTCATCACCTAGTGGTGGCTAAAGTTGACATCACCTCTTCTCCTCAGACCCTAACATACCTCTCGGATTTGATTTATTTTCAGAATCCTCTGAAGTTGGGTGTTATTGTGAAATTGGGAAGAGATAGGCACCTTGCAATGTATACATTAATCTACATACATTGCTCTTAGTGGGAGTTTAAAGGGAACATACGTGTGCCATTGTCCAGATCTTAACTAGCAGCGAAATTGACGAGGTATGGACTCCACCTGTGTCACACCCCACGCCGACGGGCCGGATCAGAGACCTGTCGGTTGGAATAGTCTCGAGGTGTGAGTGTAATCGGAGTGATTAGAGTGTTGCATTGCACATGATAATATGAGAAGAACTAAATTCATTAAATGAATAAAATTAAATTACAATGGATTCCTAATTTAATTCTATTACAACTTGATTTGGACATCTGGAATGTGGACCAGATGTCCCACGAAGGATGCTTTCACATATGTAAGTCTTGAATCTTGTATCCAAGCTAACCAAAGAGAATCCATACAGGGGTTGTAGGTTCCACCGAAGAGAATCCATTAGTTTTGAAAATGTTGGGTTTTGTAAAAGGTTTAGTAAAAATCTTTCCATTCACATTGATTTTGAAAGTGATGTGTGAATGGTGTTGAAAACACGAATGAACTACACAAGTGCGTCGGTCTGACCATCATTACTAACACCATCCCAAATCACCGAAAGTAGTTTACGTATAGGGCATATGTAGGGTCAGGCTTGCCGCCAGCCCACCACCCCTTCGATGATCCACGAGGGTGTCCTTAACGGAAATCAGACCTTGCACTTTTGTATCTCCACTCTACTCAACACGGCAGATGAGTGTAAAATGAAATTGCGAGAAAGAAGCATATGTTCTGTCTCCTGGTATAGGAGACAGGTTTTGTTTGTTTAGAAAATCACACAAATGATGCTCCTTTCTTCTAGTAAAACATTGTTTTCTGTGTACTCGCTTTAAAGTTAAGGGTACAGTGCAGAACTTACTTTTGCTTTAACTTGCTCAAAAAGAATGTAGCAAACGGTATATCAACTAGAATCCCTTCAAATATTGCCTACAACATCGAGAAGATGGGAAAGAATTCATCAAATAACTTCAGTGATCATGGTGACCAACATAAAACTAGAGTATATACTAAAAATAATGAACACTCAACAACAAATGTTAATCGAAACTAAATTGGCATGAGATGATGGATATAATTAATGGCATATGATTACTAATGATCCAATGAGTATTTGCAAATACCTTTCCAAGAATAAGTCCAAGAAAATGGAAAAACTGCAGATGTTGCTCGTGTATCATTCCTGATCCAGGATTAGGATAGAGTAGGTGATCGATTGTATCCTAGGTACATCAAATACAAGCTTTCAATTTATAGATGATCAACAAGTGTACAAACAGATCACCCCAAAGAAATGAATTATTAAAAAGAAAGAAGTAAAAGCTCTATATATGAGAAACAAGACTATGTTGTATTGACCTTAAATAGACCATACTTCATATCAAATGCTGCTCGAGTGATATTCTCCATAAAGTCTTTAAAAATTCCACCACCATCAATACCAGCCTCCTCCACTCCAAATTCATTGACAAAAGTAACCCGAATCTACATGAGATGGGTTTCAAAAGAAAAATGTGATTTCTAAAAAAGTGGAAAAGGTGGATTTTTTCTTTGATAATTTTGGGGTCGGGCACAAGGTTAAATCAAAGAATTTTCAAAAGAAATTGGATAATTCAAATAAAAGTTCAACTGCTTTAAGAAACAAAAGTTCATCTTCAAAGGTTATCTCAAGACCTTTCAGTTCATCAAGTTTTTATGATGAACCCACACCGAAAACTAAAACTAAAGAGAGAAACTGTTACCGACGTGGTAAAACGGGTCATTTGGTTGGTCTTGAACATTTATTTGATTTGAAACTCTTGTTTTTGTGGAGTGATCTGCGTGTAACGTACCAGCCTCAGCGCTGGACGTTTGTTAAACCTATGGTACCATCTACGTTACTGTCGGTTGACCCGCGTCAACTAATGGTAAATGACTATGATGTGATGTAACATCCTGTTTTGAGAAAATAAATAAAATACTCTCGTTTATAATCAAAATATTATTAGTCAAAAATATAAAAATAAAAACGATCAATTAAAACTTAAAGTCTCGTCTAATAAAATAAAATAATTTATTTCATAGATATGATTATTCGTGAGTATAAAAATAAACGTTGAAAATTTTAGCGTTCGCTTAAACGAATGGGTAGGATGAAACGATTATTAGAATAATCGGTTAATATTATAGGAGACCGCTCAAAATTAATAAAATATATTATAATTAAACTTTCTCCGTTTTCAACGAAACTTTGGTCAAAATGTAGATAAAAATGAGCAGGTCTCAGCAGTATTTTTAGAATTTTATAAAACGTTATATATTAAAAGTTATAAGAGAAAAACGAAATTTGAGCTAAATTAATTATAATAATAAAATAATATTAAACAAACTTATCAATTCATATTGAAATTTTGTACGTGTAACATTTTTACGGCTCTTCAAGGCATGTTTAGAATCAATCGAACAAATAGCATAGCACGTGTAAAAGCTACCCTACAAAATTTTTGTACAGTACGTTTTAAAGCAGTATAAATAGTCTCGGCCTTTATTTTCCTTAAAATAAAAATCACCTACATACATATACAATAAACACACACATATTTGAGAAGGAGATGAGGAGATATGGATGCTAGGAGGTGCTGATCAGTATAAAAAGTCAAGATTAAGGAGTCGGTTCGTTAGGTATATTATCTAATTTCTTAGTTAAACTCATAAATTTAAAGTTTTATTAAAATATAAACTTATAGGGTTAGGGTTAAGATCCGACCCTATGTATATATTAAAAATTTTAGTTTACTTAAATAACAATAATAAATTATCATCATAATAATAATAATATAATAATAATAATAATATTATCATTATTATCATCGTAAAAATAATAATAATAATCATAATAATAATAATCATCGTCGTAATAATAATAATAATAATAAATAAATAAATAAATAAGTAAATAAGTAAATATTCTTTGCAGAACAGTTATAAGCATATATTAAGCAGAAACGCTGCCCAATTTACAATAACAAGTTTAAAGCTGTCACCCTGCCAACCCAAAATTCAGGTGAATACATTTAACTTATTTTTAAATTTATAAATGAATTTTTATGAGCATGGTATGTTTAAACTTTGACGCATAAAGGGATACTATTAGACCAGCATTTAGGCCATTAGTATACGTACGAATTGCAAATTGTATCCGCTATGGGTGAAATTCCCATACGTGGCTGGTAACGTGGGCTGGAAGGTTATACGTAAGACGAACTCCGCAGGCAACCTAACCAGTGACGGGCTGTGGGCTGGAGGGAACAAACGTAAGACGCACTCCGCTGTTGTTCCTAACCAGTGACAGTACAAGCCAGGGTATGCAGTGGTTGTACCGATCAGTGAAATAACCTGCTAAATGTGTAGTATTGCCACTAATAATTATGGTTAAAGTACCGAATATGCTATGCTTACATATCGAGTCTGTTATTTGTATTCACCAACTTTATGTTGACGTTTTATTTTCAAAAACTTTTCAGGTAATAATGAATGACCAATCAGAAGCAAGATTAGAGATTTAGGGTCTATGATACCTTAAATAAAAATCTTGTGGCGAAACCGAGGAGCGATTGGAGTTATACCTCCAAGTCCCATGTAACCAATATATGTAAATATATGTTTGTAAAACTCGGTTTAAAATGAAATAAGATGTTGTGTTCATATCTATGCATATGAAATTTTATAAAACCCTGAAAAGTTATTTATAAACGATGAAAATGTGGTTTTTCATACCTATGTGTATGAATTATTTGTAAATTATGAAAATGGAATTCACATCCATGCATGTGAATTAATTATAAAATTATGAATTTATGAAACAATGCTTCCGCTGAAATATATTAAAATAAATAATAAACTCTGACCGAGACTGTATTATCCATGAAACCAACTCGGGTCGCAGCGCCCGGGCCGCCGAGAGCCCGGGGTGTGACAGGTTGGTATCAGAGTTCCTGGTTTTAGCGAAATAGGTACTAATGATTGTATCTAACCTTTAACCAAACTGAGATAAGTGCCTATCCAAGGAATAGGTAGAGTAGAATACTTGATATGCTAAGAATGACTATTATGATAAATTATTATGATAGCTTATAAGCTAAATTACGATGAATTATTTTAAGACCTTGTCAAATATTATATTTTGTAGACAATGTCTCAAAACAAGAATTCTGGCGGACCATCTGCAAACACTCGTGGGCGAAAGAGAACGCACACAGATGCTAATGAACCTGTGATTCAAAAGGCTGAACTTAAGGAAATAATAGCAAAAGAAATTAAAGACGCAATACCTACGATTATTGCGGCTATGAAAAATAATGAAAATTCGAATCCAGAGAATACTGTGACAAAAGCAAAAGAGGTGTCTGGTTCGAATAATGAGAATATCGAAGTTTCTAGTGCAAAACGATTTAGAACTGAAGGATGTTCATACAAAACATTCCAATCTTGTAAACCTCCTGAGTTCGCTGGAACTGAAGGAGCTGTGGTAGCACTACGATGGCTTGAAAAGATCGAGGCGGTGCTTGCAATCAGTAAATGTGCCGAAGAAGACATGGTTCTGTATGCTTCGAATTCCTTTAAAGACGGAGCATTGGAGTGGTGGAACTCCATTATTCAAACCAAAGGCAGAACCAATGCGTATGTTATGACTTGGGAAAGTTTTCGGGATCTCGTAACTCGAAAGTTTTGCCCAATGAATGAGAAGGAACAAATCGAGAGAAAATTCCTGACTCACCGCATGGTCGGTGCTGGACATCGTGAGTATACTTCCAAGTATTTTGAATATGCTCGATTGGTGCCACATCTTGTGACACCGGAATCAAACCTTATCAGTCGTTACATCTGGGGACTGGTAAGCGAAATACGTGACATGGTTAAGGCTGCAATGCCCCAGACCATTGATTCAGCTGTTGAACTAGCAGGGTTGCTTACAGATGGAATGGTAAGAACCCAAGAGGAGAAGAAAAGCAAAGAAGCAATCCAAAAGGTTGATCAAAGTTCGAAAAGGCCTGCAGGAAAATTTGTGAAGAAAGAAGGAGGCAGTGGTACGTTCCCACACTGTAAAACATGTGGCAAAAAGCATCTGGGAAAGTGTAATAGGGCAAAGTATTGTAGCCACTGTAAAATGATGGGTCATTCTTTGAAAGAATGTAGAAGGAAAGTGATGGTGACATGCTTTAACTGCAACGAACCAGGACACTACAGAAATGAGTGTCCTAAATTGAATAAAGTGAGCGGGACTAGCGGGGCTGGTAATTCAGGAGCAAAAGCTGATACAAATACAAAGAAGACGACTCGAGCTTTTGTTCTTAATGCCAAGGAAGCTGCAGACATGCCGGATGTCATTACCGGTACGTTTCTTATCAATAATGTTTATGCTAAGGTTTTGTTTGATTCGGGAGCAAATCAAAGCTTTATTGATTATCAATTTTGTAAGCTTCTAAATGAACCACTAGTGAAACTAGATAAGCCTTATATGGTAGAAACCGCTAATGGTGATGTAGTCAAAGTAAATGAAGCATTAGTAAATGGTAAGATCACACTCCTTAAGCACAACATACCTGTGAAATTCTTACCAATGAAATTGGCTGGTTTTGATGTGGTAATCGGAATGGATTGGTTAGCTATAAACCAAGCTTGTATCTTATGCGACACCAAATCCATTGAAGTTCGTGTTCCAACGGGAGAAAAATTGATCATCAAAGGCGATAAGCCAACAAACCATGTTGGAATCATCTCTATGATCAAAGCTACAAAATATCTAAACAAAGGTTGTTTAGCTTATCTAGTCTCAGTTACAACTAAAGATCAAGAAAAGAAGAAACTGAAAGATGTACCGGTTGTAGCTGATTTTCCCGACGTGTTTCCAGATGAATTGCCTGGTTTACCACCAGAACGTGAAGTAGAATTCAATATCAATCTGGTACCAGGTACTGCTCCAATTGCTAAATCTCCTTATAGGTTGGCACCGACGGAGATGAAAGAGCTCAAGAGACAATTAGACGAGCTATTGGAAAAGGGTTTTATTCGACCTAGCTCATCACCTTGGGGAGCTCCAATCTTATTCGTCAAGAAAAAAGATGGGTCAATGCGGATGTGCATTGACTATAGGGAGCTAAACAAAGTGACTATTAAGAACAAGTATCCACTTCCAAGAATTGACGATTTATTCGATCAACTTCAAGGAGCTTGTCATTTTTCTAAAATCGATCTTCGATCAGGATATCATCAACTAAAAGTCCAGGATGAAGATATTCCTAAAACTGCTTTCTGTACAAGGTATGGGCATTATGAGTTCACTGTTATGCCTTTCGGACTTACTAATGCTCCAGCTGCCTTTATGGATATGATGAACCGGATATGCAAACCTTATCTGGATAAATTCATCATTGTATTCATTGATGATATTCTTATTTACTCAAAAACACCCGAGGATCATGCAATACATCTTAGAACCCTACTTGAATTACTAAGACATGAGAAATTGTATGCTAAATTCTCTAAATGTGATTTCTGGCTCACTGAAGTACAATTTCTGGGGCATGTTATTAATGCTCAAGGTATTCAAGTAGATCCATCTAAGATAGAGGCTATTACCAAATGGGAGAACCCCAAGTCACCAACAGAGGTACGCAGTTTCTTAGGCTTGGCGGGTTATTATCGTCGATTTATTCAGAATTTCTCCCGAATAGCCGTTCCTCTCACCTCATTGACTCGAAAAGCTGAAAAGTTTGAATGGGGTCCCAAACAAAGTGAATCCTTTCAAATTCTTAAAGATAAGTTGACTCATGCTCCAATCCTATCATTACCTGAAGGTGTTGAAGACTTCGTTGTCTATTGTGATGCTTCTCATACAGGATTAGGATGCGTATTGATGCAACGAAACAAAGTAATTGCTTATGCATCACGCCAGTTGAAAACTCATGAGAAGAACTATGTGACTCATGATTTGGAGTTAGGCGCCATAATCTTTGCATTAAAGTTATGGAGACACTATCTGTACGGAGTTCATTTCACAGTTTATACTGATCACAAGAGTTTAAAGTATATCTTTGATCAGAAGGAATTGAATATGCGACAACGAAGATGGATGGAAACATTGAATGACTATGACTGTGAAATTATCTATCATGAAGGAAAGGCAAATGTGGTTGCAGATGCCTTAAGTCGAAAGGAGGTGGAAAAACCGAGAAGAGTACGTGCTTTACGGCTCGAACTACAAGTTGATTTGTTTAATCAAATTAAAGAGGCACAGAAAGAAGCCCAAGAAGATGAAAACAAGGAACAAGAAGGAATGAAGGGCATGACTGAACAACTGGTCAAAGGAGACGATGGAATTCTTCGGATGAGTACAAGAATCTGGGTGCCAGTCACTGGCGGCTTAAGAGAAAAAGTATTGGAAGAAGCGCATAAATCGAAATACATGATGCACCCAGGAAGCGATAAAATGTATAAGAATCTAAAAGAGAACTATTGGTGGATTGGCATGAAGAAAAATATTGCCGCATATGTTGCAAGATGTTTAACTTGTTCACAAGTTAAAGCTGAACACCAGAAACCCTCTGGTATGTTGCAACAACTGGAACTTCCTGTATGGAAATGGGAAATGATAACCATGGACTTTATAACTAAACTTCCCCGAACCAGTCATGGGAATGATACGATTTGGGTTATTGTTGATAGACTGACCAAGTCTGCTCATTTCTTAGCAATGAAAGAAACTTATTCTATGGATAGACTAGCACAGTTGTATGTAAATGAGATTGTATCTTTACACGGTGTGCCATTATCCATTGTGTCAGATAGGGATAGTCGTTTTACCTCTCGATTCTGGCAAAGTTTTCAAAAAGCTCTCGGAACACGTTTAAATTTCAGCACTGCTTATCATCCACAAACTGATGGGCAGAGTGAAAGAACAATCCAAACGTTGGAAGATATGCTCCGAGCTTGTGTGATAGACTTTGGAGGAAGTTGGGATGATCACTTACCTCTAATGGAATTTTCCTATAATAATAGTTATCACTCAAGTATTCAGACTGCACCGTTTGAAGCTCTCTACGGTAGAAAATGTCGAACACCAGTCTGTTGGTCTGAAATTGGTGAAAATCAGTTGTCTGGTCCAGAAATAGTGCAAGAAACAACTGACAAAGTCTTTCAAATTAGAGAAAGATTGAAAGCGGCTAGAGATCGACAAAAGAGTTATGCAGATCGAAGAAGAAAGCCATTAGAATTTAATGTTGATGATAAAGTGCTACTCAAAGTTTCACCATGGAAAGGAATAGTACGATTCGGTAAAAAGGGAAAGTTAAGTCCACGTTATGTCGGACCTTTTAAAATTCTTAAACGAATCGGACCGGTGGCTTATCAGCTCGAACTACCGGCATAAATGGCCGGAGTACACGACGTGTTTCATGTCTCAAATTTTCGAAAATGTTTGGCCGATGAATCCTTGTTAATGCCTTTACAAGATGTCGAGGTAAACGAAAAACTAAAATTTATCGAACAACCACTTCAAATTGAAGACAGACGTGAAAAGAGACTTAAGCGTAAAAAGTTGGTATTAGTCAAAGTTAAGTGGAACTCTAGACGTGGCCCGGAATATACATGGGAACTAGAGTCAGAGATGAGAAAGAAATACCCACACCTATTCCAATAATCTCGAGGACGAGATTAAAACAAAGGTGGGGAGGATGTAACATCCTGTTTTGAGAAAATAAATAAAATACTCTCGTTTATAATCAAAATATTATTAGTCAAAAATATAAAAATAAAAACGATCAATTAAAACTTAAAGTCTCGTCTAATAAAATAAAATAATTTATTTCATAGATATGATTATTCGTGAGTATAAAAATAAACGTTTAAAATTTTAGCGTTCGCTTAAACGAATGGGTAGGATGAAACGATTATTAGAATAATCGGTTAATATTATAGGAGACCGCTCAAAATTAATAAAATATATTATAATTAAACTTTCTCCGTTTTCAACGAAACTTTGGTCAAAATGTAGATAAAAATGAGCAGGTCTCAGCAGTATTTTTAGAATTTTATAAAACGTTATATATTAAAAGTTATAAGAGAAAAACGAAATTTGAGCTAAATTAATTATAATAATAAAATAATATTAAATAAACTTATCAATTCATATTGAAATTTTGTACGTGTAACATTTTTACGGCTCTTCAAGGCATGTTTAGAATCAATCGAACAAATAGCATAGCACGTGTAAAAGCTACCCTACAAAATTTTTGTACAGTACGTTTTAAAGCAGTATAAATAGTCTCGGCCTTTATTTTCCTTAAAATAAAAATCACCTACATACATATACAATAAACACACACATATTTGAGAAGGAGATGAGGAGATATGGATGCTAGGAGGTGCTGATCAGTATAAAAAGTCAAGATTAAGGAGTCGGTTCGTTAGGTATATTATCTAATTTCTTAGTTAAACTCATAAATTTAAAGTTTTATTAAAATATAAACTTATAGGGTTAGGGTTAAGATCCGACCCTATGTATATATTAAAAATTTTAGTTTACTTAAATAACAATAATAAATTATCATCATAATAATAATAATATAATAATAATATTATTATCATTATTATCATCGTAAAAATAATAATAATAATCATAATAATAATAATCATCGTCGTAATAATAATAATAATAATAAATAAATAAATAAATAAGTAAATAAGTAAATATTCTTTGCAGAACAGTTATAAGCATATATTAAGCAGAAACGCTGCCCAATTTACAATAACAAGTTTAAAGCTGTCACCCTGCCAACCCAAAATTCAGGTGAATACATTTAACTTATTTTTAAATTTATAAATGAATTTTTATGAGCATGGTATGTTTAAACTTTGACGCATAAAGGGATACTATTAGACCAGCATTTAGGCCATTAGTATACGTACGAATTGCAAATTGTATCCGCTATGGGTGAAATTCCCATACGTGGCTGGTAACGTGGGCTGGAAGGTTATACGTAAGACGAACTCCGCAGGCAACCTAACCAGTGACGGGCTGTGGGCTGGAGGGAACAAACGTAAGACGCACTCCGCTGTTGTTCCTAACCAGTGACAGTACAAGCCAGGGTATGCAGTGGTTGTACCGATCAGTGAAATAACCTGCTAAATGTGTAGTATTGCCACTAATAATTATGGTTAAAGTACCGAATATGCTATGCTTACATATCGAGTCTGTTATTTGTATTCACCAACTTTATGTTGACGTTTTATTTTCAAAAACTTTTCAGGTAATAATGAATGACCAATCAGAAGCAAGATTAGAGATTTAGGGTCTATGATACCTTAAATAAAAATCTTGTGGCGAAACCGAGGAGCGATTGGAGTTATACCTCCAAGTCCCATGTAACCAATATATGTAAATATATGTTTGTAAAACTCGGTTTAAAATGAAATAAGATGTTGTGTTCATATCTATGCATATGAAATTTTATAAAACCCTGAAAAGTTATTTATAAACGATGAAAATGTGGTTTTTCATACCTATGTGTATGAATTATTTGTAAATTATGAAAATGGAATTCACATCCATGCATGTGAATTAATTATAAAATTATGAATTTATGAAACAATGCTTCCGCTGAAATATATTAAAATAAATAATAAACTCTGACCGAGACTGTATTATCCATGAAACCAACTCGGGTCGCAGCGCCCGGGCCGCCGAGAGCCCGGGGTGTGACATGTGTGTTGTTCTAGAATTCCTCAGCGAATTCCTGATGTGATGTTGTGTGGACGCATGTCCTAGTGAATTACTCTAGACAGATACCATGAAAATATGTTGTTGTTTGATGGGAGATTCCCATGAAAATGATGGTATTCGATTATGCACTACACAATTCCCTGGATTGTGTCTGTTCACCTCTTGGTTGGGCACCAAGCTTCGAACTGTTGTGGTCAACGGACATTTCCTCGATGATTTGTGTTTTGAACCCTTGAAACTGTTTTGTTGTTTCTTGTTGAAAAGGTTGCATGGAGCGATGAACGCTCAGTAAAAGTAATTGAAAAGACTCTTATACGTATAACATTCGTATAAGAGGTTGAGAGTTGATCCTTTTATAGAAATTATTTGAAAATAACTCTTATTCGTTGATCACTTGAATAAGGGTTTCATGTTCTCAGCCCCAAATGATTTGGAAGCAAGAAAATAGAAAACTAGGGGTCTGTGAACCCACCTGATGTCTTGGGTCGTCGATACACTCACTCGGTATGATCTCTCGGTTTGAATCCTGTCTTAAATATTAGTTAGCTAGGTGTTAGGTGATTATGTGCTCTGTTTCTTGATGTGATTTTTGGAAAATGTGTTTTCATTGGTTTTAGTTTGATTAGATTTAAGATCAGGTCTAAGGCTCGGTTCTATCGGTACAAACTGTGTAAGATAGAACTTTCAACACTTAGCCGTTTTGGGCTGTTCTTGGTGCGAACGAATGGTTCGTGCGAATGGCCCTCATTCACACGAACGGAGTGATGCGAATGCATACTCTCCTTCTTGTCATGCGTTCATGCGAAAGGGTCTTCATTCGTATGGTTGTTCCACACGAATGAATCCATGTCGTTCGTGCGATTGCTCATTCGTTCGGCAGCTAGTTCCTGCGACCCTTCTTCTAGAACGAGGCTTCTCGTTCGCACGAATGAGTCCTTCGTACGGCTCATTCGCCTGCAAGTTCACGAAGAACGCCATTTTTGAAATCGGTGATTGTTTTTGGTGTTTTTATGGTCGAAATTGATGGTAAAACGTTTTGGAGTGTTTTGGTGCTAAGGATCGGTGCTAATACTTACTATGGAGCTCGTATTTGACCGAAATGCGATAAAAAGGGTTGAAATCTTGAAATGGAGGTGTTGGGGTTGATATACACATCATTTGGATGGCGGAATGGTCCGATTTAGCGTGGAAATGACTGAAAAATCGAGTGGTCGTGTGTGGGGTTCGGTTGAGAGAGTTGGGTGAAAAATGGGTTTGAAAAACGTAAGTGTTGCTTTTATAGCTGTGATGTCACACGAATCAACCGTTCGTACAAATGGCTCCCATTCGTGTGAACGAACTGTGGCTATAAAAGCTCCACGAATTAGACTAGTTCGTACGAATGAAGACCCATTCGTACGAACGGTTGTGTGTTTTAAAAATTTGATTGTTTATTAAATTGTTTTGGTGAGATTTTGTTAAAATTGTTATTATTTTACGTCAACGTTAAAGACACACCCGGACATTTGTATGAATCGTCACCCATACGAACGCCGTGTTTTATTTAACTGCTGACATTGTTTGATACAGTAACAATTTCATTTAGAGTATTCAAATCTAACAACATATCCAAATGGGTCGTCACCCATGTCGATACCTCGTTGGATCGACACTCCAAATGTTATCTATTCAGGTTTCGTTCATTGTTTTCCCTCATAGGTTGTTTTCTTTTCTTCAGATTCTTGTTCATGTGATTAAGTGGATTTTCCTAACTGATTTAGGAAAATCCGTGTATTTTTATTGTCGTTTAGTATGGTTGTCTTCGCTCTCGTAACATTATGTCTTAAACTGTGATTGTGTACACCCTTGGATTTCCGACTCATGGTTGCTCAGGTGCCAGTTGTCACAACTGGAGGACGTTAGGAAGGCTGATCACTCTCTTGGGGCAATTCATTCCTATGTGATCAGATTCACCACACGTGTAACAGTTCCTGTTGTGGGTTTGTTGAGGGTGTGCTATCACAACACCATTCTGGCTCTTAGCCAATGAAGTCCTGCAATCCCGGCTCCCATGACCCTACATTCCACAATTTGCGCATTGTTTACATGGTTTACTCGCAGCATGATGGTACCTACACCTAGCACATGGGGGAATGTACCAGTGTACTACTTGCAGATTAGACCTACCGACGAATTGCAAAGTTGAACCCTGTTACTGGCGTGATGGTGGTATTGACATTTGGTGCAAAGGGGGGCTACTCCTACATATGACCATCTAGGCTCGCTCTGACGATTAGGACCAGCTTGATTAGCGAAATCAGGTCTCTTGAAATTGTCGGTAGTCCTTCATTTCTTGGTGAGAGGATGGCTAGATTCGTCCATCAATTCCCTTTTGGTTGCCCCTACTTTCATCCTCAAAATACTGGAGGTGTCTCCTAGCTGACGGGGGCCATGATTGACCTTATTTACAATGTCAGGAAAAGCGGCGATGAGTTTTTCCGTGATGAGAGTAGCTAGGACGATGGTCTCTAGGTTGGCACGTCGTTGTTCCTTGGGAGACAATCTGATTATTTCCGAAAGAATACCAGTTAGTACTCATGACTAGACATGGGTAACATATGCAATCTTTTTCTTATGTTAAATTCTCTACATGAGGTCCATAGGTTTTTGTCACACCCTTAAATTTCCACTTGCGGCGTCAAGCCGCTAGGTGTGACGTGACAGGATCCGATGTGCTGGTCATATAGAACAACTCTATATGCAATTTAAAACACGTGGATGACCGACGTCGATGTACCGATCAAATAAGAGTTTAAAGTGTGTGTTCCAAGCTACCTTAGTTAGTAGGTAAGTAGAGTATCGACCCACAAAGAGTTTATGTGGATGGTGTGATTGCTAATTGACTTATTACTTAAGATTACTAACAACAGAAAATGTAAACTTGAATTGAGAGTTGTTTAATTTTAGCTAAGAAAACCAATTGTAATTAAGACACAACTAAATGTAAATGATTTGTAATTCAAATGTGGAAACTAATCACCCGGGTTTTTCGGTTTGGCTAAGAATTAGGCAATCTTATGGTTTGATCCATTAGGAAATCACATAGACAAGACGTGCTTGAACTACGTACGAATGGATAATTGTAACTCAAAATTCTGATTATATAAATTAATTGATGAAAACCAACTAATGATAAACCCAGATTCTCAATCATAATTACCAATTAGAAATCAATAATCCAACTAATATTCTATGTTTGACAATTTTAAACTTCAAAATGATGAATACCTAACTGAACTAAATAATGTAAATCATTCAATACAACAGAAAATCAAACATACAAACAATTAAAGATTCTTAAATCCAACAAAGTTTGCATCCAATTACGGAAAAACCATAAGAAGCCCTAACGCTAGCTAACCGTTCACCGGATGTGATTATAGAAGATCTAGCCTCGCATCTGCATTCTTGATCGATCATACATCAACTCGAAAGTCTCTGGTATGATTGGAATGGTTAATTTGTGATTTCCAATGCCTTGGAATCCCTTCAATATGAATAAAAATCATCACAATCTAGGATCCCTTGAAACCCTAGGTTTTTGGGCTTAAATAAGTGGCAAAATTAGCCATGTCCGGCGTATCATACGCTACCTCCAGCATATAATAAGCCATTTGTTTCTGAATATGGCGTATACCAGCTTAAAAAGTGGTGTATGACAGAGAATTTTGGGAACTTGGCGTATGATACGCTGGCTTGGCGTATCATAAGCCAAATCAGACTTCATGTTTGGATTTTTCTCGTTGATAAACGCGATTTTAATATATTATGGCTTCTGTAACTCGTTTCCTAGCTCGAGATATGATCATTTCAATTTTTTCCTTTTGCTGGCTGATTATGTTCCGTTTGTTAACATTTCCATCTAGTTAGCGTCTCTGGAGACCCTTTTAACATGTTTTACGTGCAATTCACAAATGTATATCAAAGTACCATTTTTGTATATGAAATTAAAATAAAAATGTATCTTTAAGCCCATTAAACATAAAAAAATCATAACCCTATCAGTGAATATATCATAAATATCCCAAAGTTAGTTATAAAAGTTACACAGCGGAAATATAAATAGTTGTGCGGAAGCTAGTAAAATTGATAAATTGTTTACATAGTATAGTAACAAAAACAATTTCAAAAGTTAAGCCATGCATGCACGACTTGGTGCTTGATTCCTTGTGTGCGGTCCTACCCATGTGCGATTTAGTTATCTAAGAATACATGTCAAAAACTTGTCAACATAAAGTTGGTGAGTTCACGGTTTTATATCAACAATAAGCATTAAAAATAAAGTTGGTTGTATGTCTTGCTATATATTAATGTTTGCCACGCCCGAGGCCCTAACTGTCAGTTGCGTCACTACCGAACTAGACTGTTTTCCGTGCCTCTGCCATATCTATCGGAAAGACAATGGCGATGGGTAGAGGTTACACACGTGCTAACCTCCGGTCAGTATTGAAGCCGTGTGGGGTTTGTTAAACCCAGCACTACACTAACAGTATGACTGTGTGAGGACTTACGATATACAAACTTATGAGTTTGTTCCCAATAAACCAGCATACAATTATGTTCGTGTAAATAGTTTGTAACAACAAGTATTTTCCCGTAGTTTACAACTTGAAAACAATTTAAGATAAAAGGGTCGTAAACTCACCTAGTTAAGTGAGTGCGAATGCTACACTTGCTTGACCTTTACTTGTTACCTGTATCACGTAAGACATATAAGTTCGTGTTCATACTCGTGTTCGTGTTCAACAACTACAAGTAGTTGTGTTTGCTCATGTTTGACCAAGTTTGACCACATTTGTCCAAGCTTGACCAAGTTTGACCGTGTCAACTCGACTACCCGTTGGTGACTCCTTAGTTTATTATCGTTCGCTTAATGCTCGTCATTTATCACGTATTGCATGTTAACACATAAATCACGTTCAATGGATAACTTACTATTTATAGTAATTTTCTATTTTTAGTAAGTTCACATACAAATCACATTTTATTATTCTTAGCATGCTCGTTCGCTAAGTGATCATGTTATTACATAGCACGTTGTCACAAGCCATCAAAGAAACACATACTCCATTTTAAGTTATCAAAGTTAGTATTTATAGAAAGTTTATATATTTAACATGTTTTAATACAAATGTTCATGCAAACAACTTTCCAATCTTCATAACAAAGCATTTCTAATCAAATTTCACTCTTTAATGGTGTCTTTATGCCTTATTTTGCAAAATAACCAAGTAAAGTTTCCTTTAATAGAAAGTTTTCTATAAACATAATTTTAATCAAGATCAAGCTATTCAAATACGTTTATATGACAATTATCATCACCAAAATACTTTAACATAGTAAAAATCAACATGCATGGCCTAGTTTCTCATTAAAAGTTACTATTTTTAGACATATATGAACAAAATCCCATTTTATCAATTTGAATCATTCCATCATGCACACACTCATCAATTCCACCGAGACACCGTAAATTCCAGGTCAGCAATTCAATTTATTTAATGTTAATTTAAATAAATTAATCACACGTGGCACTAGAAATGGTTTAGTTAATGTGACAAGTGACACGATACTACAAATACAAACACATCACACTGTAATTCAAGGAATTATCGGAAACACACACATTTGTCTTGAGTTAACAAACGTTGGTGAAACATCGAGTAATTTATGCAATTGAAAAATAATTGAGTGACATATGAACAAATAAAAAACAAAATCAATACAAAAATCGAAAAACGACAAATGATAACGAAAAACGGACAAAAAGGAATCAAACAAATAAAAATGGGCCATTGGGCCAGCCCAGGACCCGTCGCGGTATGCCAAGGATGGGTGGGCAAATTTGAAATCTCCGAAAAGCTTCGCAGTACACCACGCCTGATCAACTTCCACCTTGGTGATACGTGGCGTGTACTGGAGGAGTACCCGTGTAATTTGTCATTGGTGGTACGCTAACACTCCCGGAGGGCACTCTTGGCGGTACCCGTAGCCCCCCAAACATAAAAATATATAAATGCCATCCCATCTCCTTTATGCACACCCTCTATCATCTCTCTCGATTGAAAGTCACACACGAGACTAAAATCTATCTGCCATCACTATATCTACCCACTGGAAGCTTGTTTGGAGGATTATTGAAAGCTTGAAGATTGGGAACAAGGAGAAGTCTTTGGGAAGCTCATAACCACCACCATTGCCCCTTTCAACCACTGTGACCAAGAACCAACCACCTCTGGAGCATCTAGAACCTGATTCAGCTTCAATCTCAGTTCCATAGATCTTGGGAAGGTAGCTCTAATTGTCCATATGCACTTTAAACACATAAAAAGCCACATGAAACTCATTAAACACACATGCAACACTTCAATGGACACATGCACAAATTTTTGTAGCTTGAAAACTGGTGTTGATAGTCCCGATGTTTGATTTATGATATTGGATTGACTTATGAGAGTTATTGATATTGATTGGTGACTAATGAGGTTTATTTCTAAAAATAGTAAATTTGATGATGAGAAATGCTGATTCATGATGATCTAGACAATATGTTCAAAGGATGATTAGTGATTAATGTTGATGATACTAACATGAATGATTGGTTAGAAATAGATAAAGAGATGATTTGTTCATAAGTTTCTAAAAATAAAAAACATTGGCAAATAGATTTAGCCATGCATGTAATATTTGATGATGTTAAAGTATTATAATGATGATAATGGTATTATGAACACATTTGAATGAGTTATTGATGATTGAAATGAGGATTATAGCAAACTTGCCATTTATGGTAACTTTGAGTTGGGAATTTTAGTAAAGCACATTATAGAAACATGTTAAATGGTGAAGTGTATTTTAAAATTCCTTTTTATGATAATGTGAAGATTGTTGTAGAATTAATTGAATTATAATACAATAAACGAAGAAGCCTTCCATTAATAGTAACCTTATTTGGGGATTTCTATGAAATAGGACTATTGAGAATGATTAGTGCCATTAGATGATAAAATATGCTTTCAAATGCTTTGTTTTGATGATATGAAAGTTGCATGATTATTGGTGTCAAGACATGATAATACAGGAACTTACTATATTTAGTAACTTTAATTAACTAAAAATGGACTGTATGCTTATTTGATGACTTATGTCACACCTCCATCTCTTGTCACCTGTTGATGATGTCACTAATCACACTGAGAAGGTTGCGGAAGCATAGTGATGATGTCTCAGATATGGGTGTAACTTACTTGATCTGGTATCACAACGCACAATATTAACTTAAAGATAATACATTACTAGGACAATAACATCATTACAAGCCACAAGTTACAATTCAAAACTTAAACGTACTAAACAAACTAAGTTACTTAAGTACAGGTGCCTGATTGTGCAATTCTCATCCATTGTCGCTGTCTACATGCAAAAATTTGTAAGTTTGAAAGATCAGCACAAAGCTGGTGAGTTTGTAATGAATGATTTACGCAATATGATATGATATGATATGATATGATATGATATGATATGATATGATATGATATGATATGATATGATATGATATGATATGATATGATATGAATGTTTTTGCTACACATTTCCAAAGATAACCATGGGGCCCATATCTAGTTCCTTTCGGACTGAAATGCTCTGTTCAATGAAGATATTACTTGTCGGTAAATATCTTTGTGCCTCATTCTTAAAGTATATCACATATATTAAGCTGATATTGGAAACAGGTAACAAAAATTTACACCAAGGGGAGTTACAAGCTCCTGACAAATGGGTTGTCAGCCAATAGTACTATCATTGTTTCCTGTTCAGTCCCACATGGTTTCACTATATACGCGTCAAAAGATAAGGACTTTTAGATATAGTGATAGAGAGTTACGGGAAAAATCCCATGAAATCCGACAAAATCACATGAAATCACACAGATAACAGTGAAGCATATCGTATGTTTAAGAACACTTTCACAGTAATACCCTAATATTTGTAAAACATGAAAAAGAATGCAATATCCATTGATACCTAGTCAATATAAGTTATACATGAAATCACACAGATAACAGTGAAGCATATCATATGTAAAACAATGCAATATCCATTGATAGCTAGTCAATATAAGTTATACCATATGCGGGTTCGCAACCGAAGCTAACATGCTGCCTCCCACCATATCCATCCAAGATATGGCAATGTTGTTTGGTCAATTATGCACTGTTCCGACCTCCAGTCGGGGTGGCCATACGGCGCGCAACAGTGGGGCTTGTCAGGCCCAAATAGTACTATTTAGAATTACCGCGCTAAGCGCAACGCGCTATTAACGGTTTGAGGTGTGTTTAATGAGGACTTATCAGTTTTGTGGATAATTGCCACACATATGCATATACGATATTAGCATGTACAAATGTAACCAAAAAGTGTGTATGTTGTTCAAAAGTAGTTGTATGCAATGTTTTCTCCCCAAAGGTAGAAAATGTAAAAAGGGGCCGTGAACTCACCTGATAAAGTAGTTCCGGTTTGTATGTGTTCGCGTCTTGCGAATGCTAGCACCTGCTAGTATGCACCTATAACCATATAGGTGTGAGTATGTGTTTGGTGATGTGTTGTATTCCATACAACTCCAAGTGTCGGTGTGCTCAACCGAGTGTGTGTGTGTGTTGACTGGTGAGACTCGACGAATCGTTGGTGACATGATTGTTGTGTTTATGTGCCTTAATGCACATAAGACATCAAAATGCATCATATGACTCAACTCATATTCCTTACACTAAAGCAAGTCTTGAAAATCTTAATGTTCTCGTTTCGGGAAACTTTCTATACTTAGAAAGTTTCTATTTTTGGAAAGTATGGCTATGAAATCACATTTCATAAAACAAATCATTCTAGTATGTTTGTAAGAACACGTTTATACACTTAAAACACATCGTTCGCGCATAAATCACCATTTATGACGTTTTGCCCAAATAAAGTTTCCTTATTTGGAAAGTATCCGTTTAAAAGTTCGTTTTCACAAATCCAAGTTCCCAATATGTTTAGAAATCATTTTTAAACATACCTCAATAATCAAATTCATCAAAACATCTTAAAAACATCCAAGGCCCTCTTTTGATTCTTAAAAGTTTCCATATTTAGAAAGTTTATGCAAAATCAAGTTTTTGACCAAATCCAAATAATCAAATGTGTTTCTAAACACCTCAATATACATTTAACAACATCCAGACATGTCTAACATATCTAGATCATCACAAATCCATGACTTGCAACATAAAAGTTTCCTTTTATGGCAAGTGTACCAAAATCATCACCAAATCAACCAATAACTCAACAAAACTTAAATCTAACATTACTAAACTATAAAATCAGTAAATCTATAGCATCTACACATCAAACCACCAACAAATTCGTGCACAATAATCATATCGAGTTGCATGTGGGTTTTTACCCATTGCATGTGCGATATAACAATAAACAAACATAGAAAACTACCTTAGAAGCTAAGATTCAGTGGGGATGGCTACTGATGATGAAGTTCTAGTGGATTGATGGTTGCTCCAAGCTTCTTGATGCTTCTAAGACCTTCCTTATGATCCAATGGCTTCCAATCACTAGGATATAGCTTCCAAAGTGATTCCAGAGGTTGGAGCTTGATTTCAGATGGGTTTTGGTCGAGAAAATGAGTGGGAGTTCGGAGAAAATGGGAAAGAGTTCGACTGAAAATGGAAGGGGTTGGTTTTTATAAAATTTTCGATCTGCATGGCCTTCGCGTACCACGAAGACCGATCAAAAGTTTTTATCGCGTACCGCGACGCCTTTCGCCAAGGAGCCTTTGCGTACCGCGATGGGTCCAATTTCATGTTTTTCGATTTCGATGATTCGATTTCGCTCGTACTCGATTCCAAACATCTAATGCATGTTTAAGCACATAATCATAAAATAGCACATAAGTTTGATCACCAATGTTCGTGAGACTCGTGTGTGTGTTTCGATAATTCCTCGAATTATCTTCGATAGTTTGTGTTCGTTGCTACGAACCGTTTGCATGCTTGATCAAACATAATCAACATGTATTTGCACAATCCAATTGTGTTTGTGTTTGTGTTTGCCACACTTGGTTTTCAAAACCAATGTGCAATGTACGATTCGATAATTCCTCGAACTGTCGTTTCGCAATTGTGTGTGTTTGACTCATCTAATAAACATAATTAAATGAAATGCAACAAGTATGAATGTGAATTGTAAAGAATGTAAGAGTTGCAATTTACCTGAAATTGTCGGGAGTCACAGACTGGCTATGTCTCTCGAATCAAAACTTCTTTACCGAAGGATGATGAAGACTCAGAAGAAGATTCCTCAGTAACCTTTCATGATTCAGTACTTGTGCCCGCATGAGTATGGTCATGCTCATCGGCGACAAAGGCAGTAGCTATTGCAGTCTGAACATCATGTTCATCAGCAACCAATGCTGCAGGAGTGCCTTGTTCCTCCATCTCTTCGTCCACTCCAGCAAACCTGCCAAACCTAATAAGAGGACGCTCCCCAACATACTGCTTTTTCCCCCTCTTGTTCATCATCATATAAGAAAAGATGTCCTCCCTCATCTTCTTGATCCCAAGTGTACCAATAGTGGAAACAAGGTTGTTGCACCCCGAGAAATCCCATCCCTTCCGGGGCGCGAGCAACAACAGATTGTCAGGATCGCAGTCTCCGGTCACACAACATGCGAGACCTATATGTCCGGTTTCGTACGTACATCCAATAAATTGGATAAAACAGTTTGGTAAAATCAGAGTTGCGGAAATAAAGTATATGTTAACAAAACAGTTTAACATTCATAGTTTGCGGAAGCGTTAATTTAAAACAGTTTTCAGAATGATTAGTAACAATAGTTGCGGAAGCGATTAAGGTAGTATGACAATACATAAGTAACAAAATCAAAAGTTTAAAGATTATCAAATGGCCTAAGACACTACAGTAGATGCATAGACTCCATCCTAGCATCCTAGTCCTTGTGCGCGTGCCTTAGTTACCTGAGAAAACATGCGAGTAAAAGGGTCAACACGAAGGTTGGTGAGAGCACAGGTTTTATATCAGCAGTAAACATCAAAATGTTTAAAGTAAAGTTGCAGGTCTACTTTTCAATACAATGCAATATCAATTGATAGCTAGTCAATATGTGTTATATCATATGCGGGTTCGTAACCAAAGCTAACATGCTGCCTCCCGCCATATCCATACAAGATACGGCAAATGTTGTTTGGTCAATTATGCACTGTTCCGACCTCCAGTCGGGGTGGCCATATGGCTCGCAACAGTGGGGCTTGTCAGGCCCAAATAGTACTATTCAGAATTACCACGCTAAGCGCCACGCGCTACTAACGGTTCAAGGTGTGTTTAATGAGGACTTATCAGTTTGTGGATGAATGCCACACATATGCATATACGATATTAGCATGTACAAAAGAAACCAAAAATGTGTAAGTTGTTCAAAAGTAGTTTGTATGCAATGTTTTCTCCCCCAAAGGTAGAAAATGTTAAAAGGGGCCGTGAACTCACCTGTTACAGCAGTCCCGGTGAATGTGTTCGCGTCTGCGAATGCTAGCAATCCTGCTAGTAGGCACCTATACCATATAGGTGTGAGTATGTGTTTCGTGGTGTGTTGTAATCCATACAACTCCAAGTGTCGGTGTGCTCAACCGAGTGTGTGTGTTGACTTGTGTTGTCTCGACGAATCGTTGGTGACACGATTGTTGTGTTTACGTGCCTTAATGCACATAAGACACCAAAATGCATCCTATGACTCTAATCACATAAGTTACCATTTTTAGAAAGTTTCCAATTTAGGAAAGTGTGGTTATGAAATCCCATTTCATAAAACTAATAACTTCCAATATGTTTATAAAATCATGTTTTAACATTTAAAACGCATCGTCGGCGCATAAATCATCATATACGCCGTTTTGCCCAAATAAAGTTTCCTTATTTGGAAAGTATCCGTTTAAAAGCTTGTTTTCACAAAACGAAGTTTCTAAATATGTTAAAAATCATTTCTAAACATATTTCAAAGATCAAAGTTCATCAAGACACTTTAAAACATCAAAAGCCCTCTTTTGATTTTTAAAAGTTTCCTTTTTTAGTAAGTTTCTATAAAACCATGATTTTGACAAAATCAAATATCCCAATGTGTTTCTAAACACTCAAATATACATTTAACAACATCTAGACATGTCTAACATGTCTAGATCATTACAATCCAAGACTTGCAACATAAAAGTTTCCTTTTATGGCAAGTGCACCAAATCATTACCAAATCGACCAATAACTCAATCAAACTCAAATCTAATCATTATAAACTATAAAATCAGTAAATCTATGATATCTAAACAACAAATCACCAACAAATTTGAGCACAATAACCGTAAGGAGTTGCATGTGGGTTTTTACCCATTGCATGTATGATCTAACTAGAGATAAACATATAAATCTACCTTAGATGGTAAGAATCGTTCTAGAACAGCCTCTGGAGGTCCTTCAAGCGGCTGGGATTCAATCTTTCGTCGTATTGATGGATTCCAAGGCTTCCTTGATGTTCCTATAGTTCTCAAATGACAAGAACTAGCTCCAATGGTGATTCCAGGAGGTTGGAGGATTGATTTCAGGGTGTCTTGGTCGAGGATTGACGGAAGAACTCGGAGAAATGGAGAAGGAACCAGATGAAAATGAATTGGGATTGAATTTATAAAATTTTTGATCTGCATAGCCTTCGCGTACCGCGGAGGCCGATCAAATTTCTCATCGCGTACCGCGATAGGATTCGGGAGTCTCGACTCCCGGTTTGCTTCGCGTATCGCGAAGATTTTCGCCGAAGGGGGTATCGCATACCGCGACGGGCCTACTTAATTGTTTTTCGATTTCGTTGATACGATTTCGCTCGTAATCGATTCCTAACATTTATCCAAAGCATCTAATGCACATTTAGCACATAATCATATAGTAACACATAAGTTTGATCACCAACGTTCGTGAGACTCGTGTGTGTTTCGATAATTCCTTGAATTATCTTTGATTGTTTGTGTTTGTGCTACGAATCGTTTGCATGCTTGATTAACCATAATCAACATGTATTTCCACAATCCCATTGTGTTTGTGTTTGCCACACTTGGTTTCCAAAACCAATGTGCAATGCAATGTACGATTTGATAGTTCCTCGAACTATCGTTTCGTAGTTGTTTGTGTTCACTCATCTAATTTAAACATAATTAAATGAAATGCAACAAGTATGAATGTGAAATGTAAAGAAAGTAAGAGTTGCAATTTACCTGAAATTGCCGGGTGTCACATCATCCCCTTGTTGAAAGAAATTTCGTCCCGAAATTTAGTTGTTGTTGGTAGTGTTTGAGAAGCAACAGTGTTTGCAAGACAAAAATTTTCCGGTTATCACATCATCCCCTTGTTGAAAGGAATTTCGTCCCGAAATTTATTCGATGGTATCGGCGATCGACGTTGCTTGCTTGAAGAGATGGGGATATTTGCGCATCATCTGATCTTCACGCTCCCACGTGAATTCAGGTCCGCGTTTCGAGTTCCATCGAACTTTGACAATGGGTATCTTACTCTGTTTGAGTTGTTTGACCTCACGGTCCATGATCTCTACCGGTTCTTCCACGAACCGTAGTTGTTCATCCACCTGGATCTCATCCAGTGGAACTACAAGTGTTTCATCTGATAAACATTTCTTCAGATTCGAGACATGAAATACATTGTGAACTCCGTCGAGTTCGACTGGTAAATTGAGTTGGTATGCCACTGGACCAATCCTTTTCAGGATTTCGAAGGGTCCAATATATCGTGGGTTTAGTTTGCCTCGTTTACCAAAACGAATGACGCCTTTCCATGGCGAAACTTTTAGAAGGACTTTATCTCCTACCCGAAATTCAAGAGGTTTCCGACGTTTGTCGGCATAGCTCTTTTGACGATCTCGAGCTGCCGCCATGCGGTTTCTGATTTGCACGATTTTCTCCGTCGTTTCGTGTACAAGTTCTGGGCCAGTGAGCTGACTGTCGCCCACTTCCGCCCAGCAGATGGGTGATCGACATTTCCTGCCATAGAGTGCCTCAAAAGGCGCCGCTTTGATGCTGGTGTGATAGCTGTTGTTGTAGGAAAATTCCACCAACGGTAAGTTGGTTTCCCAGCTGTTGCCGAAGTCCACTACGCACGCTCGTAACATATCTTCAAGAGTTTGTATCGTGCATTCACTCTGGCCATCAGTTTGTGGGTGGTATGCTGTACTCATATCCAACCGTGTGCCAAGTGACTTTTGCAATGATCTCCAGAAGTTAGAAGTGAATCTGGCGTCTCGATCTGAAATAATGGAGATCGGCACTCCATGTCGCGAGACTACTTCCTTGACGTAGATTCTGGCTAGTTTTTCCATCTTGTCATTTTCCTTGATCGCAAGAAAATGTGCTAACTTGGTCAGTCGGTCCACAATTACCCAAATAGTGTCACATCCACTAGGAGTGCGGGGTAATTTGGTGATGAAGTCCATGGATATCTGTTCCCATTTCTACATGGGGATCTCGGGTTGTGTGAGTAATCCAGAGGGTTTCTGGTACTCGATCTTGATTTTGGCACAGGTCAAGCATTTGCCTACGTAGGTGGCGATGTCGGCTTTCATGTGTGGCCACCAGTAAATAACCTTCAGATCATGATACATCTTATCAGATCCAGGGTGAATGGAATATCGGGATTTGTGAGCCTCGTCCATCACAAGGTCTCGTAGGTTTCCATGACGTGGAACCCAGACGCGTTCCATAAAATAGTGTAAACCATCAGCTTTTACCTTAAGGTGTTGCTCCATTCCCCTCAGTGATTCCGCCGCTAGGTTTTCTGGTTTAAGAGCCTCTACTTGGGCATTGCGTAACTGCCCAGGGAGGTTAGGATGGATGGTAAGCTGTAAAGCTCGTACCCTCTTGGGTTTCGAGGTATTTTTCTGACTCAGGGCATCGGCCACAACGTTGGCCTTCCCCGGGTGATACTTGATAGCACACTCATAGTCATTTAGGAGTTCGAGCCAGCGACGCTGTCGCATGTTCAATTCCGTCTGCTCGAATATGTGTTGGAGACTCTTGTGATCAGTGTATATTGTACACTTCGTACCGTACAGGTAGTGTCTCTAGATCTTGAATGCAAATACCACGGCTCCAAGTTCCAAGTCGTGGGTGGTGTAGTTCTTCTCGTGGACTTTCAGTTGTCGAGAAGCATATGCGATCACCTTTTCTCGCTGCATCAGCACACAGCCGAGTCCTTGTATCGAGGCATCGCAATATACCATGAAGTCATCCGTTCCATCAGGAAGAGATAGGATAGGTGCACTACAGAGCTTCTGCTTGAGAAGTTGGAATGCAGTTTTTGTTTTTCAGTCCAGAGATACTTCTTGTCCTTATGGGTTAAGGCTGTAAGGGGTTGTGCTACCTTTGAAAATCCTTCAATAAATCGTCGATAATAGCCTGCCAAGCCTAGGAATTGTCGCACCTCAGTTGGGGTCTTCGGTGCTTCCCAGTTCTTGATTGCCTCTATCTTAGATTTATCCACATGAATCCCTTGTTCATTGACAACATGACCCAAGAATTGGACTTCTCGAATCCATAAGTCGCACTTTGAGAGTTTAGCATACAGCTTCTCTTTTCGTAGCAGTTCAAGAGCCAATTGAAGATGCTCTTTGAGTTCCTCCTGGGTTTTGGAGTAGATGAGAATATCATCTATGAAGACAATGATGAACTTGTCAAGGTATGGTTTGCATACTCTATTCATGAGATCCATGAATATTGCGGGTGCGTTTGTCAGTCCAAACGGCATAACCAGAAACTCATAATGGCCATACCGAGTGCGAAAAGCAGTCTTGGGTATATCTTCCTCCTGAATCCTCAACTGATGGTACCCAGATCGCAGATAAATCTTAGAGTAGTAACTCGATCCTTGTAGTTGACCAACAAATCGTCAATGCGAGGTAAAGGGTAACGGTTCTTGATCGTCACTTTGTTTAGCTCACGGTAGTCGATGCACATACGGAACGTGCCATCCTTCTTCTTTACAAACAAGACCGGAGCTCCCCAGGGTGAGAAGCCTGGTCTAATGAAACCCTTGTCCAACAGCTCTTGCAGTTGATTGGACAGCTCCTGCATCTCCGAAGGTGCAAGTCGATATGGTGCTCGTGCGATAGGTGCTGCTCCCGGCACAAGATCTATGCGGAACTCCACTTGTCAAGGTGGTGGTAGTCCTGGTAGATCCTCAGGAAATACGTCGGGATAGTCGCATACGACTGGGATGTCTTCTATTCTTTTCTCCTCTTCAGTCTTGTCGGTGATAAGCGCCAAAATGGCTGTGTATCCCTTTCGTAAGCATTTGTGAGCTTTCATGCACGAGATGATGTTCAGAGGAGTGTCACTCCTTTCACCCTTGATGTCTAGAGTTTCTCCGCTAGGGAGAGGTATGCTCACAACCTTGTCGTGGCAAATGATTCCAGCCTGGTTTCCAGACAACCAATCCATGCCCACTACAACATCAAAACTGCCTAGTGTAACCGGCATGAGGTCAATCTTAAATTTATGGCCTGCTAGTTCTAAAGTGCATTCTTTCAGAATGTGCTTAGTCAAAATTAATTTATCATCAGCTAGCTCTACAGTATATTCAACATCTAAGGGTGTTGGGGTAATGGCAAGTATCTCACTAAAATCCTTAGATATAAAGCTTTTCTCAGCTCCAGTATCAAACAATACAGAAGCATAATTATCGTTCAAGAGATACGTACCGGTTGCAAGGTTGGGATCCCTCCTGGCCTCCTTGGCCCCAATCACGAAGGCTCGTCCCCTCGTGCCATTGTTCCCATTATTGTTGTTCTGTTGGTTGTTGTTGTTGTTTTTCAGATGCGGGCAATCCTTCTTGAAGTGCCCTGGTTTTCCACATTCGAAGCAACCCTTCGGTGCTTCAAGCTGTTGTTGTTGTTGGGGTTGTGGGCTCTTTGCAAGTAATTCACCCCTGCAGTCTTTAGCTGCATGTCTCCCTTTTCCACAGCGTTGGCATTGAAAACGGCCACACTGACCCTGTGCATGGTGGAAGTTGCACTTGTGGCATTTAGGGTGTTTCCCAGCATAACCTCCTTGGTTCTGGGTGGTTGGGATGGGTGGGGCATAAGCTTGGGTTGATCCAAACTTACGTTGCTGTGGTGGTGGTTGAAGAGTGGAAGTCTTGTTCAGGGTTTCATCCCACTTTCGTTTGCCCTTGTCGTTAGTTGTGGTCACAGGACCACGAGGTGGTAAGAGTCCTTGTGCGACAGCTGAATCGGTGAGCTTGTGAGTTAGTCGCACTGTTTGTTGCATGGTGATGGGGTCAGCAGGAAGTACCATGCCCTGAATTTGAGGTGGTAGTCCCTCAATGTACTTCTCTATGTGCTTGAAAGGTGGGTTTGCCATTTCCGAGCACAGGTTTGCCAGCTCATAAGACCTGGCAGTGTAGGTCTCAACCTCGGAACCAATCATCTTGTGGTTCCAGAACTCGGTCTCTAGTTTCTGCACCTCACCACGAGGGCAGTACTCGCGGTTCAACATTTGCTTAAAGTTATCCCAGGGCAGAGCGTTGGCTGCATCAAGCCCTAGGTTCTGAACGTCGGCATTCCACCAAGTGAGGGCAGCTCCCTCGAATGTCCCTGCAGCGAACTTGACCCTGTCCTCGTTCCTGCAGTTGCTCATGGAGAAAGCTGATTCCGCCTTCTCAATCCAACGCAATAGTCCAATGGCACCCTCTGTAGCGCTGAAGGAGTGGGGTTTGCAATCCAGGAACATCTTGAACGTGCAGAGAGGTGGATTAGGATTTGCTCCTGAGATATGCAAAGAGTAGAGTTGGGTTAAGTATCGGACAAACGTGTTGAATTGGAAACGAGTGATTGTGGTGCAAGGTGAATATGAACAGATTCATCACCTTGGTTCAGTGGGTTTTGATTACGGGCAGCTTCCTGTGCAGCAAGTACCTCCTCAACCCGCTCGTTGATGAGTGCGTTCAACTCAGCTGGTGTCAGGTTGATGTTTCCACATCCTCCAGCGTTCCTGCGTCCTCCACGTCTTCCAGCCATGATCTTCATAGCAAGAATGAGTGTTAGTGTTTGTCCAATGACCAACGCAGTGTGTGTGCGGTAGGTACTGAAGAAAAACATGTAGAGCCATCGGCTATCCTCGTCATGGGTAGTCACGTGCGGTGGTGAACGTAATGCATAAAAGATGTGTCATGTGCGCAAGTATCACAATACTAAGCACTAAGTGTTGTGTGGAGACTAGTGGTTATAGACTAAGTTCACTAAATGCAAACCTAATTCGCAATAACCGGAGCGCTCTGATACCAATCTGTCGCACCCCGAGAAATCCCGTCCCTTCTGGGGCGCGAGCAACAACAGATTGTCAGGATCGCAGTCTCCGGTCACACAACATGCGAGACCTATATGTCCGATTTCGTACGTACATCCAATAAATTGGATAAAACAGTTTGGTAAAATCAGAGTTGCAGAAATAAAGTATATGTTAACAAAACAGTTTAACATTCATAGTTTGCAGAAGCGTTAATTTAAAACAGTTTTCAGAATGATTAGTAACAATAGTTGCGGAAGCGATTAAGGTAGTATGACAATACATAAGTAACAAAATCAAAAGTTTAAAGATTATCAAATGGCCTAAGACACTACAGTAGATGCATGGACTCCATCCTAGCATCCTAATCCTTGTGCGCGTGCCTTAGTTACCTGAGAAAACATGCGAGTAAAAGGGTCAACACAAAGGTTGGTGAGAGCACAGGTTTTATATCAGCAGTAAACATCAAAATGTTTAAAGTAAAGTTGCAGGTCTACTTTTCAATACAATGCAATATCAATTGATAGCTAGTCAATATGTGTTATATCATATGCGGGTTCGCAACCAAAGCTAACATGCTGCCTCCCGCCATATCCATACAAGATACGGCAAATGTTGTTTGGTCAATTATGCACTGTTCCGACCTCCAGTCGGGGTGGCCATATGGCTCGCAACAGTGGGGCTTGTCAGGCCCAAATAGTACTATTCAGAATTACCACGCTAAGCGCCACGCGCTACTAACGGTTCAAGGTGTGTTTAATGAGGACTTATCAGTTTGTGGATGAATGCCACACATATGCATATACGATATTAGCATGTACAAAAGAAACCAAAAATGTGTAAGTTGTTCAAAAGTAGTTTGTATGCAATGTTTTCTCCCCCAAAGGTAGAAAATGTTAAAAGGGGCCGTGAACTCACCTGTTACAGCAGTCCCGGTGAATGTGTTCGCGTCTGCGAATGCTAGCAATCCTGCTAGTAGGCACCTATACCATATAGGTGTGAGTATGTGTTTCGTGGTGTGTTGTAATCCATACAACTCCAAGTGTCGGTGTGCTCAACCGAGTGTGTGTGTTGACTTGTGTTGTCTCGACGAATCGTTGGTGACACGATTGTTGTGTTTACGTGCCTTAATGCACATAAGACACCAAAATGCATCCTATGACTCTAATCACATAAGTTACCATTTTTAGAAAGTTTCCAATTTAGGAAAGTGTGGTTATGAAATCCCATTTCATAAAACTAATAACTTCCAATATGTTTATAAAATCATGTTTTAACATTTAAAACGCATCGTCGGCGCATAAATCATCATATACGCCGTTTTGCCCAAATAAAGTTTCCTTATTTGGAAAGTATCCGTTTAAAAGCTTGTTTTCACAAAACGAAGTTTCTAAATATGTTAAAAATCATTTCTAAACATATTTCAAAGATCAAAGTTCATCAAGACACTTTAAAACATCAAAAGCCCTCTTTTGATTTTTAAAAGTTTCCTTTTTTAGTAAGTTTCTATAAAACCATGATTTTGACAAAATCAAATATCCCAATGTGTTTCTAAACACTCAAATATACATTTAACAACATCTAGACATGTCTAACATGTCTAGATCATTACAATCCAAGACTTGCAACATAAAAGTTTCCTTTTATGGCAAGTGCACCAAATCATTACCAAATCGACCAATAACTCAATCAAACTCAAATCTAATCATTATAAACTATAAAATCAGTAAATCTATGATATCTAAACAACAAATCACCAACAAATTTGAGCACAATAACCGTAAGGAGTTGCATGTGGGTTTTTACCCATTGCATGTATGATCTAACTAGAGATAAACATATAAATCTACCTTAGATGGTAAGAATCGTTCTAGAACAGCCTCTGGAGGTCCTTCAAGCGGCTGGGATTCAATCTTTCGTCGTATTGATGGATTCCAAGGCTTCCTTGATGTTCCTATAGTTCTCAAATGACAAGAACTAGCTCCAATGGTGATTCCAGGAGGTTGGAGGATTGATTTCAGGGTGTCTTGGTCGAGGATTGACGGAAGAACTCGGAGAAATGGAGAAGGAACCAGATGAAAATGAATTGGGATTGAATTTATAAAATTTTTGATCTGCATAGCCTTCGCGTACCGCGGAGGCCGATCAAATTTCTCATCGCGTACCGCGATAGGATTCGGGAGTCTCGACTCCCGGTTTGCTTCGCGTATCGCGAAGATTTTCGCCGAAGGGGGTATCGCATACCGCGACGGGCCTACTTAATTGTTTTTCGATTTCGTTGATACGATTTCGCTCGTAATCGATTCCTAACATTTATCCAAAGCATCTAATGCACATTTAGCACATAATCATATAGTAACACATAAGTTTGATCACCAACGTTCGTGAGACTCGTGTGTGTTTCGATAATTCCTTGAATTATCTTTGATTGTTTGTGTTTGTGCTACGAATCGTTTGCATGCTTGATTAACCATAATCAACATGTATTTCCACAATCCCATTGTGTTTGTGTTTGCCACACTTGGTTTCCAAAACCAATGTGCAATGCAATGTACGATTTGATAGTTCCTCGAACTATCGTTTCGTAGTTGTTTGTGTTCACTCATCTAATTTAAACATAATTAAATGAAATGCAACAAGTATGAATGTGAAATGTAAAGAAAGTAAGAGTTGCAATTTACCTGAAATTGCCGGGTGTCACATCATCCCCTTGTTGAAAGAAATTTCGTCCCGAAATTTAGTTGTTGTTGGTAGTGTTTGAGAAGCAACAGTGTTTGCAAGACAAAAATTTTCCGGTTATCACATCATCCCCTTGTTGAAAGGAATTTCGTCCCGAAATTTATTCGATGGTATCGGCGATCGACGTTGCTTGCTTGAAGAGATGGGGATATTTGCGCATCATCTGATCTTCACGCTCCCACGTGAATTCAGGTCCGCGTTTCGAGTTCCATCGAACTTTGACAATGGGTATCTTACTCTGTTTGAGTTGTTTGACCTCACGGTCCATGATCTCTACCGGTTCTTCCACGAACCGTAGTTGTTCATCCACCTGGATCTCATCCAGTGGAACTACAAGTGTTTCATCTGATAAACATTTCTTCAGATTCGAGACATGAAATACATTGTGAACTCCGTCGAGTTCGACTGGTAAATTGAGTTGGTATGCCACTGGACCAATCCTTTTCAGGATTTCGAAGGGTCCAATATATCGTGGGTTTAGTTTGCCTCGTTTACCAAAACGAATGACGCCTTTCCATGGCGAAACTTTTAGAAGGACTTTATCTCCTACCCGAAATTCAAGAGGTTTCCGACGTTTGTCGGCATAGCTCTTTTGACGATCTCGAGCTGCCGCCATGCGGTTTCTGATTTGCACGATTTTCTCCGTCGTTTCGTGTACAAGTTCTGGGCCAGTGAGCTGACTGTCGCCCACTTCCGCCCAGCAGATGGGTGATCGACATTTCCTGCCATAGAGTGCCTCAAAAGGCGCCGCTTTGATGCTGGTGTGATAGCTGTTGTTGTAGGAAAATTCCACCAACGGTAAGTTGGTTTCCCAGCTGTTGCCGAAGTCCACTACGCACGCTCGTAACATATCTTCAAGAGTTTGTATCGTGCATTCACTCTGGCCATCAGTTTGTGGGTGGTATGCTGTACTCATATCCAACCGTGTGCCAAGTGACTTTTGCAATGATCTCCAGAAGTTAGAAGTGAATCTGGCGTCTCGATCTGAAATAATGGAGATCGGCACTCCATGTCGCGAGACTACTTCCTTGACGTAGATTCTGGCTAGTTTTTCCATCTTGTCATTTTCCTTGATCGCAAGAAAATGTGCTAACTTGGTCAGTCGGTCCACAATTACCCAAATAGTGTCACATCCACTAGGAGTGCGGGGTAATTTGGTGATGAAGTCCATGGATATCTGTTCCCATTTCCACATGGGGATCTCGGGTTATGTGAGTAATCCAGAGGGTTTCTGGTACTCGATCTTGATTTTGGCACAGGTCAAGCATTTGCCTACGTAGGTGGCGATGTCGGCTTTCATGTGTGGCCACCAGTAAATAACCTTCAGATCATGATACATCTTATCAGATCCAGGGTGAATGGAATATCGGGATTTGTGAGCCTCGTCCATCACAAGGTCTCGTAGGTTTCCATGACGTGGAACCCAGACGCGTTCCATAAAATAGTGTAAACCATCAGCTTTTACCTTAAGGTGTTGCTCCATTCCCCTCAGTGATTCCGCCGCTAGGTTTTCTGGTTTAAGAGCCTCTACTTGGGCATTGCGTAACTGCCCAGGGAGGTTAGGATGGATGGTAAGCTGTAAAGCTCGTACCCTCTTGGGTTTCGAGGTATTTTTCTGACTCAGGGCATCGGCCACAACGTTGGCCTTCCCCGGGTGATACTTGATAGCACACTCATAGTCATTTAGGAGTTCGAGCCAGCGACGCTGTCGCATGTTCAATTCCGTCTGCTCGAATATGTGTTGGAGACTCTTGTGATCAGTGTATATTGTACACTTCGTACCGTACAGGTAGTGTCTCTAGATCTTGAATGCAAATACCACGGCTCCAAGTTCCAAGTCGTGGGTGGTGTAGTTCTTCTCGTGGACTTTCAGTTGTCGAGAAGCATATGCGATCACCTTTTCTCGCTGCATCAGCACACAGCCGAGTCCTTGTATCGAGGCATCGCAATATACCATGAAGTCATCCGTTCCATCAGGAAGAGATAGGATAGGTGCACTACAGAGCTTCTGCTTGAGAAGTTGGAATGCAGTTTTTGTTTTTCAGTCCAGAGATACTTCTTGTCCTTATGGGTTAAGGCTGTAAGGGGTTGTGCTACCTTTGAAAATCCTTCAATAAATCGTCGATAATAGCCTGCCAAGCCTAGGAATTGTCGCACCTCAGTTGGGGTCTTCGGTGCTTCCCAGTTCTTGATTGCCTCTATCTTAGATTTATCCACATGAATCCCTTGTTCATTGACAACATGACCCAAGAATTGGACTTCTCGAATCCATAAGTCGCACTTTGAGAGTTTAGCATACAGCTTCTCTTTTCGTAGTAGTTCAAGAGCCAATTGAAGATGTTCTTTGAGTTCCTCCTGGGTTTTGGAGTAGATGAGAATATCATCTATGAAGACAATGATGAACTTGTCAAGGTATGGTTTGCATACTCTATTCATGAGATCCATGAATATTGCGGGTGCGTTTGTCAGTCCAAACGGCATAACCAGAAACTCATAATGGCCATACCGAGTGCGAAAAGCAGTCTTGGGTATATCTTCCTCCTGAATCCTCAACTGATGGTACCCAGATCGCAGATAAATCTTAGAGTAGTAACTCGATCCTTGTAGTTGACCAACAAATCGTCAATGCGAGGTAAATGGTAACGGTTCTTGATCGTCACTTTGTTTAGCTCACGGTAGTCGATGCACATACGGAACGTGCCATCCTTCTTCTTTACAAACAAGACCGGAGCTCCCCAGGGTGAGAAGCCTGGTCTAATGAAACCCTTGTCCAACAGCTCTTGCAGTTGATTGGACAGCTCCTGCATCTCCGAAGGTGCAAGTCGATATGGTGCTCGTGCGATAGGTGCTGCTCCCGGCACAAGATCTATGCGGAACTCCACTTGTCAAGGTGGTGGTAGTCCTGGTAGATCCTCAGGAAATACGTCGGGATAGTCGCATACGACTGGGATGTCTTCTATTCTTTTCTCCTCTTCAGTCTTGTCGGTGATAAGCGCCAAAATGGCTGTGTATCCCTTTCGTAAGCATTTGTGAGCTTTCATGCACGAGATGATGTTCAGAGGAGTGTCACTCCTTTCACCCTTGATGTCTAGAGTTTCTCCGCTAGGGAGAGGTATGCTCACAACCTTGTCGTGGCAAATGATTCCAGCCTGGTTTCCAGACAACCAATCCATGCCCACTACAACATCAAAACTGCCTAGTGTAACCGGCATGAGGTCAATCTTAAATTTATGGCCTGCTAGTTCTAAAGTGCATTCTTTCAGAATGTGCTTAGTCAAAATTAATTTATCATCAGCTAGCTCTACAGTATATTCAACATCTAAGGGTGTTGGGGTAATGGCAAGTATCTCACTAAAATCCTTAGATATAAAGCTTTTCTCAGCTCCAGTATCAAACAATACAGAAGCATAATTATCGTTCAAGAGATACGTACCGGTTGCAAGGTTGGGATCCCTCCTGGCCTCCTTGGCCCCAATCACGAAGGCTCGTCCCCTCGTGCCATTGTTCCCATTATTGTTGTTCTGTTGGTTGTTGTTGTTGTTTTTCAGATGCGGGCAATCCTTCTTGAAGTGCCCTGGTTTTCCACATTCGAAGCAACCCTTCGGTGCTTCAAGCTGTTGTTGTTGTTGGGGTTGTGGGCTCTTTGCAAGTAATTCACCCCTGCAGTCTTTAGCTGCATGTCTCCCTTTTCCACAGCGTTGGCATTGAAAACGGCCACACTGACCCTGTGCATGGTGGAAGTTGCACTTGTGGCATTTAGGGTGTTTCCCAGCATAACCTCCTTGGTTCTGGGTGGTTGGGATGGGTGGGGCATAAGCTTGGGTTGATCCAAACTTACGTTGCTGTGGTGGTGGTTGAAGAGTGGAAGTCTTGTTCAGGGTTTCATCCCACTTTCGTTTGCCCTTGTCGTTAGTTGTGGTCACAGGACCACGAGGTGGTAAGAGTCCTTGTGCGACAGCTGAATCGGTGAGCTTGTGAGTTAGTCGCACTGTTTGTTGCATGGTGATGGGGTCAGCAGGAAGTACCATGCCCTGAATTTGAGGTGGTAGTCCCTCAATGTACTTCTCTATGTGCTTGAAAGGTGGGTTTGCCATTTCCGAGCACAGGTTTGCCAGCTCATAAGACCTGGCAGTGTAGGTCTCAACCTCGGAACCAATCATCTTGTGGTTCCAGAACTCGGTCTCTAGTTTCTGCACCTCACCACGAGGGCTGTACTCGCGGTTCAACATTTGCTTAAAGTTATCCCAGGGCAGAGCGTTGGCTGCATCAAGCCCTAGGTTCTGAACGTCGGCATTCCACCAAGTGAGGGCAGCTCCCTCGAATGTCCCTGCAGCGAACTTGACCCTGTCCTCGTTCCTGCAGTTGCTCATGGCGAAAGCTGATTCCGCCTTCTCAATCCAACGCAATAGTCCAATGGCACCCTCTGTAGCGCTGAAGGAGTGGGGTTTGCAATCCAGGAACATCTTGAACGTGCAGAGAGGTGGATTAGGATTTGCTCCTGAGATATGCAAAGAGTAGAGTTGGGTTAAGTATCGGACAAACGTGTTGAATTGGAAACGAGTGATTGTGGTGCAAGGTGAATATGAACAGATTCATCACCTTGGTTCAGTGGGTTTTGATTACGGGCAGCTTCCTGTGCAGCAAGTACCTCCTCAACCCGCTCGTTGATGAGTGCGTTCAACTCAGCTGGTGTCAGGTTGATGTTTCCACATCCTCCAGCGTTCCTGCGTCCTCCACGTCTTCCAGCCATGATCTTCATAGCAAGAATGAGTGTTAGTGTTTGTCCAATGACCAACGCAGTGTGTGTGCGGTAGGTACTGAAGAAAAACATGTAGAGCCATCGGCTATCCTCATCATGGGTAGTCACGTGCGGTGGTGAACGTAATGCATAAAAGATGTGTCATGTGCGCAAGTATCACAATACTAAGCACTAAGTGTTGTGTGGAGACTAGTGGTTATAGACTAAGTTCACTAAATGCAAACCTAATTCGCAATAACTGGAGCGCTCTGATACCAATCTGTCGCACCCCGAGAAATCCCGTCCCTTCTGGGGCGCGAGCAACAACAGATTGTCAGGATCGCAGTCTCCGGTCACACAACATGCGAGACCTATATGTCCGATTTCGTACGTACATCCAATAAATTGGATAAAACAGTTTGGTAAAATCAGAGTTGCAGAAATAAAGTATATGTTAACAAAACAGTTTAACATTCATAGTTTGCAGAAGCGTTAATTTAAAACAGTTTTCAGAATGATTAGTAACAATAGTTGCGGAAGCGATTAAGGTAGTATGACAATACATAAGTAACAAAATCAAAAGTTTAAAGATTATCAAATGGCCTAAGACACTACAGTAGATGCATGGACTCCATCCTAGCATCCTAATCCTTGTGCGCGTGCCTTAGTTACCTGAGAAAACATGCGAGTAAAAGGGTCAACACAAAGGTTGGTGAGAGCACAGGTTTTATATCAGCAGTAAACATCAAAATGTTTAAAGTAAAGTTGCAGGTCTACTTTTCAATACAATGCAATATCAATTGATAGCTAGTCAATATGTGTTATATCATATGCGGGTTCGCAACCGAAGCTAACATGCTGCCTCCCGCCATATCCATACAAGATACGGCAAATGTTGTTTGGTCAATTATGCACTGTTCCGACCTCCAGTCGGGGTGGCCATATGGCTCGCAACAGTGGGGCTTGTCAGGCCCAAATAGTACTATTCAGAATTACCACGCTAAGCGCCACGCGCTACTAACGGTTCGAGGTGTGTTTAATGAGGACTTATCAGTTTGTGGATGAATGCCACACATATGCATATACGATATTAGCATGTACAAAAGAAACCAAAAATGTGTAAGTTGTTCAAAAGTAGTTTGTATGCAATGTTTTCTCCCCCAAAGGTAGAAAATGTTAAAAGGGGCCGTGAACTCACCTGTTACAGCAGTCCCGGTGAATGTGTTCGCGTCTGCGAATGCTAGCAATCCTGCTAGTAGGCACCTATACCATATAGGTGTGAGTATGTGTTTCATGGTGTGTTGTAATCCATACAACTCCAAGTGTCGGTGTGCTCAACCGAGTGTGTGTGTTGACTTGTGTTGTCTCGACGAATCGTTGGTGACACGATTGTTGTGTTTACGTGCCTTAATGCACATAAGACACCAAAATGCATCCTATGACTCTAATCACATAAGTTACCATTTTTAGAAAGTTTCCAATTTAGGAAAGTGTGGTTATGAAATCCCATTTCATAAAACTAATAACTTCCAATATGTTTATAAAATCATGTTTTAACATTTAAAACGCATCGTCGGCGCATAAATCATCATATACGCCGTTTTGCCCAAATAAAGTTTCCTTATTTGGAAAGTATCCGTTTAAAAGCTTGTTTTCACAAAACGAAGTTTCTAAATATGTTAAAAATCATTTCTAAACATATTTCAAAGATCAAAGTTCATCAAGACACTTTAAAACATCAAAAGCCCTCTTTTGATTTTTAAAAGTTTCCTTTTTTAGTAAGTTTCTATAAAACCATGATTTTGACAAAATCAAATATCCCAATGTGTTTCTAAACACTCAAATATACATTTAACAACATCTAGACATGTCTAACATGTCTAGATCATTACAATCCAAGACTTGCAACATAAAAGTTTCCTTTTATGGCAAGTGCACCAAATCATTACCAAATCGACCAATAACTCAATCAAACTCAAATCTAATCATTATAAACTATAAAATCAGTAAATCTATGATATCTAAACAACAAATCACCAACAAATTTGAGCACAATAACCGTAAGGAGTTGCATGTGGGTTTTTACCCATTGCATGTATGATCTAACTAGAGATAAACATATGAATCTACCTTAGATGGTAAGAATCGTTCTAGAACAGCCTCTGGAGGTCCTTCAAGCGGCTGGGATTCGATCTTTCGTTGTTTTGATGGATTCCAAGGCTTCCTTGTTGTTCCTATAGTTCTCAAATGCCAAGAACTAGCTCCAATGGTGATTCCAGGAGGTTGGAGGATTGATTTCAGGGTGTCTTGGTCGAGGATTGACGGAAGAACTCGGAGAAATGGAGAAGGAACCGGATGAAAATGAATTGGGATTGAATTTATTAAATTTTTGATCTGCATGGCCTTCGCGTACCGCGGAGGCTGATCAAATTTCTCATCGCGTACCACGATAGGATTCGGGAGTCTCGACTCCCGGTTTGCTTCGCGTATCGCGAAGATTTTCGCCCAAGGGGGTATCGCGTACCGCGACGGGCCTACTTCATTGTTTTTCGATTTCGTTGATACGATTTCGCTCGTAATCGATTCCTAACATTTATCCAAAGCATCTAATGCACGTTTAGCACATAATCATATAGTAACACATAAGTTTGATCACCAACGTTCGTGAGACTCGTGTGTGTTTCGATGATTCCTTGAATTATCTTTGATTGTTTGTGTTTGTGCTACGAATCGTTTGCATGCTTGATTAACCATAATCAACATGTATTACCGCAATCCCATTGTGTTTGTGTTTGTGTTTGCCACACTTGGTTTCCAAAACCAATGTGCAATGCAATGTACGATTCGACAGTTCCTCGAACTATCGTTTCGTAGTTGTTTGTGTTCACTCATCTAATTTAAACATAATTAAATGAAATGCAACAAGTATGAATGTGAAATGTAAAGAAAGTAAGAGTTGCAATTTACCTGAAATTGCCGGGTGTCACAAAGGTTCTGGTGTCGCTTGTTGATCACAATCTGAATGAATCGAGGGAAGGCGAGGAATATCTCTTTCCCCTTTCGTTTTATGTTTTCATGCATATCTCTGAAGATCATCTCGGAGTAGTTGAAGTCAACACCCAATGCGAGGGCCACCATGCATGAGCTAAGGGTTTGATTGAGCACGTCATATCCTCCTTTCCTTCTCGACAGGCACTGAGTCACAACGTGCGCTAGATATCTCCAATATGGATGCAGAAACTTCTTCTCAGTGGGAGGATAAACACCCTCATGACCCATCTGGTACACTGTTCTTTGAACTAGCTCGTGATCAAGTTCAACTGGATCAGTGGCCTTATCACCAAACTATAGATATTCTCTCAAGATCTGCTCTGTGATGGTGATGGGTTGCCCTTGAACCTTTCCAATCAGGCTGACCATGCCATTTGAGTCCGTGCGTTTAGTAATTGAGTTCTAAAAGCTCTAGATATACTCAGAAATAATCTCGGGGTGCTCCATGATCGCGTAATCGACCGGTGATAAGATCAGCCCCTCCACCATGCTCTTGTACATGGAGTGTTTTTCCGAAGGATCTCTGATGTAAGCGGACATGTTGTGGTCCGGAACAAATCGTAGGTCAGCCATCTGAAATAAAATAAGTTAAGTTAGTTAAAGTTGAAGTCAAAAGTTGAGGGTTAAAAGTCAAAGTCCAAGTCCAAGTCCAGGTCAAACGAGTTAAACAAAATCACAAAGTCAAAATAAGTTCACGGTTTTCAGGAGTTCACAAAGAGTATAAAGTTTACGAAATTTTGTAGTTCACGAAAATCAGGTTGTAATCGAAAATGGAGTTCTCGAAAACTTGTACACGTAATGTGTATTCGAAGTTTGTACTCGAAACCCCGTACTCGAAATTCAAAATTTCGAGAACTCAAAGAACTTCTTAACTCCCTCAATTTTGCTCCTTAGAACTCCTAATTATACTCGAAATGCTTGGAATTAGTAGGCGACCAACATATAAGAATATCCCTTTCCAATTTTGAGATTCTCGAGGTGATTTGTCCAAGATTCTCTCATTTAACGGACTGAAGTACTCGAAATGAGTTTTTGTCCCATAACTTTTTATTTAGCGGTTAAAAGTGTACCAAAATCTATACCTAGGTTCTTCTAAGTAGGATCTACAAAATAGTCAGAGTGGAATCTCGAAAATAAGCAAAGAACATGAAATCGCCTAGAGAAAGAAAGTTTGTAATCGAAAAATTATGTTACTCGTTTTGGTCCATACTCGAAATATTTATAGACGATTGTTCGAGTACACGATTTCGTGTACACGAAATCGTGTACATAATTTCGAGTATATCTTTTCGAGTACTAATTAATTTAAAACTTTTCTAACTTAAAATAAAATAAAATAAAATAGAATAGAACAAAATAGAATAAACTCAGACAGTAATTTTCACTTGTTAATCCATAATTTAAAAAGAAGTCTCATATTCAAAAAATTTCTAACGGTTTTTCTCAAAATCCTTTTGGGATGTTTATGAACAATCAGACAGTAAAACCAGATTAACATGCAACTTATCAATTTTGTGAAATCTTTTGTTTCAAACTTTGATTGTATTTCAACGAACTTAAAACGTTTCGACAGAGTTTAAGATAAGAAAAGAAAAGAACATATCTATTAGATTAGAGTCAAGAACAAGAAGGGGTTCCATCATCTTTGTGCTCATTGGCATCTTTTATTTTACTAATTTGCAGACACATTGGCCCTAACTTCACACATCCAGGTCTTTGCTTACGCAAAACAAAGGATGCTTAAGTAAGTATTTCCCGCTCTTTGTTTGCACAAAACATGGAAAATACCAGAGGTTTTCAAAAAAATTTCAAGTTTATCGAAACACAATCTTGTTTTGACTTAAAGATTTACGCAAAAAGTCAAATAGTTGTTACATCTTTCCGGTTATCTGATTTTCCTTACTTTTCACTTATTTATATATTTAATATTTTTGAATTTAATATTTTTGAATGATCATGTCCATTCCTTTCTTTTGGAAAAACTTGTTTTAACTTATTAGTGAATTATAGTTATCTAAAGTTGTTATTCTTTAGAAAGTACTTTTAGGCACGCCCCCGTGAGAGCCCTCTATTTGACTAACGTACTCCTTTTCCCCCATACCTTCATTGCTTCCCTATTGAACCACTTCACTTGACCGTCCAAACAAAATCTTTTTGTAATTTTCTTAAAAAATGAAAAGTGTAAAATCTTTTTGTTGTTTTCTTAAAATTCACTCCCCCAAACTTGTAGATCATCTTAGACTGACTCAAGACCGAAAATATTTTTGTTGTTTTTGTGAATTGACTCAAAGAAAGAAAATCTTTTTGTTGTTTTTGTAAATATTCTCCCCTAAATTTGCGATCTAAAAATTAAAATAAAAACAAAACACAAATTTTACAGTATTTAAGAAAGTGTTTTAATCAAAACTTATTAGTTTGAGAGAGGCAAGCAAATGGTGGATCGAGCTGTGTCGAACGGTTTTGTGAAAAGATCCGCCAGAGTATCATCTGTGTAGACCTTTTCAAGATGAATCAGTTTCCGTTCGACACTCGCGGATAAAGTGAATCCGGATGTCAATGTGTTTAGTTTTGGAGTGTTGTACCGGATTCTTGACGATCTGTTGAGCAGGTTCATTGTCACAATAAATAGGAGAGTCCCGAAAATTCAAACTGTAATAAAGGAGTTGTTGTTGCATCCAGATAACCTGAGAACAGCAACTGGAAGCAGTGACATACTAAGCTTCCGTAGTGGAGGTAGACTTGGTTGTCTGTTTCTTGCATTGCCATGAGACGATGCGATCTCCTAAGTATTGACATCCTCCAGTGGTTGATTTCCTGTCTAAATTGCAACCACCAAAATCACTGTCAAAGTAAGCAAATAAACAAAAATCAGAGTTCTTAGGATACCACAAACCGAGATGAGGTTTCCCGACGAGGTACCGAAAGATCCTCTTGACAGCGATCAGATGAGAAGCCATCGGATTTGCCTGATATCTGGCACACTGACATAGGGAAACACGATATCTGGTCAGCTAGCAGTCAGGTACATCAGTGAGCCAATCATCGAACGGTAATGGTGCTGATCAACATCTTCACCCTCAGAATCCGAAGTCAAGACCGGACGTGCAGCCATAGGAGTGGATGCGGGCTTTGATTCCAACATGTTGAACTTGGTGAGAATGTCGGTAACGTACTTGCCCTGATTAATCATAACACCCTTTGGATCCTGCTTTACCTGAAGACCCAAAAAGAATGTCATATCCCCTATTGCACTCATCTCAAACGTTTTCTTCATCACAGCCTCAAATTCTCTGCACAGCACCAAGCTCGTGGAACCGAAAATAATATCACCCACATAGATTTGGACGAGAATCAAATCATCCTTATCCTTGTGGACAAAAAATGTCTGATCAATGTCTCCACGGGTGTTTCCATTAGCAAGCAGATAATATGTAAGTGCTGCATACCATGCTCGTGGTGCTTGATGAAGACCATAAAGGGCTTTGTCTAACTTGTAGACATGATCGGGATACTGCGAATCCTCGAACCCCGGGGGCTGACAAACATAGATCTATTCTTTAACCTTTCCATACAAGAAGTCAGTCTTCACATCCATCTACTAAACAGTGAAGTTCATGTAGGAAGCATAGGCCAAGAAGATCTGAATAGCTTCAAGTCTTGTAACCGGTGCAAAGACTTCTTCATAGTCGATCCCCTCCAGTTGGAAGAAGCCCTGAACTACCAATCTGGCTTTATTCCTGATAATCACATCCGAATCATCTCTTTTTTTTCTGAAGACCCATCTAGTTCCAATTGGCAGTTTCCCCTTGGGCAACGGAACCAGATTCCACACCTAGAGCTTCTAAAACTGCATAAGTTTTTCCTGCATCGCCTCGACCCAGCTTGACTCCTTAAGAGCCATCTTGACATTCTTGGGTTTGACCTGCGAAATAAAACAAGAATACAAACAAGAATTAATCGGAACTGATTGACTTCGTGTGATAGTTTCTTCAGGCAAGGTGTTCTGAGCTGGAATAGATCGGCTCCGGGTGAGAACTCCTTCTAATAGAGGTCCAATAATTTTTTCCACAGGATGATTCTTGTTGATGCTTAAGGTTGGCACTTCCTCAACGACTAAGTTGTCTACCATGTTGCAAATGTGATTCATCTGATCTTTGTTGGAGGAAGAAAGGTTGTCAACTGGAGCAGTTTCACTTGCCTCAGCTCCATTATCCACACAAAGTTCCTCAGGGATGTGGTCTGAGAACAGTGGATTATCAAAGGTTTGGTGAGAAGAAGATGATGCTTGATCTGTCTCCAGAATTGGCTAAACTGACTGAGAAGTTTCTGGATCTGATGGGATGACTTCATTGATCGGGGTTGGCTAAACTAAAGGAGCCCGATCATACATGCCTGGTGGGTCAACCGTTAGAAGCTTGGGATCACATGGAACGTAGTCAACCCAGTAGTCTACGTCATCACCCTTATAGAAGTTTTCAGTTGGCTCAGATGGTCCTACACTCTCAGATGAAGTGTTAAAGGGCTCAAAAGTAGAATCATACTGAAATAACTAGTTTGGACCAAAACCGGCATCGGTGTTCTTCATCTCTTGCCAATCAATATAGTATGACTCCACAATCATTCGCGTCTTCTTGTTGTATACCCGGTAGGCAGCTTTCTTAGACGAGTAACCCACAAAGTAAGACTCATTAACCTTGTCATCAAACTTATGATTCAGCTCAGTATGGAGAAGAGTGCACGGACACCCGAACGACTTGAAATGACCAACTTTTGGCTTCAAGTTGAAGAAAATCTCATAGGGAGTCTTCTGATGGCGTTTGTTCAACAGTGCTCGATTTTGAACATAACAAGCTGTGTTAACAGCTTCAACCCAGAAGAATGACAGCATGGTCTGTGCAGCCTCGATAAGCGTTATGTTCCTACTTTCAGCAACTCCATTTTGTTGAGGTGTACGAGCTGCACTGTAATGTCGAGCAATTCCCTTCTCATCGCAGAAATCAAGAAGTGTCTGATTTTTAAATTCAGTGTCGTTGTCAGTTCTGATCACCTTAACCTTTAGATTCTTCTGATTCTCGATCAGGGTGATAAACTTCTTCAGAATCTCTGGTGTCTCATCTTTCTTGGCTAGAAAGAACACCTAAGCAAATCTGGAATAATCATCTGTCACAACAAGACAATATGAATTCTTCCCGATGCTCATTACGTTGACCGGCCCAAAGAGATCCATGTGAAGAAGTTGCAGAATTGATGAGATTGAGATGAACAGTTTAGGCTTGTGGGGTCTCTTATGTTGTTTCCCCTGGGCACATGCTATGCACTTCTCAATTGAGGAGAAGTCTTTAGAAGGTAATCCAATAACATAATCTCCCTTAGCAAGTGGGTTGAGATTCTTCAGGTTGACGTGACCCAGTCGGCGATACCAAAGTAAACAGTCATTCTCTGATGCCTTTGAAAACAAACAGGTGTTTTCAGTGAATGAATCAGAATTCATATTGATGATATAGGCATTGTTGATTCTCGGAGTCCTCATCAAGACCACTTCTCGGGCACGACAAATCCGGGCTTTAGAATGAGACACTCCTTGTTTGTGAAGTGTGTTGAAAAGCTCTTTTCACATATCTGAGAAACACTCAATAAGCTGTGATTGAGTTCCATTGGAGACTGTGCCCTTCATATTGATCTTCCCACCCTTGTCTCCAGCAAATGATACATATCCTCCATTGAATGGTGTAACTTCATGCAACTAAGAGAAATCCCCAGTCATATGCCTGGAGCAGCCACTATCCACGTACCAAACATTTTTCAGCTTATTTGGTCGTCCCTGCATAACACACACACTCAATGAGAAATGGGTACCTAAATCATAACAGATTTAGGTATTGGTGGAACAATGGTCCCTTTCTTGAGAATCCCTTTGGGCTAGTCTGATTTAGCCCTCACATTCTTGGGCCTTACACCACTGCCATGATCAATTGGTTTTAAAGGAGGTTTCACTGGTGGTTTATTCTTCCACTGTGGTTTGCTTTTAGTTTAAGAAACCTTTGATTTTTGTTTAAGAAAACCAGATTGATTTTGTTCTACTGGTTGGGCCTTCTTGGCAGTGGGAAGATTCTGAGGTTTCACCCTAGGCTTGGAGGATTGGTCATTCCTTGTTGATCTTTTGGTAGGTTTGGCCTTGGGTGTGACCTTCTGATTCTTCCCATAGAAGAATTCAGTAGGTCAGTGCAGACAGTTTCTTGCAATGTGGCATGGTCTCCCACATGCATAAAAACATAACTTGTCATGAAAGTCTTTTGGGTAAAATGGCTTTACATCACAATCACCTTAACCAAAAGAAGTACTTGTAGAGGCTTGTTCCAATGATCCGGTTGGAACAAAAGGTTCACATTTTGGGTTTAACTTTGAACCCGCCTCTTTGCTGATTGTGGAATGAGCCTATTCACATGCTTTAAAGGAGAAGAATATGATTTTAAAACATCATCAATTTTAACAAAAGTAGAATTAAAATTTTTAAACATCTCATTTGGTTTAACTTTAATTGTTTCAAATCATCCTACAAAATCAGTTTTTGGAATAAATTGTGATTTGCTAGATGATGTTGAACACTCTGTGCTCCTCCCAGCACTTCTTTCTTCATGCTTCCCCCTCATATCTGTATCACTTAAACTATATGCACACACCTCAGATCATCAGAAACAAACATGGGGTCAACTGTAAGTGAAACAGGTTCAGTGGGAAACTCAAAGGCATGATCTGATTGTAGAACGAAGTCATCAACAGATGTGTTGATTCTAGGCATGCTTGAGCAATTATGGTTAAAAGGAGGCTCACACTCCTTATAACCAAGACCCTTACCTCTTTTCTCCCAATACTGAATACTGACCATGTCTTCTAAAACTTTGCTTGCATAGTCATATTTTTCACATCTGACTGAGGTTTTAGAAAGTTGAGTTTTAATCTGTTCTAGTTCAGAAGTGAGCTCATAGATTTTGATTCTAGCATCTCGATAATTTGACTCTTTGTCACTTAAAAGTTCTTTCGTTTTTGAAATATCACGACCCTCAGCCTCAACTTTTCTTTTAAAAATTGCTTCATTTTTTAAACACTCAGAGTTAAAATATTTCAGTTTAGTGACCTCTTTGATCAGGGTCTCATTGAGAGATCGGTACTTATATACCTTCTCAATGCAAGAAATAGAGCAAAGATTTTTAGTTACCTCATTGTGCTTTTCATCCACTTCTTCCATGAATGCGTGGCTCAGGGTCATATCCAGCTCTTGTACTTGATCTCTCCAATCATAGGAGTAGGTTTCCTGAGTCACCAATGCCTTGGATGTGCTTGCAGCTCCCTTAGCTGCAGCTTTCTCATCAGGCTTCTTCTCACCCTCCTTCACTACCTTCGGCTACTTACACTCCCTTGCAAAGTGACCCGAAAGATGAATACTTTTTGTATTTCGTGAAGTTCTCAAGAACAGCTACTCAATAAGTCTACAGAGCACGTCTCAGGAATCCAACCCTAGAATAGTACAAAATACGTCTACATATACTATTCTAGGAATACTCGAACTCTATACACGAAAATGGTTCGAGTACTTGAAAATCTAGAGTACACGAAAATACTGTACACGAAAATATCCAAAAATCAGGTCTTCAACTCTTCCCTGGTTGACTTTATCAGTCTTCGTCTTTAGTTGGGCTCTACAGAAACCACAGAAAAGATTGTGCAAATCAGAAACCACATGGCAGCAGCTCGCGATTGTCACAAGAGCTATGCCGACAAACCTCGAAAGCCTATGGAATTTCAGGTATAAGATAGAGTCCTTCTAAAGGCTTCGCCATGGAAAGGTGTTATTCGTTTTGGGAAACGAGGCAAACTGAATCCACGGTATATTTGACCATTTGAGATCTTTAAGCGGATTGGTCCAGTGGCATACCAACTCATCCTACCAGCCGAACTTGATGGAGTTCACAACGTACTTCATGTCTCGAATCTGAAGAAGTGTTTATCCGATGAGACACTTGTGATTCCACTGGATGAGATCCAGGTGGATAAAAACTACGGTTCATGGAAGAGCCGGTAGAGATCATGGACCGTGAGTTCAAACAACTCAAATAGACACGGATTTCGATTGTCAGAGTCCGATGGAACTCAAAACGCGGACCTGAATTCATGTGGGAACGTGAAGATCAGATGATGCGCAAATATCCCCACCTCTTCAAAGAGACAACGTCAAAAGTCGACACTAACGAATAAATTTTGGGACGAAATTTCCTTTCAACAAGGGGATGATGTGACAACCAGAAAAATTTATGTTCTCAAACACTACCAACAACAACAAAATTTCGGGACGAAATTTCTTGATGTGACACCCGGCAATTTCAGGTAAATTGAAACTCTTACACTCTCTGTATTTCACATTCATACTTGTTGAATTTCATTTAATTATGTTTAATTAGATGAGTCAAACACAAACAGCTGCGAAACAATAGTTCAAGGAACTAACGAATGGTACATTGCACATTTGATTTGGAAACCAAGTGTGGCAAACACAAATGCAAAAATAATAATTCAGGGAATTATTGGATTATGCATAACATGTTGATTATGTTTAATCAAGCATGCAAACAGTTCGTAATGACGAACACAAACGATCAAAGATAATTCGAGGAATTATCGAAACAGACACACACGAGTCTCACGAACATTGGTGAACAAACAATAATCAAACAATCATATGTGTTATTATGTGAATATGTGCTAAACATGTATTAGATGTTTAGGATAAAAGTTAGGAATTGAACACAAACGAAATCGAATCAACAGAATTGAAAAAACTAAGAAATAGAGCCTTCGCGATATGCCAAGCACCCTCGACGAACTTCGTGGCGATACGCAAAGCATGAGCGGTATTTCTGAACTCCGTATTTCTTGGTGATACGCCAAGGCCATGCACAAGGGTCTTGGCGGTACGCGGCGTATTTCGGGATGAAAGCTGAATATTATATTCATCGCGGTACGTCGAGGCCATGCATGATCGGCCTTGGCGGTACACGACGGTTCCCAGACGACAAAACTTTATAAAAACCAACCCCAATTCATTTGTTCAGTTTCTTTTACACCAAACCGAGCATTTCCACTCAAGATCTACTGAAACCCACTGAAATCCACTCTCAAACCATCTGGAATCACTAGTAAAGCCTCTTCTTGCAACTTGGAGTGTTTTTGGACCATTAGGGTTTCAAGGAGAAGTCTTGGAAACTATCCACAAGCAAGGAGTTCATCATCAGCCTTCATCTAAGCATCCAGGAGCTATTATAGCACGATTCTACACTTCTAAGGTAGTTTTATGAGTTTATCTAGTGTTAGATCGCACATGCAATGGGTGAAAACCCACATGCATGAACATCCACCCACATGCAACTCCATGTGGCCATTGTGCACGAATTTGTTGGTGATTTTGTATGATATTGATATAGATCTACTAATTTTAGAGTGGATAAGTGTTTGGATTGAGTTTTAATATGTTCTATTGTTGATTAGGTAAAACTTTCCATAAAAGGAAACTTTTATGTTGCATGTAATGGATTTGTGATGATCTCGACATGTTAGACATGTCTAGATGTTGTCAAATGCATATTGAAGTGTTTAGAAACACATTTGAGTATTTGATTTTGTGAAAAACATGGTTTTAAAGAAACTTACTATAAAAAAAACTTTTTAAAATCAAAAGAGGGGTTTTGATGTTTTAACGTATTTTGGTGATTTGTGATTCTTGAAATATGTTTAAAAAGGATTTCTAAGCATATTGGAAACTTTGAATTTTGAAAACGAGCTTTCAAACGAATACTTACTATTTGAGGAAACTCTATTTGGGGCAAATGCCATAAACAGTGATTTAAGAATAAATAGCTAGTTATACGTGTTTAAATGTGTTTTATAAACCTACTAGAAGTATAAATTCTATGAAATGGGATTTCATAACTATACTTTCCAAAAATAGAAACTTTCTAAATATATAAATTTTCCCGAATGGGAAACGTTATGATTTTTGAAACATGACTTATGGGAAAACATCATGATTAGAGTTGTAGGATGCATGTTGATGTCTTACTTGCATTTATAACACATAAACGAACTAAATACAACAAACGTATCACCAATGATTCGCCGACTCAACACAAGTCAACACACACACACTCGGTTGAGCACATCGACACTTGGAGTCATATGGGATACAACACATCACAGAACACATACTCACCACCTATATGGTTATAGGTGCATACTAGCAGGTGCTCGCATTCGCAAGTCGCGAACACATACATACCGGAACTTCTTTACCAGGTGAGTTCACGGCCCCTTTTTATCTTTTCTACCTTTGGGGGAGAAAACATTGCATGATAAACTGTTTTTGATACAACAACTTACTTTGATTACGTATAGACATGCTTTATCACTATATGTATATGTGTGGCACACATCACAAACTGAAAGTCCTCGCAAACACACCTTAGACCGTTAGTAGAACGGATCGCCTAGCGTGGTAATCTTGGATAGTACTATTTGGGCCTGACAAGCCTTGCCCATCGCGCCTGGGAGGCCAACCCGACTGGAGGTCAGAATGGGTGCAATATTGACCAACACACTTTGCCATTGTCTTGTGATGGACATGGCGGGAGGCACAACAGTCAGCTTCGGTACAAACCCACATATAATATAACTGTATTGACTAGCTGTCAATCGATACTGCATTGTAATGATATGTAATCTAGCAACACTTACTTTAAACATTTTGATGTTTACTGCTTATGAAAAACTTGTGCTCTCACCAACCTTTGTGTTGACCTTTTACTCGCATGTTTTCTCAGGTAACTAAGACACGTGCACAATGACTAGGATGCTAGGATGGAGTCTATGCATCTACAATAGTTTCTTAGGCTATTGATCATTCATTATCATTTTGTTATGTTGTTTAATGATAAATACTTAAACCGCTTCTGCACTATTACTCTTTGTTGCTTTGAAGACTGTTTTAACTTAAGCTTCCGCAACTTATATTTTCAATGTTGTTTTGACAACCTAAACATTTACTTCTGCAACTCTGATTTTATAAAACTGTTTTGTCCAACTATTTGGATGTACGTATGCAACAAGACATGCAGGTCTCTATGACTGGAGACTACGATCCTGACAGCCACACGTCGCGCCCTCGGACAGGCCGGGGTACGACACTTCCCTTGAACAATTGAAGCCTAACATCGACACTATAGTCTCGATAGCCCCAAGGACTATGTCGATACTATTACTTCAGTGTTGTCCTAGGAGGATGGGGTGAGTCCCCATCGATATTAGTAGTCTCGAAGACTACAGTATCGCCAACAAGAAGTCGATAATAAAAATCTTGACGAGGTGCCAAAGTGTAACCAAGTCTTGTGTACACTAACTCCATCCCATCAATACTAATTATGCACTACAACCCAAGTGTTCTTAAACACAAAAAGAATAGAAACAATCACAACCAAGGATCAAACAAAGCAAAAATAGCAAACGGTTTGGACTGGGTTCAATATTGGGTAACTCGATTTCAAGGGTTTAAAACTTGATAGTTTATTAACCTATATACAAATTTTACCAAAATATCTTAGTATTACCATGTATCTAGGATAATAAAAGTTAATAAGAATACTTGAAAGTTGATATCAAATAACAAAATAATTTTACAAATAACTTACACTATTTTATTTATAAAAAGGTAGGTAATCTAACAAGTTTTCAAGAACAATCTAACATTATACCATTCCAAATATCATTTCAACATTTAAGTACTCAGAGTTAGGGGTCTAATCCTGTTCATCCTAATTTCTTTCGTTATCATCTTCACTAGTCGATCTATCAGTTCTATAGGGTATGAAGCTTTTACCTAGTATTGGGTTCAGGAATTCATGCTCGCAGGTAAAGAGACAAAAGAAACAAGAACAGAAACATTATTTTAAAAGAAGGGAGCATTTGCCTACTCTATGGTATATGAGAACTTACTGTCTTCCAATTTCATATCAGTTACAAGCATGTCATTTCAATCACTTGCTACCTTTAAAGGAAAGCAGTTCGCCCATTGAATCAATTAATCATCACACGGCTCTCAAACCCAACCTGTGGTGGATCCTGGGTGACAAAGTCAAAGACTTTGATCCTTTGCCCCATACTTTGAGATGCTCAGACACTAATCATAACAAGAAAGACTAAAAACTCACATAAGTTAGGATAAATCACCTAGTTTACTACCAAACCCTAAACACAACCTTAAATACATACATATACCAGCAATGTTGAACACAAACCAATGAAACACAAGTTCTGAACACAATCAAACTACAATCAAAGAGCACGTATAATTGTAAGCCAGTCAACACAGCGACCCAAGGTGAGTTCATTTCCCCTTTTCTAATATTTTTGATTTATAATTACGGGGTTGAGAAGAAAGCTAACTTATTTCCTTATGATTAAAATTTGTATGCTTACCTTTAAACTTTATGTAGTACTGTGGGTATAACTATATTTGACTTTAAGATGTTTAAACCTGAATTTTCCTAGCTTGTGTATGACCAGTTTTGAACATGTTAAATGGATGTATGGAATTATAACTGAAGGACAAATTTTAATGAGAAAGTCTTTTAAATGTCAAAAACCTTTTGGGATCCGAAATACTTCTAAATTCCAAAACTAGTAAATGTGAAAACTATAGGACTATGAAAAATGATATGGCTAAGGATGTGATTATTAGGATACTGTCTGAGATATATCACTGCGATCATGTGCTCATACGAAAAATTCAACTAAGTTATGTCCCTTTTAGTTTGTTTACCATTAAGTGGCAGAGGCCAAGCTGACGGTAACGTAGTGGTACCATAAGTTTGATAAACTTCCAGCGAGTGAGGTTGGTACGTTATGCGTATCTTATACATAACTATCTCGGCCGGTATCGCATGACCGGTAACAGGGCGAAAACATTCAGGTTTGGTAAACAACCGCATGGGTGATAATAATAAGACAGAGTATAATAATAAACTTATAACTTCTATTTGGGAGACTGGCAAAGGTCAAGTTGGCCTTCGGGCCAACCATGTTGTTGCTCAGTTACAAATAGTTGTTAACTAGTAAATTACTTATAACTTCTATTTGGGAGACTGGAAAAGGTCGAGTTGGCATTCGGGCGAAACATGGTGTTGCTCAATTAAAAATAGTTTTTAACCTGTAAATAACTTAAAACTTCTATTTAGGAGGTTGGCAAATGTCAAGTTGGCCTTCTTCAGCCATGATGTTGCTCAGTTACAAATAGTTGTTCGTTTTTATATCTAAATTTTTCAGGTATGAGGCAAGTGTGGTGAATTGAGAATGTGTGGTCAGAGTGGAAGCCTTAGTTTCCATTAAGGACATGATCATTTCTTGTCAAGGGCGTGGTGCGCTTGCAGCTGCACTTGTTGGTACGTATGCCCAATATATAAGTGATACTTGACAAGACGAGATGATGTTAGTGGTGAGGTTTAAGGTGGAAGCTGTTGCGTTGGGTGTGTAATGCTTTGAAACTAAATTCCAAATCTTTAACAAATTGAGAATGGGTGTGAATTGCAAAATATTCCAACATTATGGCTTAAACCAGGGTTATTTTAATAACTCAGTTTATCAGCCATGATAACTCTTGTGAGAAACTAAAATATTGTGAGATTATTTCTAAATGGGATAATGTCTAAGATGAGGACTATAATTAAGGCTCAGACATGATTTAACCAAGACAAATGTTTACTTAACCATTTTCAAACTCAAATAACAAATGAACTCACTAACCTAGTGTTGACTTGTTCTTTGCTTGTTGTTCTCAGGTGACGAACAGGTTTAGTTACTGGAAGTAGGATACTAGTTAGGTGGCATAGTTCGAGAACCAAGTAGTTTTTGCGTATTTATTTCGTGACAGCATGTGAATCAATACCTTTTTGCAGATCTTGCACCGTACAAGATTCATTGAATTCATGTCTTTTGTAGATTACAGGCTTAAATTATTGAACTCTGACTGATTTAATTTAACTTTGTAATTCTTATTGAACATTGTTTTAGTTTTCTCATTATATATCTAATCAGTTGTGAATAAAATTTCATCACACCAATGCGATTGCGCACCAGGACCATTCCGCCCGATGGCAAAGTCATTACAGCCTTCCGGTCTACGGTGTGACAACCAGCACCAAAACTTCAGCCTCAATACCATCACCATAATCAAATTCTTGGATCCAAGACAAAGCTCTTCCTTCTTCTTATTTGCTAAGGTAAAACCCGATCTCAAACATTTAATTTAAAATTATATATACACACAAATACATGTTGCTGGTTTTCGGTCAAAATCTATCCCGAATTCAATAGACTGTACCTTTTCATAACAAATCAAAACGGAGAAAACTAAAAGTCTATAATTAAGAACGTTGAGTTAGATTTACAAAAATTACTTATACATTTTCTAATTCAACAAAATGATGACACAAACAGCCTCTACAAAATCAGCGTGCAGATTTGAACTTTCTAACTTTGATGGTTGTTTTGGCACGTTTCTGAGGAAAATCACGAAAAACTTTCTAAATGAAAGTTGTTCGGGACACGCTAAAATAAAGGCCTTTAAAGTTACGTAGTATTATAAAAACATTTTCGATTTTTAAAGTTCAATTGCAAAAGTTGAACAGAATCTGCCCAAAAACGAAAATTATAAAACGACATACCTACATGTCATGTATGTATATATTTGCCATGAAAATGAAATATTAACTTGTATACATATATATGAAGTGATTTGAAATGGGTATTGTTGAGTATAATATTTCAACGTTTTGGGTATTAATAAACAAAAATTAATATTTTTCAAAATAGGTCGTTATAATGACAAAACATTTCTAAAAATAAAAAGTAATTATTTTTAAGGCATTATATCAAAGTTATTCCAACTTTAAATTACGAATTTTCTATGACAAATCCAACATCATAAAATACCAAGACCACGTAACTAGAACATTGATCAACATAACAAAAACATGAAATTTTATAAGGTCACAGATGCAACCTAAATCCATGATATGATAGGAATCAAGTAGGATTGAAACGCAAGACAAGATTCGCACTCTTAGGACCTCGGATATACACTAATAGTGAGTTTCACGGCCCCTATTTTTTCAATGTTTTTAACAACTCACAGGGGGGAGAAATAATGTTTGTACTCGTTTCATAGAAACAAGTGATTTTAGTTCAACAACTTAGTACATGAGTTACTTTCATCGCTTTAAGTCCCCTATTATATAACCGTTAATTGTGGGTAAACGTGAATTAAGGAATAATACTATTCGGAAGTGACAACCCCCACCTGTGGTTAGTAGCACTAACTTTGATTGTAGGTCAGATCAGGTGCATAATATTCATCTCAGTAAAATGTTTTGCAATAGAACATTGGGATGGGGCAATTCCATCATGTCGAGTTTGGTTATGGGAGCTCATGGTAATAACAAATATACACAACTCGTGATATTGTTTTTGAGAACAATAGTCACATTTTGAAACCTTGTGGTGAAACAACTCAATTTTTTTGTGTGTCTAAACCTATGAACTCACAAGATTTATGCCGATTGTTTTTAGCATGTATTTCTCAGATAATTGAATCAAACATGGGACATATTATGGGAATGTTTTGCATGGGTCTCATCACGTTAACATTCGTATTTTTGGAATTTTCCTTAGCATAGCCTATTTACTTAGGCCATGTTTTTAAAATCTTACATATCATACTTTGAAGTTTAGAATCTATGTTTTGTTATAAGTTAGATGATTTTAACTTAAGACTTTGTCAGACCCCGACCGACAGCGGAATACGTCGGGGCGAGATTGTAAATTCTAAAAAGCTCATGGTGCTAAGTTAAGGTTTCGTTATTTAAAACATCCATATTAAATTATTCAATCAAAATATTCTATAACTTTCAATAACATACAATAGTTCAAAATAAATTACAAATGAAATACCAAACAATGTTAATTAACTAAATCCTCTAAACCTAATCTATGTCTTCGTCATATGTCTTCATCTTAACCTTGTGATCGCAACTTTCAAATCATCAACAAACATCAAACTTGTTTTCGCGATTCCCGCTTCGTTATAACTTCGTTTCGCGCACGTTTTTTGCCTACGTTCATCCTTTTTAGAGTACTACCATATGGAAAAGAGTAATACAACATTCATGGTGTCAAGAATTAGGTTTAATCTTTGGATCTTGGTGTGAGTAAAGAGTTACGTTCTCAAACTTTTGTTTGTGATTCTAGCTTCGTTTGGGCTCGGTTTTATGCATCTTTTGAACCTTGTTCCTCCTTAGTATACTACTATATCTTGAAGATTTGGGTGGTCCGAAATGTTATTCAAGGATGGGGAAATGCTGGTTAAATAGTCACCCGAAAGTTATCTTATGTCAAAATTAAGAATCCAACATGTAAAGCTTCTTACTTGTTATCCATTACATCTAAGCCTTACAAAAAAATGTCCTATCTTAGGATATGTATATAATGTAAGTTGTATGAAAAGATGGCCAGGATATGAGTTTTAGGTGTGTTCACGAAACATTTTTGATCAACCTATGTGGTCCTTTGTGAGATAGATTCTTGATTCAAAATAGATGGATAGATGTAGTTTAACTTTTTAAGTTTAAACTATTTATTAAAACATATACAATTTATTTTTAACATTTATAACCTTACATTTTATAAACTTGATTAATTTCAATTAATTATATCTTCTATTCATTTTTTTTGTTAATAAAAAGTACATGTAAATATATTTATGAGTTGTAACATAGTTGGATTGAGAAAAATTTCACGTAATTATTCTGATTTTGAGATGTGTCAAAATCCGTCATCGGAATTTGTCAAATGTTATAGTTACCCATACTTTTGAAAGTTTCGTCCCGAAATTTACTAAGAAAAAACTGTTACCCGAGATATGATTGTTTTTAGTTTTCATTTGTTCTGTTTAGAGTTTTAACGAACCTTGTTACAGAAATTTTGATTACGTTTTGTAACACCCCAAATTTCCTAATACAAGTTATTTGAATTTACATATGTATAACGGCTAATTTACTTGTAGGAAAACAAACGAATTTGAGTACTCATTTTATATTTCGAGAACCCTAAGTTCTCGAAAATGACCCAATTTCGGGTACCAGGTTCGTGAACTCTGCCTACATATATGAGTGCCTTGAAAAACGTGCACACCTTTGGCTGGAAGCACGCTCTCTCTCAAGTACACTAAGAGGATTTCGAGAACTTCAAGAAAAGAGTTTTGATCGACCAAACGAAGGAGGAAACACACAGGAATCTACAGGAGTTATCATCTAGCATCAAGTAAGCGTTCTACACTAAAAAGTTAGGATTTTTATACGAAAGTGAACTTATGCATAAAGCTCACACCCTTAAGCATAAAGTTCGAGATTTTACGGTTTCAACGTGTTGGTAACGACATAAGGAACCTAGAACTAGTTCCCCCAAGTCTTAGATAAATTTCTAAGATGGTTTAGGACAAAAAGTTGAGTACACGAAAATATACACGAAGGGAGTACTCGAAATCATGCTTAGATAGTAAAACCTGTTTCGTGAACACTGGTTCGAAAACCTTACTTCGAGAACCCTGGTTCGTGAACTACGGATTCGAGAACAATGCTTTTAGAACCTTAATTTGAGAACTAGGATTCGTGTACTCATGGGTTTCGAGTACTTTGGGTGTTCCGTGAACTCTGTAGAGTTCGCGTACTGAGTACTTCGTGAACCACAGACTCGAATACTTATACAGTTTAGAGAACTTGTATTATGAGGAGGGACTATTAGGCTATGAGGACTTAGAATAAATCCTAAGTCTAAGAATGGAATGTAATGAGATGATGTACTGATGTAGGTTCTTAAGTCCTAGCTAAGGAGTTCGTCTAAGAAGACAAGGAGCTACTATAAGGTGAGTTCTAGACGCCCTAATTTAACATTATATTTGTACTTATGCTTTAGGCTGACATACATGCTGTTAATATGTTTAGGATACGTTATGACACTATGTGCCTATGCTAAGATGATGAGTGCTTGATGTATGATGAAATATGCATGATGTTGGGAATCGTGGTGGTATTCGGTTTGACTTTTAGGTAAAAACAAGTTTGACCAATTACTATATTAAATCAATATTTAATATAACGCAGCGGAATTAGGGTTTCAAACTTTAACACTTTTAAAATTCCCAATCAGGATCATGGTTACAAACATACAAACACGGATATAATATTAACTAATCTAATCTACCGATGAGAAAAGATTATACCCTTTCGGTTAATGATTAACCGTTTAAGACACCGAGGTTCAACGAACGATTGCTAGGTCACGAGCACGAACGGGTTCCTTTTTCTTTGTGGAGTTCGACTGCTTCAAAACCAAAAGAAAATCTCCTTTTGCTTTTGTTTTGACGTGCATCAGCAATGAAAAAGATAATAATTTTTCTTTCGCTTGATGTTGTATGACTCCTCTTCCAATATTTTGACTGCAGCTCACGAAAAGAAAGAAAAACAACTTATGTTGTTTTTCTTTTGTGCGACGGCAGCAAGGAATTTTTAGGGTTAGAGAGTTTTAAGATTAATCTCTATTAATCTTATAATACTCACTTTCGGGCCCTAAAGCCTAATCTAGTTAGTTTAGGTCCAATACACAACATCAAGCCCAAAACTATTAGTTTAATTAAATAAGTAATTAAACTTATATAATTTATAACAATTATAAATTATAAATCCGTTCGTGAATACCAGTTAATCAAGTTAAGTGGATTTAATGTTCGTTGACCAAGGTGTAACTCTTACGGGTCACAGCTCGGTTAGTTACATTAATTTATCGGGTCCGTACATATAAATCCAACAATCTCCCACTTGGACGGATTTCGATAAAATAAACGTTGACAGTCAGCGGTGCTCTAGCTGCACATAACTGCTCCTAACAAGGTATGACACTTTAAAGTCATTAACCAAATTATCGTGCTACTATAGCAGGATACTAGACTTATGATAATCATTGTCATCTATCCTTTCTGTAAAAGACATCAATTGAAACAATGAGACATGGATCTAATTCATTCTCATATGACGTTCAATTATTATTGTTCTCGATTTAGATTCAGAGTGGTCCAATCAAACACACAGTCAATTTGGGTAAGGCCTTACACTTCACCAGTTTGAATCAACGAGGGCGCCATAATGTCTAACTGTTACATGAAATATGTAAGAGTACAGAATCCCAATCTTGATTATATACAACTCCCACTGAACCTCAGAACTATTCCCAATCAAAGCCTTTATGACTGGCAGTTACGCGACAGCGGTTGACAATGATCAAAGAATGTCCCTTAGTAAACGAAAGTTCTAATATATATCTCAGGTCAGAGGATACAAGATGAGTTTATCAATTTCAAAAACATCTCATGACTAAGATCCATGGAGATGATTTGAAGCGAGTTACATCCAACATCATTCATAATGATGTCTGTGAATTTGGTAGTCAACTACTTGAGACCAAATCCAGAATAGTCTTAATTCAGAGTCGTTCCCACGAGTCTAACCGACTATGGATAATTAAGAATACAATATTCATGGATTAAACGTATTAAAATTGAACACAGTTATAAAAATTCAGAATTACATTTAAACCAGTAAATCAAAAGTGAATTCAAAAGTATAACTGTTTATATGTTCGTACATCCAAATACTAAATCAAAACATATCGCTAGCAAATCTAAGCCCGATTGCATTCCTGTGCTGATCATACTTGTCCTGAGTCATGGGCTTAGTGAACGGGTCTGCTAGGTTTTGATCTGTGTCCACTTTGCTTATTATGATGTCTCCACGTTCCACTATTTCCCGTATGTAGTGAAACTTTCTCAAAATGTGCCTGGATTTGTGATGAGATCTGGGCTCTTTGGCTTGAGCTATAGCACCTGTGTTAACACAAAAGATTTCGATAGGTTTCCGAATACTTGGAACCACATCGAGGTCAGCTATGAACTTCTTTATCCAAGCAGCTTCCTTTGCAGCATCCGATGCAGCAATATATTCAGATTCGGTGGTTGAATCCGCCACTACACTCTGTTTGGAACTTTTCCAAGAGACAGCTCCTCCATTGAGAGTGAATACGAAACCTGATTGTGAGCGAGAGTCATCTCGGTCAGTCTGGAAGCTAGCATCAGTGTAACACCTTACAGTGAGCTCTTCTTCCACTCCTCCAAATATCAAGAACATTTCCTTAGTTCTTCTCAAGTACTTCAGAATGTTCTTGACTGCAGTCCAATGGGCAATGCCAGGATTTTGCTGAAAACGACTGGTCATGCTCAAAGCATACGAGACGTCAGGTCTAGTGCATAACATAGCATACATGATAGAACCAATCGCTGAGGCATATGGAATTGCTTGCATTCGCCTAATTTCAATGTCCGTTGAAGGAGATTGCGATTTGTTCAACACGGTTCCTTTAGTCATGGGAATAGTCCCTTTCTTGGAGTTCTCCATGTTGAAGCGTGTCATCATTTTGTCTATGTATGTACTTTGACTCAGCCCTAGAAGCCGCTTAGATCTATCTCTGTGGATTTTTATTCCAAGAATGTAAGCTGCTTCTCCAAGATCTTTCATTGCAAAACAAGTTCCCAACTAGTGCTTGACTTCGTTAAGCATAGGAATGTTGTTTCCAATAATCAGTATATCATCCACATACAAGATGAGGAATGATATAGTGCTCCCACTAGCCTTTCTGTAAACACAAGGTTCATCTTCGTTTTTGATGAAGCCAAACTCTTTGATCTTTTGATCAAAACGAAGATTCCAACAGCGAGATGCATGTTTGAGTCCATAAATGGACTTATTTAGTTTGCATACCTTACTTGGATATTTTGGATCTATAAAACCATCAGGCTGAACCATATAGACATCTTCAGAAAGATGTCCATTAAGAAAAGCGGTTTTAACATCCATTTGCCATATCTCATAGTCATAATATGCAGCTATGGCAAGTAATATCCTTATCGATTTGATCATAGCAACGGGTGAAAAAGTTTCATCGTAGTCAACACCTTGAGTTTGAGTGAAACCCTTTGCAACCAGCCGTGCTTTGTAGGTATGAACATTTCCATGCATGTCGGTTTTTCTCTTGAAAATCCATTTGCTCCCTACTGCCCGTGAACCGGGGGGTAGCTCAACCAAGTCCCAGACTTGATTGTCACGCATGGATTGCATCTCGGAATTCATGGCATCGAGCCATTTCGCAGATTCTGAATCTGATATAGCAGATTTGTAGTTAGTAGGTTCGTCATCAGGCTCAGCTACTACCAGGACTTCAGAACCATCAAGATGCCAAAGGTATCTATCAGGAGCATTGCGAGTCCTGCTACTTCTACGAATGCTTGTGTTTATGTCTGATTCATTAGCAACAACTTCTTGTTGATCAGACGTTCCGACTTCGTCAGCGGTTGTTTGTGGTTCTCGAATTTCTTCAAGATCCACAATATTGCTTCCAGTTCCTCGATCAAGAAATTCTTTCTCGAGAAAGTGGCCCTTCCTTTTGATGGAAATCAAGTTTGCATCAGGATGGTAGAAATAATATCCGCTTCTGTTGTGGTATCCGACGAAAACAACCTTTTCGCCTCGAGGATCAAGCTTGTCATCAGAATCTCTAGTGACATATGCATCGCATCCCCATACCCTAAGGTAAGACAAATTGGGTTTAGTGCCAAACCATATCTCATATGGTGTTTTGCTTACCTTCTTAGTCGGTGCCAAATTTACAATGCGGGCGGCGGTCATAAGAGCAAAACTCCAAAAGGAGTGAGGCAAGTTAGTTCTACACATCATCAATCGGACCATATCAAGTAGGGTGCGATTTCTCCTCTCGCTTACACCATTAAGTTGGGGTGTGCCAGGAGGAGTGGGTTGTGAAACAATTCCACGTTCTTTTAGATGATTGATGAACTCTAAGCTGAGATATTCGCCGCCTCGATCTGATCGAAGTGCCTTAATCGTTTTACCAAGTTGGTTCTCTACTTCGTTTTGAAATTCTTTGAACTTTTCAAAGGTTTCATGCTTATGCTTCATTAGATAAACATATGCATATCGACTATAATCATCAATGAATGAAACGAAGTATCTTTCATGATTTCTAGACATAGTTCTGAAAGGACCACACACATCAGTATGTATGAGTGCTAACAGATCTTTTGCTCGTTCACCAACATGGGTGAAGGGATCTTTAGTGAGTTTGCCAGCTAAGCAAGATTCACAGTCATCAAAGGAGTCATGTTCAGTGGATTCAAGCATCCCCTCAGACTGAAGCCTTTTTATGCGAGATTTGCTTATGTGGCCAAGTCTACAATGCCATAGAAATGTATCATTAATGCCAGATTTGATACGTTTAGAAAGATTGTATATGTTATTGTTTGGTTGAACATCTATTTCATAAATACCATTTCGAGGTTTAGCCTCAAAATAAAAGACATCATTTAAGTAGGTAGATATAGCAATACCATTAAAAACGTACTTAAATCCTTGTTCAAACAATAAAGAAACTGAAATAATGTTTCTGGTCAAACCAGGTGCAAACAAACAATTATTCAAAATAAGTACAAGGCCAGATGGACATGTAAGATGATATGTCCCAGTTGCAAGAACTGGTACTCTTTTTCCATCACCAACGATGAGCTCCATGTCGCCTTGTTTCAGTTTCTTCCACTTTTCAGGTTCCTGCAAGACATTAATAATGTGGTAACCACATCCAGTGTCAAACACCCATGTGTTGCTAGAAACAGTAAAAAGTTCAATAACATAAATAGAGATACCTGAAGGGCCTGCACCATTGGCCTTGTTCATCCTCAGCTTAGCCAGATATTCAGGGCAATTACGCCTCCAATGCCCCATCTTGTTGCATTCAAAGCATTGACGCTCCTCAGGGGGTGGTGCTTTTGTAAATGGCTTGGCTTTGTTGGTGGCATGCTTGGCAGCAACAATAGCTTTATTCTTGCCCTTGCTGTTATAACCCCGTTTCTTGGGATTGGGCTTTCTAACACCAGCAGATCGAACTGTCAATACCTGATTGACTTTGTTTGGTACATTCATCTCAGCCGTCTTCAGCATCCAATGCAGTTCAGGCACAGTCTTCTCCCAAGCATTCATATTAAAATTCATTACGAACTGGTCGTAAGACTTTGGGAGAGAGTTCAAGATGAAGTCCGCTGCCATTTCATTTGACAGGGGATAACCAAGCTTACTCAGTTGGTCGATGTACCCTTTCATCGTAAGCACATAAGCACTAACTGACGAGCCTTCTTGCATTTTGCAGCCGATAAGCTGCTTCATGGTGTCATAGCGTTCTTGACGGGCTTGTTTCTGAAACATGCCTGTAAGTTGCTGGATCATGTCAAAGGCACTCATGTCTTCCATGTTCTTCTGAAGATCAGAAGACATGGTGGCTTGCATAAGGCAGGCTACCTCAATGGCATCCTCGTTATGCTTTTCCCAGGCTTTACGGGCAGCAGCCGTATTACCCTCAGGCTCGTTAGGAACTGGACCTTCCAGTACATAGTGCTTTTTCGCAAACTTGAGAACAATTTTCAAGTTGCGGTGCCATTCGAGAAAGTTGGTGTTATTCAGCTTATCTTTCTCAAGTACGGACTTGAGAGCGAATGAGGAGTTGTTTTCATGAGACATCTGTTAATGTAAGCAAAATTAAATAATTAGTATTTTTGATGTTTAATTCCTTATTTAATTAATGACCCATTAACAGTAATAAGAATAAGGATTGAGAATCTAGCAGTATCAGTTACTAAAGGCAGCTGTGGCACGCAACATTAGTAAGTGATATTAGGTAGACTGACAACGTTTGTCAATTGTGAAAAATGCACAATTCTCAAGTATGAGGCCACTAAGACAACTTGTCTATTTAGTGATACGTTTAGCCTCATCTATGCTCACTTTCATTTCTAGACAGCTGTGGCACGTAACAAGATATGAAAGTAATAGTCGTCCTAAAACAGGTACATGTGGAAGAGCCGGATGTGTCAACGGAAACTCTTTCACCTTGGAGGACAAACTACGCACCAAGTGCGGTGCTGTGGCTCCAAACACTGATGTTTCGCTTTATGCTCCAAGTGTCCCTTATAATAGGATAGCATAGACTATTGATTTTATATATATGGGATCCAATTTTAGTGTTTACCGAATAAGGGTCAAACACAACGAATGATCTAATCATACGTGTGAAGTAAAAACCAGTTTTACTATATTTAGTGTCGTGACATTTGTGATGAACCCTTTCATCTCTCAGGACACTTAATTTTAAATAACCTATTAAAACTAAGTTTGTCGCGACTTGTATAACCATTCAAAAGTTAATAGTTAATCTATTAAGTTTCTGAGTTTTAAAACAATTTTAGATTGTAGAAACTCATTGGTTATATTTTTCAAAACAAACCATTTGTTTTATAAAACTTTTACAAGTTGCAAAATTGATTAGTTTTTAAACTTGTTACATTTTATTGCGATTATGTTTTAAAACTCCTTTTAAAACCTTTTTGGTATTTGGTTGGTATGTTATAACATTTATAAGATAAAGCAACCACAATATCAAATTAAACAAATATGTAAATCATAAGGCCAAATTGTGTTTGATTTTGCTAGAGCCAAGTAGCAAAACAAACTAGGTCACGGGGTCACAACACACAATCAACCACAATGATGAATAGTGCATCTTGTGATCTTGAGCTGCTCCCACTGACCTCCAGATCCGTGCTTCTTGATCTTGAGTCTTCAGTTTTGTCTTCAGGTCTTTTGTCATTACAATATTTACAATAAATTGAAATACATAACGAGAAAATACAAACCCTACTCTATTACAACTTTGAGCCATCAAAATGGGCCAAACCATAACAAACCAAAACTGAAAAATTAAACAACCAAACAAACACAAGGTCGCGCCTGATTTACATATTCAATCATAATATTATAATTAAATTGGGTAATTCTTTTGGTCAATTATAACTTTGACCAAATAAATAATGTTACCCAAATAATTATTCAGATCTAAATCTGGATCAGAAACTCAAAATTTTAAACAATTTAGAGTTTGTGATCTGTAACCGGTTAAACTGACCGGATCCAATTTGCATGTTGTAAGCGTGGCTCTGATACCACTGTTGGGAATCGTGGTGGTATTCGGTTTGACTTTTAGGTAAAAACAAGTTTGACCAATTACTATATTAAATCAATATTTAATATAACGCAGCGGAATTAGGGTTTCAAACTTTAACACTTTTAAAATTCCCAATCAGGATCATGGTTACAAACATACAAACACGGATATAATATTAACTAATCTAATCTACCGATGAGAAAAGATTATACCCTTTCGGTTAATGATTAACCGTTTAAGACACCGAGGTTCAACGAACGATTGCTAGGTCACGAGCACGAACGGGTTCCTTTTTCTTTGTGGAGTTCGACTGCTTCAAAACCAAAAGAAAATCTCCTTTTGCTTTTGTTTTGACGTGCATCAGCAATGAAAAAGATAATAATTTTTCTTTCGCTTGATGTTGTATGCCTCCTCTTCCAATATTTTGACTGATTCTTTTCGTGAGCTGCAGTCAAGGAATTTTTAGGGTTAGAGAGTTTTAAGATTAATCTCTATTAATCTTATAATACTCACTTTCGGGCCCTAAAGCCTAATCTAGTTAGTTTAGGTCCAATACACAACATCAAGCCCAACACTATTAGTTTAATTAAATAAGTAATTAAACTTATATAATTTATAACAATTATAAATTATAAATCCGTTCGTGAATACCAGTTAATCAAGTTAAGTGGATTTAATGTTCGTTGACCAAGGTGTAACTCTTACGGGTCACAGCTCGGTTAGTTACATTAATTTATCGGGTCCGTACATATAAATCCAACACATGAGAATATGCCAAGTATGATGAATGCATGATAAATGAGTTATGATGATATGATATGATATGATATGATGATGACTGTATGATAAAATGCATTATAATGTTAACTAAGATGACAGTTATAGAATGTTATGATAAGAGCCTAGGTTGCTAGGATGGAAGTATGATGTTATGACTATCATGCTAGCATGACATGTATATGATGTCATGATGTTACGATCTTACGATGTGATGATATGATGACATGTATATGATGCTAGAATGTTATGACGATATGATGAAATGGTACTAGCATAAACGTGTTATGATGATTCCTATGCTATTAGGTTAAGGATATGATGAAATGATGCTAGTATGACATGTTTATGAAGCCATGATAACTATGATAAATGACGTTACGATGCTATCATGAAATTTTATGGTGAATATGATGAATGATGATATGATGTTAGTATATCATGTATGATGAATGGAAGATGTTCCCATACTTGTTGCGGGATATGTATGGATGATGCTCCAATACTTGTGTCGAGTAAGTATGAAAGTCAACCTGACTATAACAGGGTATGAGAGTCAACCTGAATATAACAGGGTATGAGAGTCAACCTGACTATAATAGGGTATGAGAGTCAACCTGACTATAACAGGGTATGACAGTCAACCTGGCTATAACAGGGTATGAAATTCAACCTAACTATAGCAGGGTATGAAAGTCAACCGGACTATAACAAGGTATGGAGCCTTGTGTCGACATAAGCCCACTGTTCATGTTGATGACTGTGGTTGTATGAGGATGATGTTTATGATAAGGTCATGGTTTATGTGAACGAAATGATGTTTTATGTTAAATATGTTTTAACACACCAAAACGTTTACGATGTTTAATGAAAACTAGAACTCACCAACGTAAGCTGACATTTTAGCATGTATGTTAGGTTAAAGCTATGATAAGAGAAGGCATGGAGCTCGGGCATCAAGTTTGAGGATCTGATGGTGTGGGCAATCATGAATGTTTTGATACAATTTATTTATGTATATTTTGTATTTGACAATGTTTTAAATTTCTGCTGCATATTGATGAAAGTTTTCAGTTTAAGAGCTATGCGTTATGATGAAAACCAACCTATGTGGGGTACCCGGGATCGGGGCCTCACACGTTTGAGTTGTTTGTTAGCATCATTGGTTAATGTACTTGATGCATTGATTCACCAATTTATACTTTATCGATAAACTTGTAGAGATTATTGGTTTTCCTGATATGTGATCTCCATAATTTTTCTTACAAATTGCTTTGAAATTTCAATGTATGCTTTAACGAGAAGTATATGGAGGTCTTTAGTTTTCTTATGTTTTAGTCTTCATAAATTTCTCTACGATGTGAGTTGAAATACCAATGTACACTTTGACAAGAAAGATATCGAGGTTTAGTGTGTTGTTATCCATATCTCCACAAGTTTTCCCAACGAAGTGCATTGAAGCATCAATGTACACCTTGACAGTAAAACACGGGGAATTGTTAGCATACAAAAATGTAGGATAAATTTTTTTGTTCAGGTTTGCAAATTATTGTCCCCGTTCCTTCATAAACAATGAGTGACCTTACATAACGAGATGTTGGTTAGATTGAATGGTCGGTGACTTTTGTTGTATTACTAGAAGTGGGAGGGAACTTGGAAATGGACTCCACAGTTACGTTTCCTCACTTCATACCGGCAATCACGGGACAATCACAAAAAATTAGATTATTATTTTTTGTTTCTAAGGGATTGGTAAGGCACTTTTCCACAAAGAGGCTAGTGTCCTTTTTCTTTTTAATTTTCTACATTGAGAATAAGGGGCCTTCGTTGAAATGAAAAGCATGGCAATACTTGTGAGTCTCTTTACAATTAACGTGTGTATTTTTTTTTCAAGCCTTTAGATTTCGAGCATGGTAAACATATTGGAATAGCTCGTGTGATTTGAGTTCTTGAAGAAGTTTAGCAGTAAACGATCTTTCATCATATATGTTATTCTGGTTGATGAAAGTTCCTTTTATTACGAGAATAAATATTATTTCAATATTAAAATAGGCTACGGCTTGACACGTTCCTGTAATCAGGCCTTGAATAAATCAAGGTATTACCAAGTGAAAATGGTTATTAATTTGTTTAATTTTTGTCTGCAAAAAGTGATTCGTTATTTTCATGAATTTTGTGACACCCGGCAATTTCAGGTAAATTGCAACTCTTATTTTCTTTACATTTCACATTCATACTTGTTGCATTTCATTTAATTATGTTTAATTAGATGAGTGAACACAAACAACTACGAAACGATAGTCTGAGGAACTGTCGAATCGTACATTGCACATTGGTTTTGTAAACCAAGTGTGGCAAACACAACACTAACACAAGACAATAATTCGAGGAGTTATTGAATTGTGCATTACACGTTGATTAGGATTAATCAAGCGTGCAAACACTTCGTTACACACCAACACAAACTATCAAAGATAATTCGATGAATTATCAAAACACACACACGAGTCTCACGAACGTTGGTGATCAATCAAACTTATGTGCTACTTTGTATTTATGTGCTTAAACGTGCATTAGATGTTTAGGATAAACGTAGGAATCAAGTACGAGCGAAATCGTATCAACAAAATCGAAAAACAAGGAAAAGGACCCATCGCGGTACGCGACGGTCCCTCGGCGAAAGGCTTCGCGGTACGCGGCGCAAACCGGGAGTCGAGACTCCCGAATCCCATCGCGGTACGCGATAAACATTTTTGATCGGCCTTCGCGGTACGCGAAGGCCATGCAGATCAAATTTCTTTTAAAAACCAACCCCATTCATGTCACTCGGTTTCTCTTGTCCTTCTCCGAGTATTGCCACTTTAGATCGACCAAAACCCACCTGAATCCACCCTCAAACCATCTGGAATTCATATTGAAGCCACCATTGGGAGATTTGAAGGTATTGGAGTCCAAGGGGAAGTAGTGGAAGCCACCAACAAGCCAAGATCCCAACATCAGCCTTCATTCAAGTTTCCAGAACCTGTCACACCACGAATTCAAGCTGCTAAGGTAGTTATCTTGTTTATCTATGGTTAGATCGTGCATGCAATGGGTTATAACCCACATGCAACTCCATTTGGTTATGGTGCTTGGATTTGTTGGTGATTTGTTGTGTGTTATTGTTATGGATTTACTGATTTCATAGTTTAGAATGATTAGATTTGAGGATGTTGAGTTATTGGTTGATTTGTCGATGTTTTGGAGCACTTGCTATAAAAGGAAACTTTTATGTTGCAAGTCTTGGATTTGTGATGATCTAGACATGTTAGACATGTCTAGATGTTGTTAAATGTGTATTGGAGTGTTTAGAAACACATTGGGATATTTGATTTTTGTCAAAACATGGTTTTGTGTAAACTTACTATAAATGGAAACTTTTAAAAAGCAAAAGAGGGCTTTTGATGTTTTTGAAAGATTTGATGAACTTTGATTCTTGAAATATGTTTAAAAATGATTTCTAAACATATTGGAAACTTCGTTTTGTGAAAATGAGCTTTTAAACGAATACTTTTCAAATAAGGAAACTTTATTTGGGTAAAACGGCATAAATGGTGATTTATGCGCAAACGGCATGTTTTAAGAGTTTAAACGTGTTTTATAAACATATTGGAAGTTATTAGTTTTATGAAATGGAATTTCACAACCACACTTCCTTAAATGGGAAACTTTCTAAAAATGGTAGCTTATGTGATTAGAGTCATAGGATGCATGTTGGTGTCTTATGTGCATCAAGGCACATAAACACAACAATCGTGTCACCAACGATTCGTCGAGTCTCACTAGTTAACACATACACTCGGTTGAGCAAACCGACACTTGGAGTCGATGGATTACAACACATCACAAAACACATACTCACACCTATATGGTCATAGGTGCATACTAGCAGGTGCTAGCTCTCGCAGACGCGAACATTCACACATACCGGAACTACTATCAGGTGAGTTCACGGCCCCTTTTTATCTTTTCTACCTTTGGGGGAGAAAACATTGCACTACAACTGTTTTTGAACAACAACTCATTTTATTTACGTATGGACATGCTTTATCATTATATGTATATGTGTGGGCCCCTATCACAACTAAAAGTCCTCACGACACTCCTCGGACCGTTAATAGCATAACGCCTAGCATGGTAATCTTGAATAGTACTATTGGGCCTGACAAGCCCCACTACACCCGACTGGAGGTCGGAACAGTGCAATATTGACCAACACTTTGCCATAGTCTTGTGATGGACATGGTGGGAGGCACAAACTGTCAGCTTCGGTACCATCCACAATATAATATAACTGTATTGACTAGCTATCAATCGATACTGCATTGTAATGATATGTAAATCTGCAAAACTCTTACTTTAAACATTTTGATGTTTACTGCTTACGAAAAACCTGTGCTCTCACCAACCTTTGTGTTGACCCTTTACTCGCGTGTTTTCTCAGGTAGCTAATGCATGCGCACAAGGATAGGATGCTAGGATGGAGTCCCATGCATCAGTTTTAGTGTCTTAGATCATTGAGAACATTTAACATTTTCATTCTGTTATGACATGTGTTGTTGAACACCTTTAATCGCTTCCGCAAACTTTAAACTTATAATGTTTTGAAAACTATTTAATTAATGCTTCCGCAACTTATGAACTGTATCTGTTTTGAGATTGTATAACTTCCACAACTCTGATTTTACAAACTGATTTATCCAATAATTGGATGTACGTATACAACCAGGCATGTAGGTCTCGCAAGTTGTGTGACCGGAGACTGCGATCCTGACAATCTGTTGATACTCGCGCCCCGGAAGGGACGGGATTTCTCGGGGTGCGACAGATTGGTATCAGAGACCCCGGTGATTGCGAATTATGTTTGCATTTAGTGAACTTAGTCTATAACCACTAGTCTCCACACAACACTTAGTGCTTAGTATTGTGATACCGGCATGCATGATTGTACACACACGCTTAATACGCGCACCATAGCAAATGGTGTCATCATCGTCACCGCATGTGACTACACATGACGGTGGAAGCCGATCGCTATACATGTTCCTTACGAGTACCTACCGCACACACTATGTTAGTCCTTGGGCAAACACTAACACTTATTCTCGCGATGAAGATCATGGCTGGAAGACGTGGAGGACGCAGGAATGCGGGTGGACGTGGAAACATCAACCTGACTCAAGCTGAGTTCAACGCCCTCATCAACGAATGGGTTGAGGAGGTACTTGCTGCACGGGAAGCTGCCCGTAACCAAAACCTACTGAACCAAGGTGATGAATCCTTTTCATATTCACCTTGCATCACAATCACTCGTTTGCCCGATACTTAACCCAACTCTACTCTTTGCATATCTCAGGAGCAAATCCTAACCCTCCTCTCTGCACATTCAAGATGTTCCTGGATTGCAAACCCCATTCATTCAGCGGTACTGAGAGAGCCGTTGGGCTACTACGCTGGATTGAGAAGGCGGAATCGGCCTTCGCTATGAGCAACTGCAGGAACGAGGACAGGGTCAAGTTCGCTGCAGGGACATTCGAGGGAGCTGCCCTCACTTGGTGGAATGCCAATGTTCAGAACCTAGGGCTTGATGCAGCCAACGCTCTACCTTGGGATAACTTTAAGCAAATGTTGAACCGCGAATATTGCCCTCGTGGTGAGGTGCAGAAACTTGAGACTGAGTTTTGGAACCACAAGATGGTTGGTTCCGAGGTCGAGGCTTACACGGCTCGATCTTATGAGCTGGCAAACCTGTGCCCGGAAATGGCAAACCCACCTTTCAAGCACATAGAAAAGTACATTTAGGGACTACCACCTCAAATTCAGGGCATGGTACTTTCTGCTGACCCCATCACTATGCAACAAACAGTGCGACTAACTCACAAGCTCACCGATTCAGCTGTCGCACAAGGACTCTTACCACCTCGTGGTGCTGTGACCACAACCAATGACAAGAACAAACGCAAATGGGATGACCCCATGAACAAGACTTCCACTCTTCAACCACCACCGCAGCAACGTAAGTTTGGGTCATCTCAAGCTTACGCACCACCCATCCCAACCAACCAAAGCTCAGGATCCTACGCAGGCAAACATCCCAAGTGCAACAAATGCAACTTGCACCATGTTTTGGGACAATGCGGCTCTATCCGATGCCAACGTTGTGTCAAGGGAGGACACCTCGCCAAAGACTGCAGCGGTGAACTGCGTACAAAGACCCCACAGCCACAACAACAACAACTCGAGGCACCGAAAGGCTGCTTCGAATGTGGAAAGCCAGGGCACTTCAAGAGGGACTGCCCGCATCTAAAGAACAATGACAATAACGGGAACAACAACGGTCCGAAGGGACGAGCCTTTGTGATCGGGGCAAAGGAGGCCAGAAAAGATCCCAACCTTGCAACTGGTACGTATCTCTTAAACGATAATTATGCATCTGTGTTGTTTGATACTGGAGCTGAGAAAAGCTTTATATCTAAGGATTTTAGTGAGATACTTACTATTACCCCAACACCCTTAGATGTTGAATATACAGTAGAGCTAGCTGATGGTAAATTGATTGTGACTAAGCACATTCTTAAAGAATGCACTTTAGAGCTAGCAGGCCATAAATTTAAGATCGACCTCATGCCGGTTACACTAGGCAGTTTTGATGTTGTAGTGGGCATGGATTGGTTGTCTGAAAACAAGGCCGAAATCATTTGCCACGACAAGGTTGTGCGCATACCTCTCCCTGGCAGAGAAACTCTAGATATCAAGGGCGAAAGGAGTGACACTCCTCTGAACATCATCTCGTGCATGAAAGCTCACAAATGCTTACGAAAGGGATACACAGCCATTCTGGCGCTTATCACCGACAAGACTGAAGAGGAGAAGAAAATAGAAGACATCCCAGTCGTATGCGACTATCCCGACGTATTCCCTGAGGATCTACCAGGACTTCCACCACCTCGACAAGTGGAGTTCCGCATAGACCTTGTGCCGGGAGCAGCGCCTATTGCACGAGCACCATATCGACTGGCACCTTTGGAGATGCAGGAACTGTCCAATCAGCTGCAGGAGTTGATGGACAAGGGTTTCATCACACCAAGCTTCTCACCCTGGGGAGCTCCTGTCTTATTTGTAAAGAAGAAGGATGGCACGTTTCGCATGTGTATCGACTACCGTGAGTTGAACAAAGTGACAATCAAGAACCGTTACCCCTTACCTCGGATCGATGATTTGTTCGATCAACTACGAGGATCAAGTTACTACTCTAAGATCGATCTGCGATCTGGGTACCATCAGTTGAGGATTCAGGAGGAAGATATCCCCAAGACTGGTTTTCGCACTCGGTATGGCCATTATGAGTTCTTGGTTATGCCGTTTGGGCTGACAAACGCACCTGCAGTATTCATGGATCTCATGAATAGAGTGTGCAAACCATACCTCGACAAGTTTATCATTGTCTTTATAGATGATATTCTCATCTACTCCAAAACCCAGGAAGAACACAAAGAGCATCTGCAATTGGCTCTTGAACTACTCCGGAAAGAGAAGCTGTACGCTAAACTCTCAAAGTGTGACTTCTGGATTCGAGAAGTCCAATTCTTAGGTCATGTTGTCAATGAACAAGGGATTCATGTTGATAAATCTAAGATAGAGGCGATCAAGAACTGGGAAGCACCAAAGACCCCGACTGAGGTGCGACAATTCCTAGGCTTGGCAGGCTATTATCGACGATTTATTGAAGGATTTTCAAAGATAGCACAACCCCTTACAGCCTTAACCCACAAGGACAAGAAATATCTCTGGACTGAAAAGCAAGAAGCTGCTTTCCAACTTCTCAAGCAGAAGCTCTGTAGTGCACCTATCCTATCACTTCCTGATGGAACGGACGATTTCGTTGTATATTGTGATGCCTCAATACAAGGGCTCGGCTGCGTGCTAATGCAGCGAGAAAAGGTGATCGCATATGCTTCTCGACAACTGAAGGTCCACGAGAAGAACTACACCACCCACGACTTGGAACTTGGAGCCGTGGTATTTGCACTCAAGATCTGGAGACACTACCTGTATGGTACAAAGTGTACGATATACACTGATCATAAGAGTCTCCAACACATATTCGAGCAGAAGGAACTGAACATGCGACAACGTCGCTGGCTCGAACTCCTAAACGACTATGAGTGTGCTATCAAGTATCACCCGGGGAAGGCCAACGTTGTGGCCGATGCCCTAAGCCGGAAAAACACATCGAAACCCAAGAGGGTACGAGCTTTACAGCTCACAATCCTTCCCAATCTCCCTGAACAGATACGTAATGCCCAGGTGGCACTTAAACCTGAAAACTTAGCGGCTGAATCACTAAGGGGAATGGAACAACAACTTACGGAAAAAGCCGATGGCTTACAGTATTTCATGGAACGCGTCTGGGTTCCACATCACGGGAACCTACGAGACCTTGTGATGGACGAGGCTCACAAATCCCGATATTCCATTCACCCAGGATCTGATAAGATGTATCACGATCTGAAGGTACTTTACTGGTGGCCACACATGAAAGCCGACATCGCCACCTACGTAGGCTAATGTTTGACTTGTGCCAAAGTCAAGATCGAGTACCAGAAACCCTCTGGATTACTCACACAACCCGAGATCCCCATGTGGAAATGGGAACAGATATCCATGGATTTCATTACCAAATTACCCCGTACTCCTAGTGGATGTGACACTATCTGGGTAATTGTGGACCGACTGACTAAGTCAGCACACTTCCTTGCGATCAAAGAGAATGACAAAATGGAAAAGCTAGCCAGAATCTATGTCAAAGAAGTAGTCTCGCGACACGGAGTGCCAATCTCCATTATCTCAGATCGAGACGCCAGATTCACTTCTAACTTCTGGAAATCATTACAAAAATCGCTTGGCACACGATTGGATATGAGTACAGCATACCACCCACAAACTAATGGCCAGAGTGAACGCACAATACAAACCCTTGAAGATATGCTACGAGCGTGCGTAGTGGACTTCGGCAACAGCTGGGAAACCCACTTACCATTGGTGGAGTTCTCCTACAACAACAGTTACCATAAAAGCATCAAAGCAGCGCCTTTTGAGGCACTCTATGGCAGGAAATGCCGATCACCCATCTGCTGGGCGGAAGTGGGCGACAGTCAGCTCACTGGCCCGGAACTTGTACACGAAACGACGGAGAAAATCGTGCAAATCAGAAATCGCATGGCAGCAGCTCGTGATCGTCAAAAGAGCTATGCCGACACACGCCGAAAGCCTTTGGAATTTCAGGTAGGAGACAAAGTCCTTCTAAAAGTTTCGCCATGGAAAGGCGTCATCCGTTTTGGTAAACGAGGCAAACTGAACCCACGGTATATTGGACCTTTCGAGATCCTAAAAAGGATTGGTCCAGTGGCATACCAACTCAACTTACCAGCCGAACTCGGCGGAGTTCACAATGTATTTCATGTCTCGAATCTGAAGAAGTGCTTATCAGATGAGACACTTATAGTTCCACTGGATGAGATCCAGGTGGATGAGCAACTATGGTTCGTGGAAGAACCGGTTGAAATCATGGACCGTGAGGTCAAACAACTCAAACAGAGCAAGATACCCATTGTCAAAGTCCGATGGAACTCGAAACACGGACCTGAATTCACGTGGGAGCGTGAGGATCAGATGATGCGCAAATATCCCCATCTCTTCAAGCAGACAACGTCGAACGCCGACACCAACAAATAAATTTCGGGACGAAATTCCTTTCAACAAGGGGATGATGTGACAACCAGAAAATTTTTGCTTCTCAAACACTCTTGTTTCTCAAACACCACCAACAACAACCAAATTTCGGGACGAAATTTCTTCCAACAAGGGGATGATGTGACACCCGGCAATTTCAGGTAAATTGCAACTCTTATTTTCTTTACATTTCACATTCATACTTGTTGCATTTCATTTAATTATGTTTAATTAGATGAGTGAACACAAACAACTACGAAACGATAGTCTGAGGAACTGTCGAATCGTACATTGCACATTGGTTTTGTAAACCAAGTGTGGCAAACACAACACTAACACAAGACAATAATTCGAGGAGTTATTGAATTGTGCATTACACGTTGATTAGGATTAATCAAGCGTGCAAACACTTCGTTACACACCAACACAAACTATCAAAGATAATTCGATGAACTATCAAAACACACACACGAGTCTCACGAACGTTGGTGATCAATCAAACTTATGTGCTACTTTGTATTTATGTGCTTAAACGTGCATTAGATGTTTAGGATAAACGTAGGAATCAAGTACGAGCGAAATCGTATCAACGAAATCGAAAAACAAGGAAAAGGACCCATCGCGGTACGCGACGGTCCCTCGGCGAAAGGCTTCGCGGTACGCGGCGCAAACCGGGAGTCGAGACTCCCGAATCCCATCGCGGTACGCGATAAACATTTTTGATCGGCCTTCGCGGTACGCGAAGGCCATGCAGATCAAATTTCTTTTAAAAACCAACCCCATTCATTTCACTCGGTTTCTCTTGTCCTTCTCCGAGTATTGCCACTTTAGATCGACCAAAACCCACCTGAATCCACCCTCAAACCATCTGGAATTCATATTGAAGCCACCATTGGGAGATTTGAAGGTATTGGAGTCCAAGGGGAAGTAGTGGAAGCCACCAACAAGCCAAGATCCCAACATCAGCCTTCATTCAAGTTTCCAGAACCTGTCACACCACGAATTCAAGCTGCTAAGGTAGTTATCTTGTTTATCTATGGTTAGATCGTACATGCAATGGGTTATAACCCACATGCAACTCCATTTGGTTATGGTGCTTGGATTTGTTGGTGATTTGTTGTGTGTTATTGTTATGGATTTACTGATTTCATAGTTTAGAATGATTAGATTTGAGGATGTTGAGTTATTGGTTGATTTGTCGATGTTTTGGAGCACTTGCTATAAAAGGAAACTTTTATGTTGCAAGTCTTGGATTTGTGATGATCTAGACATGTTAGACATGTCTAGATGTTGTTAAATGTGTATTGGAGTGTTTAGAAACACATTGGGATATTTGATTTTTGTCAAAACATGGTTTTGTGTAAACTTACTATAAATGGAAACTTTTAAAAAGCAAAAGAGGGCTTTTGATGTTTTTGAAAGATTTGATGAACTTTGATTCTTGAAATATGTTTAAAAATGATTTCTAAACATATTGGAAACTTCGTTTTGTGAAAATGAGCTTTTAAACGAATACTTTTCAAATAAGGAAACTTTATTTGGGTAAAACGGCATAAATGGTGATTTATGCGCAAACGGCATGTTTTAAGAGTTTAAACGTGTTTTATAAACATATTGGAAGTTATTAGTTTTATGAAATGGAATTTCACAACCACACTTCCTTAAATGGGAAACTTTCTAAAAATGGTAGCTTATGTGATTAGAGTCATAGGATGCATGTTGGTGTCTTATGTGCATCAAGGCACATAAACACAACAATCGTGTCACCAACGATTCGTCGAGTCTCACTAGTTAACACATACACTCGGTTGAGCACACCGACACTTGGAGTTGTATGGATTACAACACATCACAAAACACATACTCACACCTATATGGTCATAGGTGCATACTAGCAGGTGCTAGCTCTCGCAGACGCGAACATTCACACATACCGGAACTACTATCAGGTGAGTTCACGGCCCCTTTTTATCTTTTCTACCTTTGGGGGAGAAAACATTGCACTACAACTGTTTTTGAACAACAACTCATTTTATTTACGTATGGACATGCTTTATCATTATATGTATATGTGTGGGCCCCTATCACAACTAAAAGTCCTCACGACACTCCTCGGACCGTTAATAGCATAACGCCTAGCATGGTAATCTTGAATAGTACTATTGGGCCTGACAAGCCCCACTACACCCGACTGGAGGTCGGAACAGTGCAATATTGACCAACACTTTTCCATAGTCTTGTGATGGACATGGCGGGAGGCACAAACTGTCAGCTTCGGTACCATCCACAATATAATATAACTGTATTGACTAGCTATCAATCGATACTGCATTGTAATGATATGTAAATCTGCAAAACTCTTACTTTAAACATTTTGATGTTTACTGCTTATGAAAAACCTGTGCTCTCACCAACCTTTGTGTTGACCCTTTACTCGCGTGTTTTCTCAGGTAGCTAATGCATGCGCACAAGGATAGGATGCTAGGATGGAGTCCCATGCATCAGTTTTAGTGTCTTAGATCATTGAGAACATTTAACATTTTCATTCTGTTATGACATGTGTTGTTGAACACCTTTAATCGCTTCCGCAAACTTTAAACTTATAATGTTTTGAAAACTATTTAATTAATGCTTCCGCAACTTATGAACTGTATCTGTTTTGAGATTGTATAACTTCCGCAACTCTGATTTTACAAACTGATTTATCCAATAATTGGATGTACGTATACAACCAGGCATGTAGGTCTCGCAAGTTGTGTGACCGGAGACTGCGATCCTGACAATCTGTTGATGCTCGCGCCCCGAAAGGGACGGGATTTCTCGGGGTGCGACAAATTTTGTCAGCGATCATTTGACCCAAAAGGGGTATAACTATAAACTCAGTGAAACATGGTCTTATGAGTAACACATTTACATGTAGGAAATCAGAAATGGCCAGAAGCAAAGAAACTTGCTAGTGATTTGAAAATCAATGTCAAGGGCTTCTTTGTGAGATCATTGTTTTACTAGAATCCCAAAAATATTTATACCAATTTACGTGTGATAATGAAATGCTTAGAAATATGGTGGACAACACTTTCTCCCGTACTTTAGTAAAAATGTTATGGTGGTAGGTTTCTGAACGGGGTTTTTCTTGTATTATAAATTGTTAAAAGTTCATTTTTTAAGATTTAAATTATGTTTACTTCCAAATTCTCATAATTTCTAACTAGGATATTCAACCATAATATCGGTAATGTTTATATATAGGGAATATGTAGGGCAAACCCAGCCACCACCCACCACATTTCAATACCTGATAGCTTTCCCTAGTCAAATCCTATGGAAATTTTCGGTGCTATTAGAGATATTATTTCAAATGATTGGTCCTCGTATTGGTTTTGATATTTCGAGTTAACATGTTGATAAAAAGGTGTGATGAATAGGTTTTGGTCGTAAAATTTTTATGTTTTGTGACGAATCAAATGATACAGTATATAGACTTAGGATTTCGAATCTTAAACTGTCAAATTTGAATTATGGATTCTAATTTTAAAATTTGTAGCTTATGTACTAGAATGATGATGGAATTGTTATTTGATATATTAGAATTGTAGGTTGATGTATTGGTGTTATGAACTAGCGTCTCCCAATCATGTACTACCATGAGATCATAGGATTTGAAGTGTTTAATATTATATGTTGGCGATTACCTTTGGATGTGGATTTTAATGACTTGTAACAAAAAGGTATAAGAATAAACTATTCATATTAAGAATTTGCTTTCATCTAGTTTACTTGACTCATAATTTTTGGATTATTGATAGTTTAGTGATCTTGATGGATGAATAAAACCCTTGATTGACTTGATGTATAAACACACCCCGGATAATTGACTCGACCACTTGACTAAAGAATAACCTACTTGATAATGAATTTTGAATTTAATAACACAATCCAAGTTCAATATTTTGATTATACTCTAAATGTACTATTGGTGCTTATATATAGGGTATACTGCAGCCAACCCACCACACCACTAGTACTTTAAAGGCATACCAATCACCTATCAATACTAACCTAAACATAAAGTACTCATGTGTTTGAATCCTAGAGCATGATTTGAATGAGTTTTATATTTGGATTCCATGTTTGCTAAGATTGTGTCCATTGTATCGTAGAACAGGATTTACTAGGATTCACATGTACTGCAAATTCTCGTTATGTGTGCACCCGCAACGACAATTTGCATTGCATGATTACCCTACTTCCTTGTCATCATCCCAGATGTGGAACATAAATGATTTGATTTATTATTACATAGAATGAAAACTGTCTTATCAAAGTTATGATTTATGGGGCGTTTGGAATAACAATCTTCAATCGTGTGGATTGAAGTGGTCCCTCTCGTCAAGCTGTAACTCGTGACTCGATTTGCATGCGCAGAGTTTTGTATTTACGTGGTATTTGGATATTAAAGGATATTAAGGATAGTTATGACATTATAATTAAAATGATAAATAATTATCATGAATCATAATCCTTATAACATAAGATTTGGTTTTAAGCAAAAGATAATGTGGAATAGGACATTTTAGAATGTCAGGTTAAGATGATAATGAATATCACCTATGTTAAAAGTCTTAGAGTTTTTGTATTGTTGTCGAAGTATGCAAATATGTGAAATGTAACATTATTGGACTTCATATTAAATGATAAATGAATATCAATAATTATAAGTATAATGCCTTAGAAATTTGAAATTATAATCTGAGTATATGGATATATGAAAATGAAAGTTCTACACATGTAGTAAAGTATACGTTCTGTGTAAGCTTGGTTATCAATGAGGAGCTGAATAGAAAATACACAAGTATGCGACATTATGACCTTAGATAAAAAGGATAAATGATTATCACTATTCATAAGGATAATATCTTAGAATTTTAACAAAATATGTAAAAAGTACGTGATATTATAATACCTTAGATATAGAAATGAATCACCATTACTAATCTTAGGTATAATATCTTAGAATTATGATAAGATATGTATAGCGTGTGTGACATTTTTATTATCTTAGATATAATAATGAGTAATCAGTATCAATCATATAATAATGTCATCGAAATTTCTTGGTTTGTATTGAATGTTGAAGTATGTATCGTTGTAATACCTTAGGTGTACAAATGGATAGACTTCACTTAACCATAGGTATAATGTTATAAGATTTCTTTGATTTGTATAAAATGTATAATCGTGTGACATTATGACATATTAGATATAGTTAGGAATCACCCTCACAAAATTAAAGATGAAATGTCATAAAATCATAGTATAAGTATTATGGAATTTTTTTTAGGATTTGTGACACTTTTATACCTTAGATGAAATAAGGAATCACCCTTACTAATCATAAGTGTAACATGTATATGCCTTGAGGAATGATATCCGAGTTGAATACTTTGGGCATATTAGAACTTTGTAGCTAGCGAAATGTTTGGTATGACATGCTTTGTTCTATAAGTGAAGATACTTTCATCGATTATACCCAGGAAAGCTAAACGGCCTTCCTAGACAGGATTCTCAACTAACGGTATTTCACCATTCTAGTTAATACATGTCTGTCTTACAAACTTAGTTCTAACGGGAATAGGATCACAACGGTTTACATATTTATAGGGGTGTAGACAGAACAAAAGGATCTTGAATCCCTAAAGTCTACGAAGAGTCCACAAACTTGCGAGAATGTAGAAAGGTTCATAATAGGAGTTTTAAATGAGGGTGAATTTAGAGTTCACTTAGGTTTATATAGAAGGTTCAAGATGAGAGTTCACTAAAGGTCGAATAATAGAGTTCATAATGAAGGTTCACTAGCAAAGGTTTATAAATAGAAGTTCACTAAACAAAGGCTCATAATGAAAGATTGACTATGCAAAGGTCATAATGGAGGGTCATTAAGAAAAGGCTCACTAAAGATAAGATTCACTAATGCATACTATACATATAGGTGGAGCACAAAATAACAAATTAATCATGTAACACATAATATTGTAATAGTCCTAACTTATAGTATATGATGGTTCATATAAGGGGGTAGCTTAGTAATAGTCTATGTCACCATTTCTAATAACATAATTCTCTATAACCATGGCTCTGATACAAATCTGTCACACCCCGACCAACGGCGGAATACGTCGAAGTGCGATTGTAAATGCTCGAAAGCTCATGGTGCTAAGTTAAGGTTTAAATATTTAAAACATCCATATTAAATTATTCAAACAAAATATTCAATAACTTTCAATAACATACAATAGTTAAAAAAATACAAATGAAATACTAAACAATGTTTTAATTAACTAGGTCCTCTAAACCTAATCTATGTCTTCGTCATATGTCTTCATCTTAACCTGTTACATATGTAAAATAAAAGAGTCAAATAGTTGCATAGTTGGTGAGCAATTCAAACAGTTTAATATAATACATATAAAAAGATGAAACTGTTAAACTATGTAGAATTAGATCTAAAGCAGATGTAAGTTTCAAGTATCATGTTTAATCATAAAGAAAAAATCTGCACAAGTGATATTACAAAGATTAAATCAAGACTAGGTAGGTCTTAACTTAAACAATGTAAATCATAATGTTCATGTTTGTGTATATTTCACCTTTTTGACACAAGACACAAGTCATTGAGAAGAATGTAGCCACATTCTTAGGCTACAATGTACTAGTATATGTTTGATGTATGAAACGTCTTCTAACCTAATTCCCACATAGCAATTAACACATAAGTTTACATAGCATCTAAATCATGTCTACAAAGCTTAAGAGTTTGCATCATGTATATGTTTTTGACTCTATGAATATATTTTTGTATAAGGTATATGTAACATCCCATAAAGTTTACGAAATGTAAAAAGGGGGTAAGAATTAACTCACATTTATGGTTCTCGAGAAAACTACTATAATGAAGAATAATCAAGATCAACAATTGTATCAAACTGGATGCCCTAAGGTTTGAACGTGTGTGACCAAACAGCAGCTCAAAGGAACAAGTATACGATCCGAATACAAACGTGGTTCAACCTAGTCAAACGAATGAAACAATGATGGGTAAACATTATGCTAGGCATAGCTAAATGAATGGACATCATAGGCTGGACTCGTTGGGCCTAACGAGCCTCTACAAGGTCACATCAACTCTAAAGGCAACCTAAACAAGGCTACCTAAACGAGACGAATGCCCCTTAACTAAGAACCTAAGCTCACCTACTTAGACTAGGCTAAACAAGGCTACCTAAACGAGACTAACACCTCCTCGTCGAGAACATAAAAAAAACTATTAAGTTCAACATCCCAAAGGGTGTTGCTCTTGTAGAACCACCAAAAGTTTGTTATTCCACTTGTTTATACTCAACTAAGAGTTGCAAGCTATAAGGAACCAAACAATGACATTTATAGGTGTATAAAGGGGCAAAATATTGGTTTTTGAGCAATTGGAACGGGTTTAAGAAGGGTGGTCGCGACTTTCAAATCATCAACAAACATCAAACTTGTTTTCGCGATTCCCGCTTCGTTATAACTCCGTTTCGCGTACGGTTTTTGCCTACGCTCATCGTTTTTATAGTACTATCATACGGAAGAGAGTAATCTTAAATTCATAGTGTCAAGAATTAGGTTTAATCTTTGGATCTTGGTGTGAGTCAAGTGTTATGTTCTTAAACTTTTGTTTGTGATTCTTGCTTCGTTTGGGCTCGGTTTTATGCACCGTTTGAACATTGTTGCTCCTTAGTATACTAGTATATCTAAAAGATTTGGGTGGTCCAAACTGTTATTCGAGGATGGGAAAATGTTGGCTAAATGGTCACCCGAAAGTTATCTTATGTCAAAATTAAGAATACAACATTAGAGCTTCTTACTTTATATCGTTTACATCTATGCCTTACAAAACAAAATGTCCTATCTTAGGATATGTATATAATGTAAGTTGTATGATAAGATTGTCAGGATATGTGTTGTAGTTTAACTTTTTAAGTTTAAACTATTTATAAAAACTTATACAATTTATTTTTAACATTTATAACATTACATTTTATAAACTTAATTAATTTCAATTAATTAAATCTTCTAATCATTTTTTGTTAATAAAACGTACATAAAAATATATGAATGAATTGTAACATAGCTGATTGAGAAAAATTTCATGTAATTATTCTGATTTTGAGATGTGTCAAAACTGTGTGTCGAAATTCGTCATCGGAATTTCTCGAATGTTACAGACTTGATGTAAAACCTCATTATGAATCCATTTAAAAGTTGTTCAATGTAAACAATGACTAGAAAACCATGATCGTCACACCTCGCATGTTCCGCTTGACTGGGTGTGGCACCTTCACACTAGAAGTAGGAGACCAGGGTCTCCTTACGAGATCAGATCTCCCTACGAGACCAAGGTAGAGCAACAGTTAGAAATAGACGATTGGTCGAGAATATATTAGGTCAAATCTTATAATCAATCATCCTCCTCGATCTTTTGAAAAAATAAAGTGTTAACTTATCTAGATGGAGATTAGAGAGTTATGATTAGATTAATCATATATCCATTAATAATCAGTTTTGCTTCATACAAATCTTGAAAATCATCCTTATTTTTTAATAATTGCCATTACAAACTCACCCAATCATCCTTATTTGTAATTTGCAATTAGTTGTCATGCTGCCTCATCTACCAGGTTTTTTTATTGTCCTTATATTGATTTTTGCTATTTTATTTTGGTTTAAAAAATAGATTTAGATGTCAAATCAAATTGTGGTAAAAAAAGGATAAAAGAAAACGAAAACAAACAAATAATTTTAAATGAATTATTAAAGAGTGATTAGTACTAAAGTTTGTAACAACCACAAATACACATACTAAAAATCTTGTACAAATATTGATGAACTTTTAAATTCGAATGAACCTATAAATCTTAATTAACATACAAATCTTATTAAATATTTATATTATGATGAACATACAAGTCTTGATGAACCTTCAAATAATCAAAATGTTATTTTTATTTAAATCAATATATTATTATCTCTCACATTTAAAATTTGTTTTAAGCCTCTAAAACTATGGAGCCGACATGGGCTTTAGGAGTCTAATAATCTACATTGTGGCATAGTATGAACTGTGTAGTGTGTTCATTTGAGATATGATATATGATGCAATTAATTAATTAGAAAGTCAAAAGTTGATATAGTGATAATTTGACATTTTAATTTGATATAGGAGTTCAATTATAATATCCATAAAACCGTAATTAAATAAATAAATAAATTTAGAAGAAGAATAATAATAATAAATATAAAAAATTAAAAGAATAAAATGAGATAAATTAAAATAATCAACTTTTGATGAACACACGATCGGACGAAGGAGAAAACCGATCTAGTTAAGAAACGTCGACTCATCTAACCAATTGATAAATAAATAATCTACTCGTTCTAATGACATTTTAATCAAGAAAATCATATATTACTAAGTCTTAATCGTAATTGTATTGGTTTCGATTGAACCGAAAACCAAGTTGAGAAACCAACCGTATTTGACGATTAAATAAATTTCATCACAGCATGCTCTCCTATTTGGCTACTTTTCAAAGTCAGGTAGTTAGTGTGTGTTAATTGAGAAAGTTGGAACTTGGAATCATGGATCGACTCCTCTTTATTGCCATTTAAAATTGTTCTAAATTGTTTGGAAACTTACAAACAACCAAATAATTGTTATGAATCAATATTAATCGACAACACCATTTCATACGCCTGGTTAATTGAGAAGGAAACCACCACTTGGATCAAAGAACCATTATTGTTGATTACCATCGATCATTAGAAGCTACATAAAGGATCACTTCTTGTATATATTTTTATCAATCGATCAAACATAACCGGGAGATAGAAAATCTAATATGTGAACTTATCAAGAAGATTAAGAATTGGTTAAACGTTTTAAGATATCATTTTACCAACATATCTATAGAGATCATAAATTGGGATGGAAATACACAGACTCAGGGACGAAGCATAGATGGTCGCCCCCCCCCTCTTTTTTTTGCCAGTAGTGTTAATTTTCGGATCGTAAGACAAAAAATTCTTAAAATACAGGTTTTCGCCCCCCCTAAAAAATTTAAACTAAACACCTTTTAAAAAAAATACCCATTCCATCTCTCTTATTTGTTTACCTCATTTCCCTCCCTTGAACTTTTTTATCTCATTTCTCACCAAATAACCTTTTTCTTTAATCTTTTATCCTTTTTTAAATACCTATGGCTATTTCCTAAAATATCCTCAGCCCTAATTCTTAAAAAATTGAAATCCCGTCACTTTTTCCTTCCATTTTTTGTGACTCCCGTTCTCCCATTCTGCCGTTCACCACCACCCTACTTCGCTACGTCCACGTCCGTACCACTCAGGCGGCAGGCGGGTACCACACGCAACCAGGAGGCCCGCGACAGCCCTCCTCGACGGTACCCCAGTCCCCATGCGTCCAGACGGAAGGCGGAAGCCCTCCTCAGCGGCTCGGTGGCCAACTTCGCAATTTCCGACCAGCAGCTCTCCTCCCTCATCGATACCCGGTGAGTTAGCTGCTATGGATGGTATAATGTTGATAGATTTTGTTTTCTTTTGTTGATTATGGTGGAAATGATGCCATTTAGGTATAATTTTGTATCTAATATTTGATGCCCCTTAGTGTATTTATTTGTTGTGATTTAGAAATTAGAAATTAGAGTTGGTATGTTAATTGAGATTAATTGGTATTATTTTGTTTGTTTAGACATTTAGGTTTTAGTTTGAATCAACGTATAATGGAAAAAAAAATCTCAACAATAGAAATTAGAACTGGTATGTTAATTGAGATTAATTTTGTATCTAATTTTTATTATTTGACCCGACTTGACCCGAATCGCTAATCCGAACATTTAACCCAACTAACCGAGCCAATTGCAAAAAAAAAATTTTGGATCACGTAAGTTTTCGCCCCCCTTTCCGATATAGTCATGCTCCGTCACTGCACAGACTATGGATTGGAAATGGGTGAATAAGTTTAACCTTAAGAGATCTTTAAGATCACTGAAAGTTTTTGAAATTGAGTGAAGAAGATGACTGGTCAGTGGTTAGGTACAAGATAATAATGAATAGCACATGACTGAATCAAAAGGAAGTTTGGTTGACTTGTTAGAGACTTAGAGTTCAACGTTAAAGTCTGGGAGGTGTCGGTGGGTTGCAGTGTCGATCACTTGGGTGGTAGATTCGGTAAATGATAAAGATTGAGGGTAGATTTTTGTAATTAATGTCAATAGTTATAAGTCCTTTTAAAAAACCATAATTTTTAACTTTTAAAAAACAACTTATTACACTTTTACAAAAAGTTAGTTTCAAACTTCTTTTTTGGTTTGACAAACAATTTATTGTTTTTTTTTTGAAAAAACCAATAAGCTCATAAATCTTTTTGAAATTAAATCCCAAACATGCCCTAAGAAGGAATGTTTAAGGAATAAAATAAAGTACAAACACCAAAACTTCAACTATAAGACAGTTTGAATGGTTTAGGTTTTCTGAAAAAAGTCTCGGAGGTTGCGGGTTGAACCCTCCACGGTTTTGATAAAAAAAATAGTTTTTTGATATTTTGAGATCCAATAATTGTTTATAAATTTAAAACAAATAAATAAACAAGTGTTAATCAATTCAAATGGTTGAGACTTAGAAATCTAATTCCGGGAGGTCACTAGTTATAATTCTTCCCGAAACATATTTTCATTATTTCGTTTTTAAACATTATTTTATGAACTAAAACTTTAAAAATATCTTATTTATGAAAACAATGAACAATTACCAATGTTAATAGACGATTTGTTAAAATAAGCTAATTTGACTGAATTAACTTTAAAATGTTCGATTCACCAAACTATAACCGATTACTTACAAGAATCATAATTCGTTAATCTAGCATAAAATCACATAACACAGATTAATAAATCGTCACGGAGTTGGATAGCTTGTTTGTTTATATGATTATTTGGTGATTTATTTGCAAAAACTAAGATAGGAATTCTGTTTATTTATTATTCATAGTATTTTTTGTTCTGTAATATGTTTATGTAATTGTTCAATTTCATTTTCATATTGCCTTCTGAATTTGTCGCCACGATATGATATTGTGTTTTCATATTTCATTTAACATGCAACAAATCTAGATTATAATGTACTAATTGATGAACTTTCTGAACGATCCATGTAACATATGTGCCGGAATCGTTACCGGAACAGTAAACTGTACAGTAACATGTACAGTAACTCAGTACAAACTAGGAGAAATACTTAGAAGCTATTAACATCGATGCTAAACATTAAACTATTACACGATGTTTCTGAAATTCTGATTTAAACCTTATGGTTTAAACAGTCAGAAACACATCAGACAATCATGAATAGATGCACACATGCTTAATTTTGTGTTATTAGGTTTAAACATATGTGAGGATAAACAGAACAAAACAATAACAGTTGTTGTTACGGAATGCTAAACTGACGAACTATTCGTATAGGTGACGATCTGTACGAATTGATAGATATATGATAGTTTAATGATCTGAAACGATGACTGAAAAGTAGAAAACAAAATCAGAAAGTGAAATGTACGATCGTGTTCGTACAGTTAGCGCTCCGTACGAAGACGCGCGTAAGTGACGTTTTCTGACGAAACGAAAACGAAGACGATTCGAACGAATATAATTCAAGGAAATATAATATTTCCTGTTTTACAATTTTGAAACTCATCATAAATAAATTAAAACGAAACTATTTTAAATTAAGGCGCGTAAAATAAAATACGCGTAAAATAGATAAATTATGACAGTTAATTCAAGGAAATGATATTTAAACACATTATTAAAAATAAATAACTTCCAAACATTTCAAAAAAAATAAGTCTTTTAATTAAATTACCAAATTTCACGCGTTACGATCGGAAACGCGACGAAAACGCGAACGAGCAAACGAAACGAACCCGAATACCCTCGGGGTATATATACTTTGAAAAGAAACACATTTCTTCCATTTTTACACATCTCTCTCTCTCTAGCTCAATTTCCGACCACCTCTCTCTCTCAAGAATTATCACTTCAACCTTCAGATCTCACTCGTTTCTCAACGAAATTTAGTGTTTTTGGTGTCCACGCGAAGCTCTCTTCATCTCTACACGAAAGTACAACCGATCTGTGGATTTCTCCGGCCATCTTTGAGGTATGGAAGCTTTAAGGTTCGTTAAAATAGGGTTTTCTAGCTTGTGTAATCACACCCATACACAAACCGGTTCTTGCCTCACCTTCGGACTCCCATACCCTCGAAACCCATTTCTGGTACCCATCGACATGGAAGTAACCTGGTATTAGCATGGAGTCGGATAATGTTGATGAGGATGAACAGGGTCGTGACATGTAGGTGACGAACCTGCTAACCACCTTCTGGCCGAACCATCATGAGCATGGTAGCCAAACCTTTCTGATAAAAAACCTGCTCACCGAACCTAGGCATGATGGCACCGAACCCTGTTGCTGCGAACCCACACCCGCGAACCTGCTGCCTTCCCGAACCATAGAGTCACGAACCCTGCTCTACTCAGCTTAACCTTTGTGGGTGGCGAACCCACAAGGTTTCACGAACCTATCTAGCCGAACCATGCATGAATGCATGGGCGAACCCTAGCCTAACCCTGATGGTTGCCGAACCCTACTGTGGCTGATCACCTCTACCGAACCCTGGTCCATCACACCACGAACCCTTAGGTTCGTGAATCACCAGCACCGAACCTACAACGGAACGAACCCTTGCGAAACATGGCCGAACCTATTGCAAATGGTCACAAGGTTCGCTGCTCGTGGGTTTAAAATTCAGTGTGCAACCCATTCCATGTATACGGCCAAGATATGGGCCTAGCTTACCCTACAATTGGCCCAAAGGAAAATTGACCCAACCATTCGCCCCACGAAGACTAATAAGGCCCACTACCGTTAATGTGGCCCAACATCTTCACCTCACCCATCGTTTTAGTTCATGGGCCATTGGTGTTTGTAATTGGAGTTGTGTTACTAGGCCCAAAGGATGTGGTCTAACCCATACCCCGCTACTTCGGCCCAATAGTGTTACATAACCTAATAAAAATTACTTGGCCTAAGGCTCGACCCACATACGGCCCAACGATTTTAAATGCAAACTAAATGGGAATTTAAGAGGTTAAATTAAGGATTTTAAATGTTAATCTAAAACCCAAGTGGAATACTAATATCCTTTTGTCATGCATTGAAACAAGAGGGTACGACAGGTTAACCAAGACAATTGTCCTACATGAATAGGCTAAGGACAAATGAAATCTTTAGTAAACAAAATTGGGGCGCGACGGAGACCACGACTTATAAGTGTTAGCCAATTAAGGCTACACATACACGCACACAAATCAACTATAACATACACTCATAAGTTACAAATACTATGAAATCAATACAAGATTGTGAACATTACAACAAGTACAGACAAAGAGCTTGCGTATTCTTGTTTGCTTAGTCAACCACTTCGAACACAAGGTGAGTTCATTTGTCCCTTTCAAACCTTCTGTTTTACTTCGGACTGAGAAGCATGTCAAACAATTATTGAA